>JAKLTH010000273.1:5040000-5640000 GCA_025175895.1 Wurfbainia villosa | reverse complement strand
TGTAGGAAGACTAATTCCAGATCCAAAAGCAACCTAGCAGAACAGATTTCGAAACACGCATCATGCCACATTACGCACCAACTTCCAATACAAGGTTCGACATGATGGCCAAGCGAGACAGGCTCCGACAAACAAATGAACGCCAGTGCGAGAGCGGTGCGTGAAGGGGAGGAGGATCGTACCTTGCTGGCGCGCTTAGCGCTTCGGCGCTTCATCATGTGATTCCATCCGGCCATCAGGGCGATTCCAACCATCGCTCCCATGATCAATCCCGAGATCAGCCCCATCCTTCCCACTTTCCCCAGCGAATTCCAGGAGAATCACCTACCGAACCACAGAATGAATCGGTCCAGTATTCGTCGGAGAATTGATCGCAAAGTTAAGAGGATGAAGATCCGGACGCTTTGAAAAGGGGAGAGAGAGAGAGAGAGAGAGAGAGGGTGGAGCGAGCGAGTGAACGAGAGAGAGTTCGGAGAGGAAACGGCCCGTGACAACTGACAATTCGGATCGCGTGCCGTATCATACGATTTTAATAAATTGAGAAAATTACAAACTGAAATCGCACTTTAAAATACTTTAATTAATCATCAGTAAAATCTCCCTTGATATTTCTAATTTTGTTTTGGTTTTTCTCTTTTCGGTTAGAACTAAAAGAAAGGAGTCGGTGTTAAAAAATAACAATAATAAATAATTTAAATCATCACATATTGCTTGCATAATTTGTGCGCATCCAGAGATACCATCTTCACTCGTTGTGACTCCAAACTTCGTCCTCTGCCAACAAACTCCAACAGCAGCTCCACGTCACTGTCGATGTGGCCAACCGTGGACGCTATTGTCGCCCACGCATGCGTAAGGGACGAGGGAACCTCCAACCGCACACGCGCTCGCTACTCGGTCAACTGCACACATCCTCATCGTCCTCCACCGATCCGCCCGCCCAAACTGGCACCACTCTCATTTTCCCACCCGTGCGGCTGTTCCCATCCTTACTGAACGACGTATCTGCCCATGACGGCTCGTTTCTGAAGTCTCAATTGACAGAACGAGGGAGGAAAGCGTCACACGGAGACCGTTGCTGGCATGCAACAGATTTTGGAAGACATCAAGAGGAAGCCATCGAAAGTATTACCTCGAGTTAATACGATAATTTTCACCGTTCACTTGAAAGTTTGAACCCAGACAACAAGAACTCTACATAAAACCAAGCCGCAGCCGCTAAACGGAAACACAACTATACTGTTTCACACACACAGAGAGAGAGAGAGAGGCGTTGAACCATATAGATAAAGCTCGACGTTGAACTTAATCGACCTCCTCCATCTTGCTCTCCTCGTTCCCCTCTTCCAACGCAGGCATGTCCGTGTCCTCGCCGCCGGCTTCATCGTCCTCGTCAATGCTGAGCCCCAGCTTCAGCATCCTGTGAATCCTTCCGGCAAAAGTATTCGGATCCTCCAAGCTGAAGCCCGAAGTCAAGAGCGCTGTCTCGAACAGAAGTAGGACCAGATCCTTGACCGACTTGTCGTTCTTGTCCGCCTCTGCCCTCTTCCGCAGCTCCTCCATAATCCCATTCTCAGGATTGATCTCCATCGTCTTCTTGCTCGACATGTAGGAGCTCACGCTGCTGTCCCTTAGCGCCTGCGCCTTCATGATCCTCTCCATGTTCGCCGTCCAACCGTAGTCACCGGTCACCAAGCAGCAAGGAGAATCCACAATTCGATCGGAGACCACCACCTTCTCGACCTTGTCGCCCAGGATCTCCTTCATCGTCTTGCATAGGCTCTCGAAGGCTGCTTTCTTCTCTTCCTTTTTCTTCTTTTCCTCCTCTGTGTCTTCGAGGTGGAGTCCTTCCTTGGTGGCGGAGACGAGCTTCTTGCCGTCGTATTCTTTCAGTTGCCCGACAGCGTACTCGTCGATGGCGTCGATCATGAAAAGCACTTCGTAGCCTTTCTTCTTCAGTTTCTCTAAGAAGGGAGAATTTTCGACAGCTTTTTTGCTCTCCCCTGTGATGTAGTATATCTCCTTCTGCCCCTCCTTCATCCTCGTGACATAATCCTTTAGGCTTGTCATTTCCTCTCCGCTTTTGGTAGAGTGGTAACGGAGGAGCTCCGCCAACTTGGCCCTATTCTGGCTGTCCTCATGGATGCCGAGTTTTATGTTCTTGGAGAAGGCCTCGTAGAACTTGTTGTAGTCATCTTTGTTCTCTGCGATCTCGGTGAACATCTCGATGCATTTCTTGACGAGGTTCTTGCGGATGACTTTAAGGATCTTGTTCTGCTGCAGCATCTCGCGAGAGATGTTGAGGGGCAGGTCGTCAGAGTCGACGACGCCCTTTACGAATCCAAGGTACTCCGGGATGAGCTCCTCGCAGTTGTCCATGATGAAGACACGGCGAACGTAGAGCTTGATGTTGTTCATCTTCTTCCTGGTGTCAAAGAGGTCAAACGGAGCGCGCTTAGGCACAAAGAGGATCGCTTTGAATTCCAACTGCCCCTCGACGGAGAAGTGCTTTACAGCGAGGTGATCCTCCCAGTCGTTAGTTAGGCTTTTATAGAAAGAGGCGTATTCTTCCTTCGTAATCTCCTCCGGCTTCCGAAGCCAAATCGGTTTCTGCTTGTTAATCAGCTGCCACTCGTGGGAGACTTCCTTCACTTTCTTCTTCTTTCCTTTGTTCTCCTTTCCCTCGTCGACCTCTTCTATGTCTCCTTCCTCTTCCTTTTTCGACTCGCCCTCATCCTCGTCGTCGCTGATTTCCTTCTCGGTGGTTTTCTCAGTCCACAAGTAGATTGGATAGCTGATGAACTCGGAATGTTTCTTGACCAGGTCCTTAATTCTTCTCTCTTCCAAGTATTCCAGCTGCATTAAGATGACAATTTAATTACTCAAATCAACTAGCAATTAGCAAACGGCTAAATTTTTTTTTTTTTGTTAATACCTGGTCTTCTTTGAGATATAGAGTGATCTTAGTGCCACGGCCGAGCTGCTCGCCGGAGGTGTCCCTGGTGACCGTGAAGGAGCCACCGGCTTGTGATTCCCAGATATACTGTTCATCATCATTGTGCTTGGTTGTCACGATAACCTTCTCGGCAACCAGGTATGCAGAGTAGAAGCCGACACCGAATTGACCGATCATGCTCACGTCTGCACCGGCTTGCAGGGCCTCCATGAACTCCTTGGTGCCCGACCTTGCGATCGTACCCAAATTATTCACCAAATCTGGAGGAAGAAAATATATAATAAATTAATCACAAATTTTTCAATCATGTTCCGCGCTTTGTTGGTCCGTCGGTAGAATTGCTAGAAATTTGCGTATTCCAAGCTCACTTCATGGTAAGGAATCCCTAATCAATGATTGTAACAACAAGCAATTTGAATAGAAAAGGAGGAATTACCTGCTTTGGTCATGCCGATGCCACTGTCTATGATGGAGAGTGTCTTATTCACCTTGTCCGGCACCAAGCGGATGAAGAGCTCCGGTTGAGCGTCAAGCTTGCTCTTGTCGGTAAGACCCTCAAATCTGATCTTATCCAGGGCCTTCAATGGAACAATCAAATCTCAGTTAAAAAAAAAAAAAAAATCGTCGACCAAAACAGAGGCCAGAATCCAAAGAAGATGAACTATGGGTAACTCACATCGGAAGCGTTGCTGATCAGCTCTCTCAAGAAGATCTCCTTGTTGGAGTAGAAGGTGTTGATGATGAGGCTGAGCAACTGGTTAATCTCCGCCTGAAACGCGAACGTCTCGGTCTCCCCCATCTGCACGTCGGCCATTGCCGCGATCTGAAGAAAGTAGCTTCGCAAGTGGAATCGAATGCTTCGAGCGCTCGTACGCGTTGGATCTGGTGCTTGCGAGGGGGCGGAAGGGGACGAACGCTTTTATAAGGAGGTGGAAGCGGTCTCCAGGGGCTTCTGGCGACTTCCCGCGATGCCAGATTTCGACCTCTTAATAACCCTCTAATTAATCCTTCTTTTATTCGTTATCTGCTCCAGAAGTTTCTGGGGAATCGAGCTTTCTAGCCTCTGCGAGACGGAAGAAACTGGCAAGAGCAGTGTGCAAATCGGATTCGGATCGGATATTTTCTTGAAACTCCATTCGATTCGATTCGATTTGAATTTTAGAAAATTTAGTGAACTTAAATTTATAAGATTAAACATCATGGTTTCTCGGATCCAACATCATAGTAGTAGGTTCAGTTAAAACGATGATGGTCCCCGTGGGGATGGCGCGATGATAGGACAGTGTGGTTGTTTAGCGTATGGGCTGGGATCGATCTCGGAGAGAGGTCTAAAATCTCCCCTGAATTTATATGACCCCTCCACTGCTTTGTCACCGTGTCCGGGACATAATCTCCCTGTGATTTACCCTCTTTTTCACCAATAATTCTGGGATGGATGATAGGAAACTGTTAATTGAACAGATTCTCAATTTTTAGTGAGTTAAAACGTGGTGCTTCAATTTCTCGTAAGTAATGTTTTTTTTTTCAAAAATATTTTAATATTAATATATTTTTTAAAATATTTAGATCGGTCCAACTATATAAAAATCAATAAAATATTATTATAACAATTTTGACTACAAATATTATAATAAGGAATAATTTTGAAAAGGACAATTATAATGTTTATCCAAAATTACTATAGAGTACTTCAATGTGAAATAATTTTGATTTCTACGCGTTGAACTCTCTATTATATCATTATTTATATTTAAATAAATTTTATTTTATTTTATTATTATTATTATTTTTTTAATGTTTTTCTTCCTCGTTGATGTATATATTTATCATCATTTCAAATTACTTAACTCGAGTATTTATTAATCGTCTAATCTTAAATGTCTCTGTGGGAGTTTTCCTTCAATATATATAACTTTAATTTTCACTCTAATATTTTTTTATTTTGTCCATCCTTTTCTCGTATGTTTGTATATCAATTTTAATATCATTATCTCTGTAATTCTCATCTTTTACTAATATATTCGAATTGTAATTCAAAATTTAATATCATATAATATAATAAATCTAATTATTATTTTATATAACTGTCCTTTAAATTTTAGAAGTACATTTATGATCGTGTAAAACATCCCAGGTTTCTTTCGTTACAACTTGACCCTTCAATAGATTCTATTATTATACGATTTATCAAAAAACACTCCTAGAGTTTAGAAGTGTCTAAAAAATAATTTATACTTTCATATTTATCAAATAAGGTACTTAATTCCTTTCATAAATATCGCACTTAATTTTCGAACGTGGTGTTGAAAATTCAAATCTCAACACCACAGTGATGGTACAATTCCAGCATCACAATGTGCGTAGATTTTTTTTGATGGGAAGGACAAAAAGAAAATTAAATGTGCTATTTGATAAATATGAAAGTATGAGAGGCTTTTTAGACAATTCCAAATTTCAAGAGCGCTGTTTGATAAATCATCGATTATTATATATATATTTATCAAAGCTAATCTATTGTATTATTTTACTCGAGTACTCTGATTCTATGTCAATTTAAATAGTTATAATTAAAGATCCAGGAATATGAGTTAATTTTCACTAAAATTATTATAATTATAGCACTTGTGGCTACAGTAAATATTGGAATGCTAATGCTACGTTAATGACATGCCTTTGATGTATTTTTTTTTTAAATAAAGTCTTTTTTTTGACATTAACAAAAATAAAAAGGCATCATTTTTATTTTCCTACTAAATTTAGCAATAACGCAGTATCATTAAGTAATTGATTCAGGTTGAATTGGTGACTATTCAAATCGGTGATTCCGCCGGTTTGATTCGGGTTTGTTTCGGTTTAACTTCCCAAATCTGCAATTAAATACACCCGCTTAAAAATTAATAAAAAAAAAGGAAAAATAAAAAGAAACAGCGAACAACAAATGAGAGGGATCGACGAACGCATAGTTAAATCCCTAACAAACGCCTCGTCGGCCTCCTCCCTCTGGATCTCGCTTCCTTCTGATCTCGGGATCCCGTTGGGTTTACTTTCGCTGCGATTTGGGGTTTCACTTTTTTGTTTTTCCCGATACGATTGATTTCCTCGAGATTGGATCCTTCGAAGAAGGCATACCTGCTTCCAGTGTTGTTTTACCCAAGGCTGTGCTCGCGGGATCGTTTTGGATCGCGGTGGGAGGAGCGGTCCGGGGACGAATTCTAAAAGGGAGTTGTTTTTATTCCTTCCCTCCGGATGGCGTCGGCCAAGGTCATGTCGAGTTCGGTTGCTTCATCGCGCAAGCAAGGGCATCTCGAATTGGGCAAGAAGAAGGTACGATCTCAGTCTAGTTTCAATAGTTTCTGGTTTATTGGTGATCAACATGAAAAATCCTCGAAAATGATCTATTTGGAGCAGCAAAGATAGATCTCGAGAGTTAATCTACGAGCATCTGCGTCTTGAGGGCGACTTGTTGTTTCTTGCTGGCTTAATTTAGCGTCTTGGTCGAGTCGCCATTCTCGAATTGGTGGAAGCATCTAATGTTCCATTGTTATTGTTGTTGCCCAATGCTCATCTTTAGTAAAAAAGCATTGTCATCTAAATATTATAAATGGCGGACGTTAACTATGGTTGTTTATATCAGAATCATAATATTAGGAAGATTGACTACTTAACACACCCTTGCATCCCTCGCTATACATTACCACCCTAGGTTGCATTTAAAACATTTATTGACGTTTTGCTTCCAAAGGGCATTTGAAATATTCAGTGACATTTTGCTTCCAGAATTTCCCATTGGACAATTTACTGGCTTGCTATTTGGCATTTTGGCCTTTTATGCCACAGTCTCCCAAATACAATTTGTCTAGACCCAGAACTAATTTGGTGTTCCTCCAGGATCAAGCGCTTGTTATTGGTTATTAATAATCTTCTATATCAAAGTATCACGACATCAGTGTATGCATCTTTCTAACATCTTAGATTAGCTGAGTTACTCCATTAATTGCTACATACACATCAATCCTATGTGTCTCAGCTACCATTAGTATCATTGTGCTGCATAATGCCACAGATTTACCAGTTGCCTTTGCTTTAAAATTTTAGTGGCAGAAAGTTTTTCACTGGATTAACTGTTTACACTGGTTTACTGATCTGATTTATCAGCTGGAAGAGTTCCGAAAGAAAAAGGCTTCTAAACAGGTTGCATCTGCTAGTCAACTGCAGTCAGCTGATTCAGACCAATACCTCGATACTTCTAAAATCAATCAGCATAATGGAGGTGAATCTTCCTTGGATAGAAATGGTAGAGCTATTGCTGAAACTTCTGGCACTACAATGCCTAATGAAGATAGAATAGTCATTTCTTCCTTGAGCAGTGAGCTTGATTCTTCAAAAAGGATGTTTGTCTCTTCGTCATCTTTGAACATCAGCAATCATGCATTACAGAATAATGCCGTGCAAGAGTTCAAGGACAGGACTTCCAAGTTGCAGGAAAAACCAACTATTTCTGGATTATCTAATGGTTTTTATGACCGCTGGAAAGAGAAAAATGAGCTTAGCAGTAGCAAGGAAGCAAAGGCTGGATTAGTTGATGGCTTCAAAAGAGACCAAACTATTGCTTTTAATCCAGATATTAGAGAGCCATATGTTGATGCACATATTGAATCTTCAGGTTCTCGTTTGCACAACGTTCAGTCAAGTGATATAGAGAGCAGAAGTGCTACCACAACTCACAAGCGTGATATTGATGTATCAGTTACTTATGATATGAGCAATGTTCCTGAGAAGTTGGAAACTATTTCTGCAAGTAACACCATTGATCTGCCGAGCACATCAGCTGGTGTTTCTAGGGTATATGATGGTAATTGAGTCTCAGTTTTTAATCATGCTAGTTATAAATGGCATTTTATTGTCTTGATCCGTTCACTTCTTTTTTCTTGAGCACTTCAATACCAATTCTCACAAAGTAGTTTTTCATGCAGCACAAAAACCATTGCTAAGTAGCAACCTGAATAATAAACTTGGTGCTCTTAGCTTGGGTGGAGGAAGAATTTCTGATGCCATTAGTCGTCGTCTTGATGTTGTGGATACATCTTTGCAGGCACTAGAGTCTTCATCAACAAGCTTTGGTCCTGGTTTTGAAAGTTTTTCTAGCGAACAGTTTCCGTTAAATTTTGGTCGATCCCGTCCTTCATTTCTTGATTCTCTTAGTGTCTCCACAGTACCTTCCATGTCCAATTCTCTCCATGGCAAGCATGATAGAGATGCTACTCACGGAATGTTTGATGGCTCAAAGTTAAAGAACACTGAGACTCACTTATCTTCAGTTTCGGTGCAGGCATCTAGAGAAAATCTTTTGGAAAAATCCATAAGCTCTACAAATTTAGATTCTTCACCGGAGAAGCTATTAACTTCTAATAGTTTGGCTTATTTGAATAATGAGCAACAACTTAGCTACAGAGCAAGTGACCAGAAGGAACCTGAGTTCCCATCTTCAAAGAAAGATGAAGATTTTTCTGCTTTGGAACAGGTTACTCATTTTTTTATGTTGTATATAGCATTTTGACTAGACATGCCTTAGAAAATGCTTTGTTGCTCTTGCTAAGTTCTGTGAGAAATGACATTTTTAAAATTTTCTGAAACAAAATATAGGTTTGCCTATACTCAGTGGGCTGAAGCCTGAAAGTTGTTAATTTATTTCTTTATTGCAAGTCAGCATAGAAGAACATTGCTAACTGAATTACTATGGACTTAATTTTTTTTTTATACTTCCTTGAGGGCTAGTAGTAAACAACAATTCTTATTCACTGCTTGTTTGTTTAGTGCAATATGATGTTCACAATCAGCCTGGTTGAGTTATTTGTGACTTGTTCGCCTTGTATCCTATGTGATTTTAATATTTGAAAATCTGATTAGTGAATGTAAATGACTTGAATTTTTCTTCTTGTTACTATGCTGTGATATGTTGTTTGTGTTTTTTCTCAGCTGTATTATTCTTTTTATCCTACAGCATATTGACGATTTAACTCAAGAGAAATTTTCATTACAACGGGCACTAGAGACATCTCAAGTTCTATCAGAATCCTTGGCTGCTGAGAATACAGCATTAACCGATAGCTTTAACCAACAGGTGTGATTTGTGACCGGATGAGTGCATCTATTTTATGTCAATTCTAAACTTGTGAGCTTATGCTTTCCACTACATCAATGATTCTCCTATTTTGAAATACTTTAATTTTTGCAGGGCAAAGTAGTCAATCAGTTAAAATTCGACATCGAAAGATTGCAGGAGGAAATAAAGGCACAAATGGTTAGTCTTTCTGCTGGAGGTCCAAGTGTTTACTGTTTTCCTTTCTACATTGTTTGAGGAGCTGATAATTAGAATAGTTGGGACTCACAGATGGATGTTCTTATATATTATATATATTATTTTAGCAGGAGAGTCCAAAGTAACTCCTTTTAGCAGTTTGAGCAATTTAAGTTACATTTAGTTGCAAGGCATAAAGAATTATTAATTTGAAAAGGGTGTATCACACCCCCACCCACACATACATATCACACATAAGGCTAAATCTATATGTTCTAGCAAAGGTATATGTCTGCCCCAAGCTGTAGAATAGATATTAATGGATGTCTAACTTGGTTCACAAAATCGACACACACAAATATTTTGTTTAACTTTCTTGATAATGACCATGAAGATAAGTGTAATGGTTGAAAGCTCCTTCTCAAACTCTAGTAGTGCGATGCTGAAGTCCATGACTGATTATGTGCTAGAAAAAAAAGGCAAAATCTTCGAAGGTACCACAGGATGTTGAAATTTACTGAAATGAAAAGATAAATTATGAAAGCGTGTGAAGAGAAAGAAGTTAGGTTTCCATTATCTATTTTTGTGACATAGGGAAGAAATTATCAGGAAAAGGATTGAGTATAAGTCCTATATTACTCTGTCTATAAAGACCATTATTTATCTTTGTGACAAGAAAGTATCAGGAAGAAGATTGAGTACAAGTCCTATATTACTTTGTAGATAAGGATAGACCACAAAGAACACTGTTGGGGAGAAACAGATTAACTTATCTTTTATACTGTAATTGACATAGAAATTCAGAAAAACATTGGAGACAAAAAATATTAAAATTCCAACAGATACTATTACAGAGAAGTAATGGAGGTAGATTGAGACTAAATATTCTGTAATTTATTCTGAGGTAGACATTTTCAGCATATAAATCCACATTGTTGGGTAGTACGTTTCTATTTTCCACAGGCAACTATTAAGTTCAAACAATTTCTTATATGACTGCTGCTCCTTTCTGGTGTGGCTTTTAAGCTGTGTGATGATTTAGTAATAAAACTAAAGTGGTATTGGCAATCTCTGATTTGGTTTTGTCGCTGTTAATCTCTGCAGTTTGCACTAGAGACTGTTAAGTTGGATCGCACTAATGCTCAGCTAGAATGCAATGCTGCTGATGAGAGAGCCAAATTACTAGCATCTGAAGTAATAAGCTTAGAAGAGAAGGTAATTTGTTTTACTTTTATTAGTTATCATAAAAATATTGGTTATTTCCTATACATGGTGCAATAAGTTCAATGTACAATGAACCATACACCAAATAGTTGAGATGTATGGCATTCTTTGATACCAATCTTGATTCTTAAGGCTTGAAAAGGTAACATCATTTACACTTCACAATAAACTAAAAAAGACACCTCAGAGTTTATAAGTTTATATATATAGCTTACACACTTTGTTTGTTTTAGCTTTTCTTTTACCAAGTTGATTATGGTATTCTGGTTATATGATTAGTTATGGTTCGTCTTGAACTCTTGATCAAGGCTGGCATAGTTGTTAGATGAATATTAAAATGAAACCTTTTAAAAAAATCTTTCACAATGTATAACTATAAGTTATGGTTCTGGATAAATCCATTGCACCATTGTCTTCTTATATCTGTGGAATTTTTGATATTGAACGTAGGAGTTCTGAAGGGAGGCCCTAGAACGTATCAGTTCTTTGAAATGATTGTTTGATCGTCTTTTATTTGCTTTTGTTTTTGTCTTATATATAAATTTCTGATCAGATGTGCATTTGCCATCATAACATGAATATATTTTAGCATTGTTGGGAACAATATGTTTAAATTCGACTGTGTTAAGTAGTACACGCGATACATAATACAAGGTTATCAAAGACCAATCAATATATTAAAAATTATTGTCCTGGGTTGATGTGTAAGACCTTTATTAGTTATTACCTTACTTTTTGTGATATCGACATTGTAATCTTTTATAATATGATAGTAGAAACATGACGGATAAAATCCATAAACTCACATATGTTGTCAGATTTTTTATGGTTATGCAAGCTGAATGCACAGTGCTCATATATATGTGGCTGCATATTCAAACATTGTAACCTTTTATAGTATGATAGCAGAAACAAGACAGATAATTTCCATAAACTCACATTTGTAGTCAGTTTTGATGCTTATGCAAACTAAATACACAGTGATCATCTATATGTGGCTGCATATTCAAGTAAACTGTTCTATGTGTTTATTCATGTTGATCACATGAGCATATGATGTTTGGCTAAGGGTCACTATGTGCCAGAACAGTGTTCAGAGCATGGTTTAATGAACTGGTATTGGAACTGGTTTTGGTTAAAGGCCTTCATCTGAACTGGGATCCTGAGTTGGGCTGACACATGGTACAGGATGTTACCAATTGTTCATGCTGATAATGTATTGTGACAGGGGAGAAAGAGGAAGAAGAGGAACAGGAAGGGAGAAGGACGATGTAGAAGAAGATTTAATTGCTCTGCCCATTCACATACCACTATGGTTTGTGTTTCCCAGGGAAGATAATTCGATCATTTCAGTTCATAGAGCTCACAAGTTACAAGAAATGTCTTTAAAATCCAGATCAGCTGAAAAGTGGAGGCTAAACCAATTTGGTTGTATTAGTGGAAAACACCCAATTGATTCAGTTCTTATACCGTTTCAACTGGAAAGACTAAGAAACAGCAGGCCTCTGTCTCTATTATCTCCAGTACAAAAGCACTGGTTAGAAGTTTCTCCATGCTCTCCCACCTTGCACAATCCCCAACAATGTGAAATAGACATTTTGACATGAAGTTGCTGGCTTGCTGCATCTTACCAATATTGATCTGGAGATTTTTTTTTTTTTTTTGAAACAATGGGTTAGGGGGTACCTCTCTCTTTTGTTAACAAAACCATGTTATGTTTGTTCCTGATTGTCAACAATTCCTTACTTGTTTTACAACTCTTATTTACCTTCACAAGTTTAAGTCTAGAAGTTATTCCTTTTGTTGTTCTTCTTGATCTTTAATTTCTTTATATACTTTATGTACACAGTTGATATTCATTGTAACCTGATCCTGGTGAATTCCTTATCTTCTATTTCTGCATCCTTCTGCTACTTACTGTCAAACCTACTGCTTATCAGATATCTGCATCCTTGAAATATGACAAACGGTTTATGTATAATTTTGTTTACATGATTCCTATGTGATGTATTTGTTTCTACTTTTACTATTTTTGATACGCCAAATATATGATTTCTACTAAGACTATGTTATTGTAAAAGCCTGTGGAAGAGTTCCTCTCTATTCATTGAAGCTTTATTAAACTTTTATTCTTGCATCCACTCTTCTCTTGCATGAGATCACTAACTGAGACCTGAAGTCCTCCACCAGATAGTTGACTGAGGTGCATAGATCTATTACATGCTGAGTGACCACATTAAATGGAAAGACACTTGTTGATTGAATTCTATTCTTTTGTTCTTCTATGATGATAGTACTGATCCTTCACTAAGGAATTGGTTTGGAATTAATTCGTATTTCACATTACAAGTAGTTGCTATTTTTGTCGTTACTCATTCCTACACTTTTCTGTACGCTTCAAACAGGCACTGAGGTTGAGGTCTAGTGAGCTAAAACTGGAAAAGGAATTGGAGAACTTGAAATCTGATTTAGCAGCATATCAGTAAGATTGACATTTCTTTCAATTTTGCCGATTACTGGTCTCCTATTTATCTTTGTATTCTCTTAACAAGATGGATTTTTTATCCATCATTTTGTAGAGTTTTGTGTTGGAAAATAAGAGTTCACATGCACCAATTATATCATGTCTGAGTGACTTTTCTATTTTTTTTTCAAACAAATTATCAATTCAATTAAGTGCCATGAAGTTATCTACTTTCTGACAAATAGAAGTTAGAAATTAAAGTTTTTTTTGGAGTACATTTGTCTTTTCTACCATGCAGTTGGAGTTTGTGGTGTTCTAAAAGTTCAATTTTCTTTCCTCCTTGACATTCTTCTTGGGTGTTCTCTTATTTGCCCTTTCTGTAGATTGCATGTAGCATGTCTTTTATAAGCACAATGGCTTTGTGGCGTTTTTTTTTTCATTTGATTTATTTCATATATTAATCTTAGAAATATTAACACCGAATGCCTTTATTAAATTGAATAGTTGTGTTGGCAAACTTGTTTCAGCTGTGATTGGTTTACTCCAGCCATTTTTTGTCTTCATTTTTTTCTGTTTCAATAACTTCTAATCTAGTCTATTGCTGTAATTGTTGTCATAGTTTATCTAATTAACCAGTGAGGGAAGTTAACTGTGAGTTAGTAATTAGATGGCTTTTCTTTTGTGGTTTGAGAGAAAATACTTTACCCAATGCATCCTGTTGTTACTGACCATGATTTTGATGTTTTATAAATTTTTAAATGTTCATCAACTCATGGCTTTTTGGATATGGATTTAGCTCACGTTTGAACTTGATTAGCTACTCTTCTCAACATTATTGAAAATGATTTGAAAGATCTGGTGTCACTCAGTAATAATCTTGAGTTTGATCAATAACAACAACAACAACAACAAATCCTTATCCCACTAGGTGGGGTCGGCTAATAATCTTGAGTTTGATGTTAAGTTAAAATCCTCATAACCACTCCCAATTGGTCAGGATTCCTGGCGTGTTGCTGTAGAGACTAATATTCCTTTTTGTCAACAAATATACAACAACAACAACAATAACAACAAAGCCTTATCCCACTAGGTGGGGTCGGCCTTTTTTGTAAACAAATATGGGACCACAAAATCCTGAACCTTCCTTATCAATATGTGGATTTCTCTTGAATGCAAATTTAATTTTTCTTTTTTTCAATTTAACTAGTTGATGTATGTGAACATATAAACTTTTTTCTATGGTCCTGCAAAATATAACCTTTGAGCATTCATTGTTGTAGTGTATGATCACTTATTTTTCCATTATTCAGGCGTAAAGTTTCCATTCTTGAGAAAGAGCGTCAAGATTTTCAATCTACTGTTGATGCCTTGCAAGAAGGTTCATTTTTTAATCTAATTTTGGTATCTTTTGTTGGTTGCTTCTCCATTAATCAGTGCAATTTTATAGATTCACCATGCCTTCTCGTATGGGAAAAATATGACAATTGAATTTTAAAAGTTGCATATTTCAATTTCTTAATTGTAAAGAAAAGTGTGCGAAAAATTTCAATTTATGAATGCCCATTGGAGGAATGCAAACACAATTCAATTGTTGGTCAGTAGATAAAAAGAGTGGTTTATTTCGGTGTTGGTTGTTATGCGAAACTAGTATGATACCAGCAAATATGTATGGGACTGCTGCAAGATAGATCCATGTGCTCCAAGCTACAATCTCACTGAGTTACTTTTCTCAATTGGAGATTTTAAAGTCAGTCCCAATCGGCAATCCCATGAGAAGGGAATAGAGACTCTCAAACTAGATGAATGGGCTTCATGAATAAACAATTAGACAGGGGTTTTCGTTTGCATACTTTACAAAAAACAGCCACAACATAGAGTAGGTGTACTAAAAAAACTATGATAACCAAACTTTATTCTACTAAGTGGGATTAGCTATGTGGATCTTCTTACACCATTGAATTCTATCCCTTACTATATTATCTATATTACAACATTTTGTCGGTGCTAACTAAATCTTCTCACTAAAAGAACTAAAAGAAAAAAAAATAGCATACCTGATCTTGTAGTTTGGTACTGACTATTGTCTCCTCTAAGAGCCAGATGGTCCTTATCTTCTAAATTATCTTCTGCATCTAACTAGTTATATGTTGCATGCTGCCATAACAATTATTATGTCTGTGGAATTTTGTTTACGTTGCACGCTGCCATAACAATTCTTTGACATTTATATGTTACTGAAGTAATCTGATTCCATTTGTACGTGTGATTAAACAGAGAAGAAAGTCTTGCAGTCTAAGCTGCGAAAAGCATCTAATGATGGAAAAGCAAAGGATTTAGTAGGAGGTTCCTCATCTAGACAGGATGCAGCTACCTCCACTGAGGATCTAGGTAATTAATACCTTTTATATACTGCCAGGTTAGCTTTGTTGCGGAAATAAAAACTGTTAATTGTTAACAAATGCACTCAAATATATACCACTTGTGGTTCTTTTTCTATTATTCATTTATTAGTACTCATTCCCGCATTCACATTGGTTTGAGTTTTTGAGAAATAGTACAAGAACCAACAATTCTTAACAGTCAAGTTAAGGACAGATAGAGATCAATATCAAGAGGCTGTTCAATGTATAAATACTTAATTATTTTTAATGATATCGAGCTGTTCTATCTAGTATACTGGTATTGTTTTAACTTGAGCCTTAAGAGTAATGATACTGATATGGAGGTATATACTTGGTATCTTGGCACTGCACTGGTTTAAACTAGCAAAACAAGTGCTAGGCTGGTTTCTGAAGTTGGGAGTTCAATAGCAAAGAGTAAGAAGAGGAGAGGCTGCAGCAGCAACATTCATTGAAATAGCAATTTGGGCCTTTTGGCTTCCATTTGCAACACAAAATGAAATGGCAGCACAGCTATACAGCATATTAAAGATGCTATTATTAACATCAATCAGTTGTGTTCAACTGAACTATTATTTAATCTATATCTGTAATTGAATGAGTAGGAAATATTTTTGGTTAAGATTGGTTATTGTGGTTCCTTTCTAGTGAGGATAGACAAGAACAAAATTGAGTAATATATGGAAGTTAAATGTGTGCTGCAAATTGTAGCGTTCTCCTTTCAAGATGATCTATCTTCTCAAGGTGAACTCTTGATTTAATCGTATACATTCTTAATCAATAGTTTAGTATTGTTTGGAGTCAATAAAGTAGTTTCCAGTATTTTTTTATCCTTGTTAGAATATGTGATGCTAGAAGAAGATATTTTCCCCGTAGAGAACAAATTGAGCTTGAAAACTGTCCTTTGGTCTTAGGCAGCCTGAAAATCATGAAATTTATTTGGAATTTGATGGTTGATGATGTAACTTTCAGTTATTTGATAATGTTTCTTTGAGGTTTTATTTGCTTCTCATTTTTTCTTCAGATGCTGAGACTAGTATCCAAGGAACATTGCTGCAGAATGCTATAAATACGACTCATGATGTCAGGCCATCTGAATCTCTATCTGGCGATACTTCTGTATCCTCTTCTCTTCATGATGATAGAACAATTGACCTTCCAGATCCATCTGCTGATCTTCCACACGATCAGTATCGAATGATTGAGAACATCAGGGCATTAATATCTGAGGTTGGGCATTAGTATCGAAGTTTATGTTTGTGCTAATAGAAATAACTGCACATGGTTAAGACCCTTATTTGTGTAGTTTTTTAATTCTTTTTGTTTCATATTACTAAGACACATTGGTCAATTGCAGTTAGCAGTAGAGAAAGAAGCGTTGGTACAAGCTTTGAGAATTGAATCATCTAACTGTTCCAAGATGAAGGTAATGATTATCAATAGATAGCTTGATGGTTTATAAGTGAGACACCTTTGCCAGATCATATTAGCTTATCCATTTTATCATCTGTTTTTGATTAGGAGATTTTGTTTTCAATAGGGTTAGCCACCTGATTTGTCTTAGTTTCTCGATTTAGAAAGTGTTAGCATCTTTAACCTTGTTGGTCTTTCATGCCAAAAACTAAAATTTGTTTGACTCTAAATATCTTCTTGACAAAATTATCCATTAACCATTGTGAACCAATTGCTTTGCTCTCTCTTTTGATTTATATATATATATATATATATATATATTTAAAAAAAAACGCTTTTGTTAATTGGAGTTGGGTAAACTTTTGAACAATACATACAATTGCAACTGCCTCTATTAGGGTCAATCATCTTACCCTGACTTGAACCCTTGAATCTAGGCTATTAGACAATTAACAATGTACTTTAGGCATTTAAATAATTTGTATTCTTAATTATCAGAGACCATGACTTGTATTTAATATGTTGGCTTTACTGAATGGATCTCAACAGAAGTATCATATGAGATTACTACATTCTGATGGATTTGTTTATGGCATGAACTTTATAGTGGCAGATAGGGAATTTGCAAACCTCCAATTACAAATGGCTCCTTTCATTTCAAATCTTTTCCTGAGATTTCTTATTGCTAGCGTTCACCAGAAAGAGATGTATCTCATCGTTTGACTTGTTCACATATTATTGTTTCAATCCCCTTTTTACCGGTAACTAATGTGATTTGTTATTTAACTTGTTTGCATATATTTGTAGGAATTGAATAAAGAACTGTCCCAGAAACTTGAGGTTCAAACCCAGAGGCTAGAACTCTTGACTGCTCAAAGAATGGCTAACGAAAATCACTTGGTAAAACCAATGGACAGCCGTGGTGCACATGATACGACTGAATATACTGACGAGGGTGATGAGGTATGCCAGTCATCAGGCAATATTGTTTTGCTTTCTGTTTATTTCATTGATAATTTTGTAGTCATCCTATTTCACATCTACCTTGTCAAAGTAGTACTCATTTCTTTTCTTGATTATTTTCACAGTAACCAAGATTATCTCTGTTCTTGAAATGTTCTATAAGCATGTATACTCACTTATGATCCACTGTCGGTGATTGACAATCAACTCTTTTAAGACCATGACTGGATTTAGGAAAGAAAAATGTCAAATTTATGATGGTAGATTGAAGAGATCGGGCATTTAATGGTTCCTTGAAACTGCACTGCACATTGATGATATGACACCTAATTTTCCAGTTAAATGGCTGGAGCTATGAATAGGAAATCCTTGCATACTCTTTGGATAATTAAGGACAGTTTAAATTTATTATTATGGAGTCAATAGTAATCCTATCATTTGGTTTAAGGTTCATATATCCTCTTTAAGTTACCCAATAAACTTCTGAGCCAAACTAACTTTGCTTGCTCCAATGTATTCCCAAATCAAATGGCTTGTGCTGATGCATGCTTTTTGGATCTTGACAAATCCTTGCACTAGTAACTTCACCGACTATTTGAAGGAACTTTAGTAATTGTGTATTGATCTTGCTAACTAATGAGTTAATTGTAATGCTAGCATTTTGTTTAAGTTTTATATATATCTTCTTTGTGTCGCCAAAAAACTTTGCTCGTTCCAGTATTTTTTATTTCAGTCTGTTTGGCAATTTCACAGGTCGTTGATAACCCATATCATATAGAATCTAAGTATATAGCATCCTTTTTTTTGTTGCTCTCTTTCTCCTAGGTGGTCGAGCGGGTGTTGGGTTGGATAATGAAACTCTTCCCTGGAGGCCCAGCGAAACGTCGAACCAGCAAGCTTCTATGATTGGCAGCACAGCAAATCTGTAAAATTTATTTCCTTTCATCATATAAAAGTCATATATAAGCAACCTGTACATCGGCCTCCAGTAACTATCATTCATTTTACATCAAAAATACAACTACACTTCCATAAATTCTGTGGAAGTGCACCAATGGATTAAAAATAAACCGAGTTGCCCCTACATTCTTTTATTTTCGTTCCCTCTGTCCATTGAGCGATGATGCCATGTAAGAAGCAACAGCCGTGTTAACCTCCATTCCATCCTATTCCAGTGTCTGATTCCTTCAAGGCAGATTTGTTATTAGGCTACAACTGTGGCTGTATTGAAGTGCTGATGGAGATTATAAATCGAGGTTCGGGAGAGGTCGATTTATAGCTCGAAACTCGGGTTCTTTATGGCTGGAAAACAAGATCTTAATATGATATAAATTGAGTAAAGTTTCACTTATGTTAATGTTCTTTTATTCTGGCAAATATTTTGCAGTGTTCTTTGTAAATGTTTGTTGGAATTGTTATATAAGAGAGAATATGTTTGGTGTCGTTAGTCATTTTGATTCACTCACCAAATTAGAATTTTGATCCGTTGTTTCAAAATTCAGTTTTTTCTCCCCATATTTTAGTTCAGTCTGTAGTTTCTCCAGTGCACTATGAATGATATATCACCAGTTGGAGAAAAATTAAGAAAGCGTTTCGTAGAATAATTTTCATTTTTTTTTAAAAAAATCGAAAATATATTTTTTTTGTATTTTTCAGTTTTTTAGAAAATGTTTTTTTATTTTTTGAAAAATAAAAATGGAAATAATTTTTTTTGTGTGTTTCAGTTTTTTAAAAAATGTTTCTTTTTTTTTTTGAAAAACTAAAATAGAAAACGCCAATTAAACATATTTTTTCCTTTTTAAAAAAAAAAAAAAAAAAAAAATTCGAACTAAACGCTGCTTGATTTCTTAAACCCACCGGCGATCGGACAATATCCCTAAACTCGTTGATCTCACGTGCTATCGGTCAACGCCAACAAATCACTGTCACTAGCTGAATATGAATCCAAGACATCCAAATCCAAACATCATCTTATCTGGTTGTCCCTCGATCAATCTCCTCCATTTGGCTTCCCAGCACACAATCCTCCATTGATGTACTCCAAATCTCGCCGGCCGTCTTTTTTTAATAACCATTAATATGCAGAACTAATGATGATCGGAGCAGACGAAATCTGCTTGATTCCATGGTCGAACAAGCAGAATTCCATGCTTTATGCTGCTGCTTCTCGAGCTGAATTTCTGCTGCAAGTATCACTAGCAATGGTGTCCATGGGCGCCGCCTTCCTCTGCTTCCAAGCTTTGAGCTTGATTTCCACGGCGGGCTCGCTCTCCTTCAACTTCTCCACCTTCGGCCGAGATACGCCGTCCAAGATCGACCTCCAAGGCGACGCCTTTTACAACAACCCCAACATCTCCCTCACCAAGAACCAGCTCGGCGCTCCGATCACCTCCAGTGCCGGTCGGGCCGTCTTCCCAGAGCCACTCCTCCTCTGGGATGCCACCACCGGCGAGCTCACCGACTTCGTCACTCACTTCTCCTTCGTCATCGACTCCTTCCACCAGCCCGTCTACGGCGACGGCCTCGCCTTCTTCCTCTCGCCCTACCCTTCCTTCATCCCCGACGACTCCTCCGGAGGCCACCTCGGCCTCACCGGAAACTCCACCGCCGTCTTCGTCGCCGTCGAGTTCGACACCTATAAGAACGAGTGGGATGACGACGATCACCACGTCGGGATCGACGTCAACTCCGTTCGGTCCTCAGCAGTGACGACGTGGAACAGCAGCATCAAGGACGGCAGGACAGCCAACGTGTGGGTGAGCTACAACTCCACCACCCGCAACTTGACAGTCTTCTTGACGTACAAAGACAACCCGGTGTTCAGCAGAAACTCCACCCTCTCCTACGCGGTAGACCTCCGGGAGTTGCTTCCGGAGACCGTCGCCGTCGGGTTCTCGGCTGCCACCGGCATGTCGACGGAGATTCACAACCTCCTCTCCTGGTCCTTCACCTCTACTCTCCAGCCAAGAAAGAAAGAGCGGATTCCTCTGTTTCCTCTGCTTCTCCTCCTACTTGGCTCGGTTGCCGGACTGATTTCCGTTCTAGGACTGGCCATTTGGTCATGCAAGAACAAGATTTGTAGGAATATAACGGAAGAAAAAGAAGAGGATCGAATCGACAAAGAGTTGGAGGGAGAGAGAGGCCCCAAGAGGTTTTCTTCGCGGGAGCTCGCCGCCGCGACGAGGGAATTCTCCGACGAGGTAAAGCTGGGGGAGGGAGGGTTCGGGGCAGTGTACAGAGGAGTCTTGGAGGAGTCAAAGAAGGAGGTGGCTATCAAGAGAGTGGCGAGAGGGTCGAAGCAGGGGAGGAAGGAGTATATGTCGGAGGTAAAGATCATAAGCCGGTTGCGCCACCGGAACCTGGTGCAGCTCGTCGGGTGGTGCCACGAGAACGGCGAGTTCCTGCTGGTGTACGAGTTCGTCCCCAATGGCAGCCTCGATAGCCACCTCCACGGCGAGAAGGTGCTCGACTGGCCGGCGAGGCGAAAGGTAGTAGTTGGAACATAGCGATCCAATAGTTCACATAACTCGTTCAATATTATTGAAATTTTCCGACAGGTGACGCAGGGGCTGGCGGCGGCGCTGGTGTATCTCCACGAGGAGTGGGAGCAGTGCGTGGTGCACCGCGACGTGAAGCCGAGCAACGTGATGCTGGACTCGACCTTCAACGCCAAGCTGGGAGATTTCGGCCTCGCCAGGCTCGTCGACCACGATATGGGATCGCAGACGACGGCGGCGGCCGGGACGATGGGGTACCTGGCGCCGGAATGCCTCGCTGCCGGGAAAGCCGGCAGGGAGTCCGACGTGTACAGCTTCGGGGTCGTGACGCTGGAGATCGCCTGCGGGAGGCGACCGGCCGAGAGTGACGTCAGGCTGGTGGAGTGGGTGTGGGGGCTCTACGGCCGGAGAAGGGTTCTGGAGGCCGCCGACGGCAGGCTCCGGGGTAAGTTCGACGGCAAAGAGATGGAGAGGATGATGGTGGTGGGCCTCTGGTGCGCGCACCCGGATTACGCGATGCGACCGTCCATGAAGCAGGCCATCAGCGTTCTGAATTCCGACGGCGGCCCATTGCCGGACCTGCCGCCGGCGATGCCGGTGCTGATGTTCTACGCGCCGCCGATGGAGATGTGCAGGTTTTCGTACACGTCGTCGGTGGCGACGACGACTTCAACGGTCACCGGATATGCTACCAACACTTCGCCAGGTTCTTCTTCCTCGTCGACGGCGAACTTCATGAAACAAGCAAACAGTTGATTTGTTTTTCCTTCTTTTCTCTGTGATTAATCTCGACTGACTTGTTCCTTATTTAGCAAACAATTTAGCAGAGAAGTTTATTATGGAATTTTTCACACTGTTTATTATTAATGAGGAATATAAATATAATTTTAAATGAATAATCCAATGGATAATTAATATTACTTTAAAAAAAAATGTACCAAATAAATGGAATATAAAAGAAAGCGTGCACGGAATATCATTTTCCAGCTCATCACCTTCCCATTTTTATTTTCTCTTCACCCTTAAAATCATTTTAAAAATAATTAATCAATCAGTAGATTATTTTCTCTCTTTACTTTTTCCAGTGAGTTTTTGCCAAGTGTATGGATCGGATGGGTGGGCGAAAGATTCCTTGTGCTTTCAGGATTCTCATTACGTGGCAGAACGTAATTGGTTGGTGGGTGACGCCATCCCGCGAAATTCAGAGAGATCTTTCGTATCCGTTACGTGTTTCTTATTTTGACTTTAAAGCCGCCGCAGAAAGTGCTAAAATGCACGTGACGCTGTCTGATTTTTTTTTTTTACAAAAAATTAAAAAAAAATAGATTTATCAACTTTTTTAAAAATGCATCGAAATTATTTATTGCTGTTAAAATTTTATTAATTTGGATGAAATTATTACATATTCTGAAAAAAGAAGATAAATTAATTTATTTATTTTTCACTTCAACTGTATCATTTTCCCTTTTTCTGAAAAAAATCAATAATATTTATTAGTTATTGTCACTTAATTAGGATGACTTTAATTAGTCCTAATCCAAAGTATTTAAATGACAAGGAAAGGAACAAAATTAACTATTTTCGGTCCGCCAATCTGTCGCCATCGATTATTTTCCTTTCCCGGTTATGTTTATTTGAGGGGATAGACATGGGAAGGGATGGAGATGACGAAGCGAAGAAAGGCGTGCAACTAATGCTAAAATGAACCTGAATATCAATAACTAACTTTCCATTAGTTGGCGTTGATCTTTTCTTCTAATTATTTGATTTTTTTTTATTGAGCATTAATGTTTGAATTTTGAGGAAATCATATTCATAATTAGAATTCATGGCGAATTTACACTATCTTCTTCCTCCAAATAATTCCTTCGTTCCAAGTAAACATTAATCCTATTCGACTACTTTACTATTTAAATAATTAAAAAAAATTAATTAACTATTATAAATGAATAAATAGTCATTATCTTCTATAAGGCTCTTTGTGCTCGTTTTGTATAAAAAAAGTCGTTTCCATCCGCAAGAAGGCATCTTTTCTTTCTCCTCTTCTCTTTCCGCTCATGGCTTCCGCCGTTGCCATCGCCCTCCTCATCTTGGCCTCTGCCCTCGCGGCCGGCTTCGCCGTCCCCGATCTGGACGTCCTTACCCTCGACGAGCAAGATCGGGCCGTGCGGGGCCGCAGCGACGAGGAGGTGAGAGTCCTCTACCTGGAGTGGAGGGCCAAGCATCGCCCCACCCAGAACGCCCTCGATCTGGACGCCGACCGCTTCGAGGTCTTCAAGGACAACCTCAGGTTCGTGGACAAGCACAACGCGGCGGCCGACCGCGGGGAGCACTCCTTTCGGCTCGCGATGAACCGGTTCGGTGACCTTACCAACGAGGAGTACCGAGCCATGTTCCTCGGGAACTTCTCCCGGCGGAGGAGGCCTGCTGGCGGGGAAAGCAACGGTCGGTATCAGCTGAGAGAAGGGGATTCTCTGCCCGATTCTATCGACTGGAGAGATAAGGGCGCCGTCACTGCTATTAAGGATCAGGGCAGCTGCGGTGAGCGATTTCTTCCTTCGTTGACTTCAGTTTTTTTTCGTTTTATTTATTTTTTAATTTTAGAAGTTAACCGCTAATATTGATTTTTATTGTGTGATCAGTGATAATAAAGTTAGATCTGTTGCTTTTGTTCGATTACAACTTTTTCCGGATCTCTTTTTCTTCACCTCTTGTCTGACTTTTGACAAAAAGGGGTGATGTTTGGAGTTATTGGTTTGGGAATCTGCTTCTATAATCTTTTTAGCCTCTATTTTGTAGGAATCTTGCTGGATCTAGAAATCTATCTACTGCTGGTGTCATAATCTGATCATCACCTCCCATGATCTCTTTTTCTGGAGATCGAATCATCTGATTATGATTCTATTTTTTCCAGTTGAAAACGTTTTTGCTTACTACTGATACTGTAAAGAAATAAGTAGATCTTTACTTGAAAATTTTCCTTTGAGATGAAATCACAAGTCTGTGACTGATTACTAGCAAGTTATGGCAAGCTAAACTGCTAAAGATGAGAAAGCAAGGTATTTTGTTTCAATGAATTCAACAGGTATGCTGATTATGGCTTTATTGGCGTTACAGGTAGCTGTTGGGCATTCTCAACAGTTGCTGCTGTGGAAGGCATTAACCAAATCGTCACTGGTAGCCTGATTTCGTTGTCAGAACAGGAATTGGTGGACTGCGATACCTCCTACAACCAGGGCTGCAATGGTGGACTCATGGATTATGCTTTCGAGTTCATCATAGAAAATGGCGGCATTGACAGCGAAGAGGATTACCCCTACAAGGGTCGAGATGCAGTTTGTGACACTTACAGGGTGATCTATTGACTAAACATTTGCCATTAAGAGATGTCATTTTAAAATCTTTAGATAGTAAATGTCCTTATAATCTTCTTTGGTGCCTGCCTTTCTCATGCAGAAAAATGCTCGTGTTGTGTCAATTGATGGGTATGAAGATGTTCCTGTCAATGACGAGAAGTCTCTCCGAAAGGCTGTGGCAAATCAACCAGTTAGTGTTGCTATTGAAGCTGGTGGCAGAGTTTTCCAGTTATATGATTCGGTAAAGATTCATACAGATAATTAAATTTCTGGAATTGTATCCATTTGAATCATGCAGTCAGTATTTTTTTTCACAAAACTTTTGTTGGTGTTTCTCATCAACCATGGTGAGTATTTCAACATATTGTTTAATTAAGAAATATATTTAGATGGGAACCTTTAGGTGACCAATTGAATTATTGTTTTAGGACCCATGATGTGTTTAATTTTGTCCTTTTTTTGACATGCAGTAGAAACTCATATTCAACTTGGTGATAATACTTTGGTGGGCCATCATAACCTTGATGTGTTTTCTTCCACATTTGTCATGTTCTTTATCGTTGCTAAAGATAATAATATTAGTTTAATAAACTGTGAAGGTTATTCCTCTATGCAAATAGTTTTACTTATGAGCAATAATATTGTATGTGCTGCAAATATTTAAGTGCCAGTAGATGCAGATGCCATCACATAAAATATGTTTCTCTTCCTAAATGCCTTCTTGATACATCCAATTGTATGATCTGAAATTATAATTCAGCCCTTGTACACAACAATTGCATTTAGATCCATCCTCATAGAACAGCTAGTGTTTATGTTGGATGCCAAGTTGTAATATAATCCCTATTTTTATCTAGATTTTGAAATAGGTATTGACTATTTTAGTCGATAACATCCATGTAACCAGATTCTAAATAGTATAGGAGATGTATATACTCTGGCACTACTTGCTAGAATACGTCGTCTCACATTTGTTACGCACCTGTAGACCCAAATTTGATGCCTTTCGAATGCTGAATAAATATTACCACAAAGCCATGTGCTGAAATCCTTGTCTTCCTTTGCATGTAGTATAGTACAAACACACACACAAAGAAAAAAAAATGAACAAGCACAATTTAAAGTGATTGTCGTGAGCCTACGCCCACAGAGAGAATCCAAGTGTCCAATATATGGGAGAAAAAAAAGAAGTAAAAATTAGGGGAACACCTCTCTCAATATCAATACAACTTCACCTCTAGTGCTATTAGGCCACTACAAAACTCTAGATGAGAAGAAAAGTTCTTTTTACAAACCATTTGATCTTTCATGATGGTTCCCCACTCACAAGGCATCTCGTGGACTTCGGAACGCTTCACCAGTCAGAAAATTCAGCTTCACTATCACCGCACTAGAAATGCCTAAAAGGGGATTATTTGACAATGGAACTATAGTTGGGGCTACTGAGTCAAATAGTTGGGATCATGTTCACGATAATAATGATTTACACTGAAGTTGGTCTACTGCCACACGATGATTGATTGATCGGCACATGCTTCTTGCTTGTCAGATAATATGTTTATTTACTCGTTGCATCATATTTTCACATACTTTTCTCAGCTCTCATGTGAAAGTCCACAGCAATTTTCAGTTTTGTAATTTTCAAATTTCTTCCTTGCAAGCTCGAGTCGATTTCAATGAGTTCATGCTCTTCATTTTGTCACAGGGAATTTTCACCGGATACTGTGGAACTTCACTGGATCATGGCGTGACTGCAGTAGGCTATGGCACTGAGAATGACAAGGACTACTGGATTGTGAAGAATTCATGGGGTGACGAATGGGGAGAGGTTGGGTACATTCGAATGGAACGGAACATCGAATCCAATACCGGCAAATGTGGTATCGCAATGGAAGCTTCGTACCCAATAAAGAATGGGGCCAATCCGCCCAACCCTGGCCCGTCTCCTCCTTCCCCCGTAAAACCTCCCACTGTCTGTGATAACTACTACACCTGCCCCGAGAGCACCACATGCTGCTGCGTCTACGAGTATGGCAAATACTGCTTCGCTTGGGGATGTTGCCCGCTCGAGGATGCTACCTGCTGCGACGATCACTACAGCTGCTGTCCTCATGACTACCCAATCTGCAGTGTCAGTGACGGAACTTGCCTAATGGTATTACCCGAACTCTTGTAAATTACGACGCTAGCTTTTCTGATACACATCATGCTGCTAAAGCAATTTTTTCGCTAAACTTTTCTATTTGGTTCGATTGACAGAGCAAGGACAGTCCTCTTCGAGTGAAGGCTTCGAAGCGCACGGCGGCTGTTCCCTACTGGGCTTCCACTGGTTCAGAAGGTCTGAAGAGCAGTGCATGAGACTGGAGATGTTTGGTTTCGACATGAACATCGAGATGCAGCGGTGCACTGTGATATTTATTAAGAATATCTTGTACATGCTCCGAGATCATGGACTAATTAGATCTTGGATTTAACTAAACTATGATTCACCTCTATTTCCTTGTAACTTATTTGTAAGGAACTAAGATTTGGCTATATTATGATACTTGCTTCTCCTTATGTGGCAACCATTGTTCCTCGGTGATCTATTCATCACACTAATTGGCCATTTTGTTAAGCGGCCAAAAGTCAAACCGTCTGTGGATGAGGCGCTGCCCTGCCTCGATGTCACTGCTGTTGTCCGAGCATTTGGGGTAAGTTTTCAGAACGTATTCTTACTTGATCATGGACAGCTCTTTTGAAGTCCCTAACAATTTAAGTTGAATATCTGTTGTGTTTTCTCGATTTGTGATTTGTATTCAGATATATGCATGATTCGCACCCTTTAGAAATTTACTTTTTAATTTTTCATTTACTATTCAGATAGATGCTTATTCAGATTTTTAAAAATATAGAACCGTCATATTAGTGGTCTTTCATCGATGTCTTTACGTGTGGAGAAGAATAAATCAGATTTCAAATGGCTAACACAGAAATACGAAATCATCCTGATCTCATTGAGATTTCTAAGCTTTCACAAATGCTCACACGGTTCTTTCTTTCTTTCTTGGACTCCTTGTTGCGGTAATGAAGTACTCCCCGTGTTCAATTTTCAAATGTCAGGCACTCCATCCAAAGCGAGCCGAGTAGTTAGAGGTAAACATGAGCCACGTTTGATTTGGAATGAGAAGATCATTTCCAGCGTGATATAGCATGATATGGTGTGCTAATACAAAATCATAAAATGTTCCCACAGTATAGCGTGGTAATTAAGATACGGTTGAACTTATGGATAAGGTAAAGATTGATTTCGTTGGAGATCTAAAATTTTTCTTGGATTCGATTTTGATTTATTTCTAAGTCACATAGTGCATTTATCGAATAATCCTGCTATGGATAGGATTGGGAGATTACAGTCACTCACAATGGTGCTTTCGGAAGCATAAACCCAAGTGACAGAGGTCAGGGAACGTTTCTGCTCGAGGAAGAGGATGTTGTTGGTTCCCAAGCTGATGGACGATAAACTCATCGAACCTGTGAATGTGGTTATTGACATAGAGCTGGACGATGAGAGCTAAGAAAACTTGTTCATAAAAAATATTCGATATTAATTAATTAATAATAATACTTTTTTTTTAAAGAAAAAAATTAGGCAAGTAAAATTCGGGTCACCAGTAATCGTTACAAGAACAGGATCCATTTTTGAACTCATGGAACCTGATCCGATCTCTCACCACGATCACCACGCCGTAAACCTTGGAGACGAGCTTGATCATGGCGTGGCAATCCCCGCACACCCTCAAGTTCTTCATCACCCGGATCGGCTCGCCGGCCTCCGCCTCCAGCAGCCCCAACGCGATCGCTAGCCGCTCGCTGTGCAGCCTTAACGCCGCGCCTCTCGCCGCCTCCCCCTCCGCCACCGTCGCCGCCTGCGCTGCGTCCGGAACGTACCCCGCCGCCATTAGCCTCCCTTCCACCTCTCGCAGCTTATTGTAGATCTCCGCCGCCCGTGGGTGGGACGTGTCGCCGGCGACGAACTGGTGCACCGCCCCGCCGCCAGTCTCGATCGCACTGCAGCCCGGTTCCTTCCTCGCCAACATCCGGCGGACGGCGCCCGCGTCGTTCCAACGGTTGGCCGAGGCGTAGACCCGGGAGAGCAGTACGTAGATGCCACTGGCGTCGTCGTCGGTGGTTTCGAGGGCTTTCCGGGCCACCGACTCGCTGATCTGCACGCCGGCGTTTCGCTTGCTGCAGGCGTCGAGGAGACTCCGCCAGATCACGGCATCGGGTTTGCAGGGCATGCCGGCGACGAGGTCGAGGGCCTCGCCGATTCGGCCGGCGCGGGCGAGGAGGTCCACCAAGCAGCCGTAGTGCTCGATCTGGGGTGCGATTCCGAACTCCACCACCATCAAGTCGAAGTACCTCCGCCCCTGCTTCAAAAATCCGCCGTGATTGCACGCGCTCAAAACTCCGACGAAGGTGATCGCATTCGGACTCAGTTTCTCCTCCGCCATCAGTCGATCGAAAACCTCGAAGCACTGGGAGACGCGGCCGTGCATCGCGAACCCTAGAATCATCGCGTTCCAGGAGGCGAGGTCTCGGGTGGGCATGCTGTCGAACACTTGTTGGGCGAGAGTAATCGATCCGCATTTGGAATACAAATCGATCAACGAGTTATTAATCAAGACGTCGTCGGCGACGGCGAGCTTCCCACCTTGCCTCCTCAACGCTAGTGCGTGAACCCACAACCCCAAGGAGAGGGAAGCGACGCCGCCGCAGGCGCCGATCAAGCTCTGAAGAGTGTACTGATCGGGGGCGAGATGCTGGTGCTGCATAGCGCGGAAGAGGTCGAGGGCGGCGTCGTGGTCGCCGTTGGCGACGTAGCCATCGATGGCGACGTTCCAAGAGACTCGGGAGCGGCGGGGCATGGCGTCGAAGAGGTGGCGGGCGAGGGGCATGCGGCCACAGGAGGCGTAGAAGTGGATGAGGCTGTTGATGGCGTAGAGGTCGGAGGCGAAGCCGAGCTTGAGTAGGTGGGCGTGAATCTGGGATCCCTCAGGGAAGGCGGAGAGGAAGGCGCAGGCAGTGAGGACGACGGGGAAGGTGTAGTTGTCGGGGACGGCGGAGAGGAGCATGCGGCGGTAGAGCGCGATGGCGAGGTGCTTGCGGTCGGGGGAGCGAGCGCAGGTGCGAATTACGGCGTTCCATGAGGATGATGAGGTGGTGGTAGTGGTGCTGGCATCGGCGGTGGGAAGGCGGTGGTCGGGGACAGCGGGCGGCTGCGACGTCGGCGGCGGCGGCAGAGCGGAGAAGAGAGCGGCAGAGGACATGGTTGGGAAGGGAGGGGCGACATAACGAGAAAGACATTGAGGCTTTTGGATTAGAGTTTTTTGGGATTGTATGGACACAGAACAATGTTTGGAAACGTTTGGAAAGATAAAATCAATTCGGATGACGAATTAAAAAAAATTAATTCTGATAATTTTGAAATTCAAAAGTTTATTTAATGGTTGGAATATAATTTTAATATTGAATCAAGAATGATACAATTGAAAAATTTATATTGAATCATAAAAAAAATTATAAGTTTTTTTCATATTTTGTTATGGTATTTATTAACATATGAAAATTAATATTCATCCCTAATTTATTTCATCTCATATTTATTCATATTTTGTAAGATCGAAACAAGAGAAATATTAGATTAACTGTTCCAAAAACAAATAAAATCAAACGTGTAAAGCCATGTTGAGTTCACCTGATCAATCTTCTTAATATATTTATTTGAATAAAAAAAATATAAAAACTTTTTTTATATTCATCTAAATTCAATGATTAAGATTGGATGGTTAACTTAATAATCTTCATCGATTTATTCAATGATAATTATGAGAAAGATAAATTACGTTAATTAAAGACAGTGGATAATCATCTAAATTCTTAAAAAAAATTTAAACTTTTTTTCGATAAGTGTTTTTACATAAGCATTCGTATTAATTATAAGTAGAGATCATTATAGAACATATAAATGTTGATAAATAATAATTTTACATAAAATTTATTTACGGATATTAACATATTGATTTTATTAGTATTTGAGTTTATTTATTTAATAAATATATTAGCTAATGATAAACAAACCAAGTATCAAATTTTTTAATGAATAAAAAATATTTTAGTCAAGTAAGATATTCTAAATTAAATAACTCATAAATTTATTTTTTAAAATAATAATTCATTAAATTAGTTGTCCATTAAAATTGTTATGAGATTAAAAATTTATCTATATACTGTTAAAATTGAAATTCATGTTTTTTTTTTTTTGTATTTAAGGCGTTCAAAATTTGAAAAATTCCCAAGGAGCCGTGATTCATTAAGCTTGGAGCCCAAGCCATACCATTTCTGGTTACTGGCCGTCCGATTACAATCTAACGGACAAATAGATGAAAACAAACAAATCCACCGACACTTCTCGAAGCGCTGCTCGCTCTATTTAAGTTTCTTCCGACGTATCGTTCATCGACATCGAACGCAGTCCCTTCCGGAAACGTTCTTTTGCCGATTATTCTGCGACTTCTCCTCGACGATGGCTCGCCGCAACTCCGGAGGTACGATTTTTCATCTGTACTTTTTCTGAATCCGCTCTGTTTACGGATCGTCGCTGTGTTCCCGAAACTTGATTTCATTTTTTCGTGGACTCTTCTCTTCGTAGACGCGATCGATGTTGTATTTGATCTCATAGTTGTTGGATTTATGAGGCATTGATCTTGTTTGGGTTTCTCTTGCAGTACATGGGTGTGAGGAAGCAATTTCTTTATTTTAGATTATAGTTATAATTCGTAGCACTCGAATGTCGAATCCTTGATCAATATCGTGTCATACATTCTTCGTTCTGTTTGGATGGACATTTTATTCATATTCTGCATTGACCTAGATGGGCGATTGATGTTTTTTTTAGCTCATTGTTGTAGTCGGGAGGTGTTGATCTTGTTCGGATTTGTATTGCATTTGATGGGCGAGAAGAAGTGATAGCATTAGAATCCATGATGAATATCCTGCCATAAATTCATGAAAGAAAAAAAAAATCTCAAGTTGATGCGTCCTCTTTGCGCTGATATATTGTCGTAGGATGTGATTGGTGTTGTGTTTGAACTCATAGTTGTCGGAGTTTGCAGGTGTTTATCTTTCTTTTGATTTGTATTGCAATTTGAAGGGCGCAATTTGTAAAGAAGTTGCGTTTTCATTTTACATTATTGTTATGCTTTGCACTAGAATTTGCATGGAGGTTAGTTTGTATTAGCTACTCTATTTCGATCTAATACCTATGTGATCAGAGGGTGGATAGTATGTTCTTGTTGTCGAAAGACATTATTTGCTAATAATGATGGTTAAAACTTTGAGTCGCTGAGTCTTTTTTTTTTTTTCAAAATATCATAATTCTTGTTGATGAGTTCCATGTTATCCTCAAATTTAGGACGCTCTTCTGGTCGTGCTGCACCTCGAGCAGCTCCGATGAGGAACCCGCCTCAAACAAGTAGCTATCCCCCTTCTCATACATTTATTTCACTCAAGAATTTTCCTTTATTTCTTAAATTCTGGATGATCCACTGACATTCAAATACGGTTTTATTCGATGATCTACTAATCTGTTCTATAAACCATGCGATACATTTTTTCTCTCCTGCAGCTCGCTCCGCACCTCCGCCTGCTCCCGCTCAAGCAGGAGGATCACTCCTCGGTTCAATTGGTGCCACCATTGCGGAGGGTTTGTCGATTTACATTTAACAAACAAAGCTTGTGTCTTTATGTTTCAAATTTCAATGGGGTTTGTCCACTGGCAGGGTTCGGTTTAGGCACCGGACTTAGCATTGCGCAACGAGCAATTGATGCTGTTCTAGGTCCTCAAACCATTCTACTCGAGAAGGTTGAGAAGGAAGAAGTCGCTGCAGCCCCAACAGCTCCTCCTGCGAATGCTTCTTTGGGTTCTGATGCTTGCAATATTCATTCTAAAGCCTTCCAGGACGTAAGCGCTTTTTTGTCACTTGATACCAAGTTGATATTCTTTTGGATAATAAATTGTCTGATTGAAATAGCTACTTTTTGGAGGAATAAAATAATTAAGAATCAAAATAAAACAAGGAATAGAACAGGATAAGTAGCATTTCTTAATTTGGATCATATAATGAAATATATTGTATTTGATTTCTAGATAGAACATAGATGAGAAATAGTTTCTGTAACGAGAATGATAAAATCATTCACATTATATTTTGTCAGAATCATCTAACTTACAAAGTATTTTATTTTGTAAATAAGGTATTTTTTTTAATGTCATCTAAAAATAATCCTATTGTTTTGCTGTATATAATACATTTCATGTTTCTTATGAAACAGTGCATCAACAACTTTGGGAGTGAAATCAGCAAATGCCAGTTCTATCTTGACATGCTCAACGAGTGTCGCCGTGAATCTGGTGCTGTTCTTACAGCGTAGTGTCCGATCTCTTTCATTTTAGCATAGCTTATTCCATTTTAGCAATGAATAAATAACATGCTATGCTATCTTCAAAACAATCTAAAGAATAATAAATAAAGTCGTTTGAAATTTTCATTCTAGCAGCTTATTTATGGAAGAAAAATAATAATAATAATCGACTGAAAAAACTGTTAGAAGGTTACAATACTCTTCTAGATTTGAGATAGGAGTAAACAATGAAAAATGCAGCCACTGCTCCGATTAATATCCCAGCCGTCGTCAGCCAAAATGCAAACTGTTCCAAGTTATCAGATGGGGGAATGAAAATGTGTTGGACATCCAAAGAATTTGTGTGTCATCTGAATGCAATCGACAAAGAAAAGGGCAAACGAAACGAATTTTCAAGATCAGGCAGAGAATCAGACCAGTTTCTCCTCGAGGTACGACTTCAAGTTCATGCCAAATATTCCTGCAGCGACAATTACAATATGCTATCAACAAGTATACATTCAATTTTACAAAACTCATCTATAGGAACTCTCTAGCGATTTATTTATTTATTTTTATAAAAGAAAAGGGCTCTCCAGGATAAGAAAAATGATCGATGTGTTATCTCATGATTAAAAAACGTTGGATGCAGTTGAGCATGCTATGGACTTGCCTGCCACTAATGCACCGACGGATACACAGAAGGTTCCGACCTGGAGAAGCAGCTCCACTCTACTGACTTCCAGTCGACGGGAACTAAGTTAATAAAAGCAACGAATAGATTAATAAAAATCAACAGTGATGATTTTTTATAGAGAGAAGAAAAAAAAAATCATTTGGTATTGAAAATTTTCCTTTTGGATTACGATGACAAAACTGGCGTCGAGATGCATCATCTTTATCAAGTCACTACTTGTTCTTCATATACAATTTCGCAAATCTTAATTTTTCTATCATCTTTACTATCTTTTCACTCGAGTAAATCTAGCCTTTGCAAAGCATGTTCTAAACATCACGAAAAATTCTAATATAACTTAAATCTAGTCTCGAATCGAAAAGATAAAATGGAAAAAATATAACCTTAAGTTCACAGAAATGGAATCTTCCATTTCTTTAGCAGAATCAAGAAGCCTCTCCGCTTGCCCATGGCACGATTCACATCTAGGAACGTGAAACAGACACAAATAGTTAGACGAATTAAGTAGTTCAGAAGAAATTATAACACCATGAAGGACCTGAGTAATTAACGAGATATTGAAGGGGGCCTCTATGAGGATAATGACTAGCTTCGGTTACAATACTCAATTAATAGGATTTACAAGGCAATGGTTTAGAGAATTATTAGGACAGGACAGTCAACAAAGCAAATTATCATATTTTTGCACCGGTAACAAAATTTCCATCAAATCCATGATATTTCAAATATACAAAGGATTCTTTCTAAACATAGATTACCTTTGAAGATAATTCTCCAAGAGCATTTCGATCTCTTCTTCTTCTTCTACAAATAAAAAGGTATTCTCAGGACATGATTTATACCATGAAAGTGATGTAACATCCTTTGTTGTTGTGGCATGTATTATAGCACTTGTCGATCAAATATAGTCCAAGATGACCTTCAAACAAATTTTTTTAAAAGAAAAAACAAGCAATCATATAAAACGAGTGAATGCTAGTTCACTCGTTTCAAAATTCATAAGCTCAATCTAATACTAGTTCACTTATTTAAATGTACAAAATCATTTTATTACCCCACAATTCACAATGTGAAATTAAAGTGGGGTGTCAATGTGCCAACAAATGAGCACACTATTAAGCTTGTTAAATAAAATTCTAAGATAACTATATCCACTTACAACTTCCTTAGGACCTATAAAAATTGGCTTAACTTTAAACTGCTAGATGATGGAAACATGTTTTCTGAATTCCAATGATTCAGCTATTCCAATATCAATATTATATAATGTGGGGGGTAAATGTCACTGTACGTTCAATTTTAATGGTATCAATCGAGACAAGGTCTACCTCAACCAATACCATCTGGAACTAGTTAGCTTAAATAAAAAGATTCTCTTCCTATGATTCATCATTTGATTTCGTCTTTTGTTCACAGGGAGGAGAAGAGACACTAAAAAAAAAGAGGGAAGGGGTAAGGGGAAGCACCAATTAAACCAATAACATTAGCAAAGAGGAAAAGTAATGTCGGAGTTATAGAAATTGACGATAATTACACAATACTAGATATCATGGGGGCATTCTTTAATCTGCATCTTGGAAATGATAGAGTTGATCTCATTAGGATGCTAGCATCCAAGAGCCAATTCTCTCATCCGAAAACCACCAGGTATAATCATCATTAGTTGAGTTGTTTGCTATATTAAGTACGGAAACCTACCGAGATTGTCAACATGGTATGGTATCGCAACTAACCATTCTGTCTAGAGATCAAAACTCTAGCATGGAACTGTACTGTAGACCTTGGATGCAATACCCGTCTGCTTGCAGATGCAATACAGACACAGTTAGCATTGTGGTACATTCGTTGATTCGTAGCAAACATTTTGATCTACTAATTCAGCACATGTTAAGAAATTGGATAAATATTTTTATGCATTTGTGGTTGTATGACATTAAACTTCCAATATTTCCATTCTGGGAACTTATACTCTATTTCTTCGTTTTGTATGACATAAACTGCATGAATGGATATTCACCAACACAGCATTCAGTTTGTGTTTACATACAGCAGCAACTATGAGCTGCCACTAAGTTGCAATTTCATGGTAAAAATTTAAGAGCTATGATACCTTCAAAGCCAAAGAGAGGATATTGCCAAATATAAATAAGATGCATACCTTCACCAATCTGCTTGTCCCATAGAATGGGGCATTCCTCATCACCAATTTCACGCTTGATCGTACTTTTCCATCCCATTATGCATATGTGTCGTATCTCATCAGGGTCCTCTAAAAGATCAAGTAGCATCTGCTTTAAAGCACCTGCCTTCGAGCCAAGCTCAACCTTTCGGGCATAGGACAATGTGACTACATTGTAAAGAAAATGTTTGAGAAATGACAAATAGTGATACCAAGGTTTGTTTACTGAGACGAAGCTGTTCTAGCACATCAGCTGTTAGTTTGTTAGGCAGAACTTGAAGTAATGCCGCCACCTGGAGAGATAAGCAAATGCTTATTCTACCCATACAAAATGTAAAAACTGATGCCGTTCAGGATAAATACACATTTAGTTTGCTTTAGGATGTATTAAAATTACAATCCTGGGCACCACACAAGTAAGCAAAAAGTGAAGAGATACGCCTCAAAAATAAGATGAGATACAATTTAAAGCTTAAACTTAATAGCCACAGAAATTAAACTGCACTTTAATTTTTGGTCTTCATAATTTAAGGCTGTACTGGTGTAAGCAAAAAAAAATGAAGAATTACACTCACGAATAAAAAGAGAAGCAACTCAAAGCTTAAATTTCAAAGCCATCAAAGCTGAAATGTGTTTTTAGTTTCTTGTCATTACAATTTAAGGCTCTCCTACTACTGCTACTGCTACTACTACCGCTGCTTGTTTTGAGGGAGAATACAGGTTCTCTGAGGAAGTAGTATTTGTGTTGAATGAAAATTTGAGGGTTCAAACATTAATGTATGACTCGGCTCCAATTTCAAAAATCATATAGAAATATCAATGAACATACATGAATTCCCTAAACCTAGATCATTCATATCCAGTATCACTTGCAAGGAAAACTTTCTATCACAAAATCAAATAATTCTTTTTGCTTTAACACTCACACGGGGTTCAACCTCCATAAGATTCTCCTCCAACCCTTGTATGCGAGAGAGTAATGCAGCTTCAACAACCTGCACAGGAGACAAGATACATTTAGATTCATCCTTTAGATCGACTGACTTTTGAGGTTTGAAAATTAGAAGCTTCAAATTACAAAGAAAGCAAAGAGAAAAATAGGGTGGTGGAATCTTTGTCCTTGAATATAACACTCTTGGTTTCCCTCTTGTACTGACTTCTCAAATTAACAAACTTCAGATGATTGTCACCAGTAAGAAAACATATGTGATTGTTCAACCATAAAATAAGGAGCTTTAGCGCTGTAAATGTCTCCAATAGGCTTTCAAACTGAAATTACTAAACATATGGCAACATAAAATTAATAAACAAGGAACATAACCACTTTGCTCAACTATTTCTCTGATAGAAGATCTAAATTAAAAAAAAAAAGGGTTTATGAGAATATATACCTCCAGGGAAAAAGGCATTGAACAGCCGATGTTCATGTTTCTGGGATTTAAGCGAAGCAATAATGACTTTAGAAAGTTCTTTCCACCTTTACTGCATTATATCCATAAAAGAAAATATACGAATTATCAGCAATGACAGGAATAATTTCATGTTATGCAAGCAGAAATTCTAACTAGGTATATTTACCGGTTATAGTCGAATATAAGAACACATTCATGCATAGCAATTGCTCGTAAGGTCCCAAGATTCAACAATATAGCCTGTTCCCTAACCTGGAAAACAAAGAAAATATGCTACATTTAATGAGAAATTAGCAGCATTGCACACTGTTCATTATTTTCATGTCTTGAAAAGATGGAGACTAGATAACAAATCTACATTAACTTTGATCACATATAAAATTGGCTAGAAATTCCAAAAAATAACACTTAATTCTTCAACAATTAGAGTGAAAATTAAAACACGTACACAAAAAAAAAAATCATGTGAAGAGACTCAGAGTGAAGTCTAAACATTTACCAACAAAGAAGGCATTGAGTTCATCAACCACAATGATGGGTCGACGCTCCTGATATCTCTTGGCCGAAGACCTAAAGTTGCATGCAGAAAATAACATTATACACTTAGTCAAGTGTAAATTGAAAAACAAAAGGTGAAATCCTAGAATAGACAGTAGTAAAATTAACAAAGATCACCTTAGCATCTGTCATAACAAGTGATCTTCAGAATTTGCTATTCAAAATAACATGCTGAAGAAGTACTCAACAAATACTTAAACCAAGAGCTTGTAGACTGATATATGCTTTGGAAAAAGTAAGTGACGATTTTACAATCAGAGCTCTCGTGAATAAAATTTGTCCTCTGAAAATTATGATTGCTCATTTAAAAAGATATTGATTAGGTAAAATAAGTATGAGAGCTTCAGTCCTAACTCCTAAGTAAATGAAACTTTGAAAGTCCACATTCTGACTAATCAAAAACAAGTTATGGATACAAATTTGAAAAGCACTTGTGAAGGTAAGAATAATTAGTTCATAAAATGAAACCATTCTCCACTGTAAAAAGCTTCTGGTTATCTTTGTGGCAAAGAGGCAAACCAAGAGAGGAAAAGAAACACAAAAAGTGTAATGTCACTAGGTACATACCACTTGACTTCAGTAATTGTCTCCGACTAATCTTTTTTGTGGACATTGTTCCATCAGATTTGACTTCTATAACCTGAATCCAGCCAATTTTAAAAGATTAGATATCTCCGGAGTCCAAAGAAGCATGTGCCCAGCCCAAGTTTACAACAATAATTATGTCTTAGTAACAAAGAGCTACAAAATACATGGAACACAATAAAATTATTAAAATGGATATCAGTCTGAGATGTCTCAATGCAGCATGTACATACACTGTAACAGGAAAAGACTAGAATGAAGAACCTGCATGACCACACAATCCATTTGATTTAATCCTGGTGAAAAGCCAGGATTATATAAAAGCAGAATCATGCGGTGATTAAAGGGGCCTCTGTGTGATTTCCACATGCAAGCCCCTTCATGCTAGCTTTATCTTTGCAATTATGCAAGCGCAATTTGATTAACTTTGGTGTGAATAAAAGAGGGTGAGGAAACATGTCCACAAAGTTCTCTATTGTTTTCAATTTTGAGGGATTATCTAGCCAGCATGGACACTACATAAGAACCTAAATGGTGGCCAAAGAAAATCGCAAAAAAAGCTTCCTTGAATATAAGTTAACACCAGTACATAGATATGGAATTCCTTGTTCGAATTTTGGGTATAGTAATCAAGGTTTCAACAAATTTATCGACAAGTTAAAATTACAGACAACAAGAGCAGTGTGAGATTAGAACTTGATAGGTATTATTTACGTCAGAAAGATTAGAAACATCGATTTCTTTCAGCTATAACTTAGCTACGCCAATCCATTGAAATTAGAGGCGATGTTTACGTACAACAGAATGGCATCTGGATCAGCAAACAATGCATTTTGAAGCCATATTTACCTCATAGATGGGCTCTTTGATCCCCAGCGAGATCAACTCCACAGACCCTGAACTCCTCCGAGGCCGCGTAGATCCCTGCCGAGGACCAACCCCGACGGCATGGATCGCACCGTTACTACCGCCACTACCGTCCACCAAGTACTCTGCCTCGTCCAGTTCCTCCCGCGCGACAGCCCCTGCACCGTCGTCATCCGCCGACGCCTCCGCTCTCAGCGGCGTGAGCTTCTGCCTCAACGGCGAAAGAAGAGGGTTAAGGGAGGCGGGGAAGCGAAGCTTCGCCCTTTCGTTGGGGTTCTTCGAATGAAGCCACAGCGCAGTACAATGAGGTCTTCGGAGATGGTGAAGCAGAGGAGGTAGATTCAAGAAGAGGAGGAAGAGGGGCGAGGAAGCGGCGGCCATGCTAGCGATGAAAGAGGAGCATGTGAAGGAATGATACTTCACCTCATCGACAGAGATTGCTGAATCCGAAAGGAAGGCATCTGATCCGGGGATCGTGGTGATCGTTGTCGCCGTCACAGAGGAAGATGAGAAGGAAGGAGAAGAAACCACCAACAAGGACGGAGCGGAGCGGAGGAGCAACGAGAGCCAGGCAAACCGCAGCCATGGAAATTGGAATTGAGCTTCAAATTTGCATGGAGGAGCACGATCGAGAAAACCTGGACCACTCGAGTCGCAGGGTTCGAAGCGGCCAAAGTAATCTCGAGTCAATGTAAATAGTGGAAATTTTCACCCAAAAAATGTAATTTCGATCTTTCTAATTCTAGAAAAAAAAAAAAATTAAAATTATCCTCCTAGTTTTAGATAATAATAATAATAATAAACATAATTTCAATGTAATATAACACTTGTTTGTAATTGAGAATAATGATACTCGAAGGTAAAATGATATTAATAATATCATATTATCAAAAAAAAAAATCTATCAGATATTGTCATTCTCTCTCTTAGTATATAAAATTTTGATACGTTGGATGTGCATTGTGGGTATTCAGTATGCACCACTGAGAATGTACAGTGCAATGCATTGTACACATCATATTGTGCATTCAATCGCGTACGTTGAGCATACATAGCACACATCTAACATATCAAATATATATATATATATATATATAATTCATTGCATCTTTTCGCATACCTCTGAGGAACACTAACACATGGTAGACAACCGTCAGCATTGGTAAGGGTGCACAAGGATCATCATCGTATATATATGTATATACAAACGAATCTGATATCTTGTGTGTTGTGCAATGTGAGCATTGTGCCTGATTGTGCCGTGCGTATACAGTAAAGTGAGAATGCAAAGTAATTTTCACTATGTATTCCCTCTCACTTGTGACCATTCGATCCTTTAAAGTTCAAAGATTATACTATAATACGCAAGCGATCGGATGATGGATAATAAAAATGCTCGAATAATATATATATATATATATCGTGTTATGCTGAGCGCACGTAGTGCGCGTCCAACATCATCGACGGAGGAGAAATGAACAATGTTTTTATTGTTCATGTGAACAATGAAAACACTGTTCACACGCACTGCACGCACCCAGCATAACATCGACGTGATATTGATATATATATATATATATATATATATATATATATATATTTCTCATTAAGCAGTAAAATAATAAAATGTTACTTTTTAAGGCAAAATAGCAAGAGTTAAAAAGAAACTTACGGGATAATTTGTCATCCGTCAAAGTAAACGCCAGAATATCAAACTGATCCATCCATTCTGTCATCCATCTCCTCAGAGAATGAAATTATTTTTTCACATAAATAAAATCCATGTCTGTGTACATATATAACTTGAATAATTTGCAGCACCAAACACCTTCAGCAATCCTCACATCATTAAGCCCCAATCTTATATATATATATATATATACATATTCATGCTATTAATTATCTGTATAAGTGAAGTGTCATTAAATGATGAAAGATTACACTCGCACAGCGTGAGTTTGGAACCCTCATTTGGCTTGAGACCTTTGCCATGAACAACCTTCATTTTGTAGGGCATAAACTCCGACGACAAAGTCGGTCACATGCCCTGCCATATTTTTCGCCTTGCAGTGGACCAGCATCGGTGAAACTCCGTCTGGTAGTGAACTTGGGTGACTTGGCACGAGTAGGAGGTACCTTGGGTGCAAACAAAATGGCTCAACTAAGAATCTCACTCATGAAGAGAACTCTGAATATTCACTACTGAAGAATGTTCCTTTTTGTTTATGCAGAATAGTTTGTTTGGTTTGCTTTTGCTAAAATGGATTTTTGCTGACATTGCAAATGATCTTAATCTTGTAGTGCAAAATGAACAACTTGCATATTCTTTCTCTAGCAAAGGATTTATTCTGGAATGCAAATGATCTTAATCTACCAAGTTCCAAAATGAACTTGATCCGACATCAAGTTTTCAACTATGATATAGTTGTGCATCTTGACAGAAACTATAATTAGTGAGATTATAAACAGAGCAACTAAATGGCTCATTGTAGACAAAACTATAGTTTATAAAATCCAGACCACCAGTTAGATTAAAAAAAAAAAAATCTCTGACGAAGATTTTAGTTAATTCACGGTTTGGATTTAAACAAACAACAGATATTTCTGTCTGCTTAAATAAAATACAAAAGCAAGGTGGGAAAATTAAGCTAATTAAACTCACAATGAACTTTGCAAGATTCTGTCAATTAGCATAGTGAAAGTTCCATCATAAAAGCTAGCATTCACTATTAAGTAACTTCTTTGATTTTAACATTCTAATCCTAAATGGTAATAAACATTGTTTTCAATGAAAGCTTTGACGAGTACCTTCTTTAGTTCAGCCCTGGGTGGAGGACCTGTTTCGTAGAAGCTAGGTAAGGGGTTTGCTTTGATAAACAAGTTCTTTCTGAATTCCTTAAGAGTGGCATCTTGCTCTTCCTAGAAAAAAAAAAAAGAGTACAGAATATATGATGGATCACCACTTCAACTGAAATCCAATGTTCGCTAATGAATTCTGTTATAGTTAACAATGTGTATCAGTATTGACTTCGATAAGAATATTCCAAAATAAATGCAACAGTAAAAAAAAACATAAATGAACCCTGACTAAGAATCTGACATCATAAAAAAGAAGGTATACCTTCGTTTTAGCCTCAATTTGAAGTCTCTCTGTTTCCATAGCCTGGCGTTTCCGTTCTAACTTTGTGTAGTACTGAAGAAAAAAAGAAGGATGGATTTAAACATCAAGTGAATTTAAGCTTCATGATAACAATCAAGTGCATTAAGAGGATAGAAATAGTACTTCTCTTCGCTTTTCAGCACGCTCACCACATTTAAAGGTAGGAGCAGTTCCGATGGTTATCCTTCTTTTTGAAGGTCTGACAGATGTTGCAGTTCTATAAGACAGTTGAGGAAAATTAACATTGGACTCTAAATGACGAACTCAGAAATAGAAGTAGCAGAAGGATACGAAGACGCAACAGAGCAAGAATCGTCAGTGTCATGACAATGCATTTTCTCGTCAGATTGCAGAGCTTTCCCTTGTGCAAGAGGTGAATTACTCTGCATTGATATTAAACAAAAGCTCATACTTCCATGATTGATTAATTTTAGATTATGGGGAAAATTAGATGATGATAACACAATTGACATTCTTTCCAGGACACGAAACAATTGGACCTGACGCTATACACCATAGATCTGCGACCTTTTAAATACCATATGGAGATCCATTGTCCAACATGAAAAATTTATATTTTTGCATTCTGAACCAAATACATGAAGGATCATGGCGCAACTTAATTTTGCCACGGATATGAATGCCTAATGCCTTCAAGAACCAGATTTGATAGTGGAGATAATGCACAATATCTGGTATCAGAACTAAGAAAAATAAAAAATTCAAACGAGAAGCAAAAATATACAAGGGTTCCTTACCATGTTCGCCAAGTGTGAATTATCTGCTTTCCCAGGTTCGTATATGTTTCCAGTCGCTTCAGCAACAGAAACATGACATTTTTCAGTTGCAAAAGTGCAAGGATGAGTAACAAGACAGTGAGATTGTACTTTTCCAGCATTATCTGACTCTGATGCAGCTGACTTCTGAATTGACTTCTGATTGGAATGCTTATTTGCTGACTCCTCCCGATCAAAATTTATATTTCTACGGTCAGCCACTTCTTGTCCCTGATCAGAATTTTCATTATCTTTTATATCACGAATAGCATTATTTGATTCTGGAGTTTCAGGAAGTTGGCTAGTATCTTGTTTGGAGTTACTCTTGGATGCACAAAGAGACTCTGTTTTTCTATCAGTAGCCACTTCTGCAACTTGCTCACCCAACAATTCTTGTTCCTGAGTGAATTTTTCATGGTCTTTTATGCCATTAATGGCTTCCTTTAACTCTAGAGTTGCAGAGGGTTGGCTAGAATTCACTTCATCGAAGTTAATCTTGGGTGAACACAGAGATTCTGATATTTTATCAGTAGTCGCCGATGTATCTTCTTTAGCCACCACCTCTTGTACCTGATGGGATTTTTCGTTCTCTTTAATTGCATTAGTGTCTTTTTTAAATTCTCGAATGGCAGAAGGTTTGCTAGAATAAGCTACTCGATCCAAATTGCTCTTGGGTGGCCAATGAGATTCTAGTTCTCTAAAAGCAGCCATTGCTTTTGCAAATTCCTTACCCATTTGTCTGCAATAAATAAATCATACGGATAAAGTTTGTGAATAGAATTGCAAAAAGGCAATCCTGAAAAGATGGCTAAGAGAGAGGCCAATTATAACAAGGTTACATTCAACTGCAAAGAAAAGAGCGAAAAAATACAATGATTTCGTATTGATGACGAAAGTGAATTGAGTAAAGTAATTTGATATCTGGAGCAATACCTTGTCTAGTTACATCAACCAACAAATTTCAAGCAAATGGAATTTAGAGACTGGTTTAGAGGAAAGTATAAAAGGAAAAAGAGCATGAAACTCAAATAAAACACTATCTTCGCACCAGTGAACATCTCCTATTAAGTTGACCTTTTAAAATTACTTCTGGATAAGCCTTTGATTGAAAGCGGAAAATTTTATGTCCATCTTCATCTTTAAAAAAGTTTTAGTTTAGCACACAAGTAAAATCGTTAGCATATTGTTTATCAATTGTTTATTACTTTCAACAACCAAGGCCTGAAGCAGAAATTCTTTGACTCATCTCAAACACACAAGAAGTAGGGGGAAAAAAAAGGAAACGAACTCTAATAGTAGATAGAACATATATGTATAATCCTAAAAAAGGAGAGAGAAAAGATCAAAGCTTCGTAAAGCAGTGCAATACCTGTATGATGCTGATTTATGTTATCGCACAGAAAATTGCATTCAATGTAAAGCAAAGTATTTTTTTAGATAATTGAAGAGATTTTTTTACCTTACCAACAATTACCAGAAGAAGCTGTAAGCAATACCTACGCCAAAAACATTTCAGAATATCGTTCCACAAAGAGTTCTGCAGAAAACAAATTGTGTGTTGAAGGTAGGGAATGATAATTTAAATTACTCTATTCCATGCCTGCCGGAAAGCATTCGTTTAAAGGATTTAAAACATGCAAGGAATGATAATTTAAATTAGTTCATTCCATGCCTGCCTAAAGCATTCGTTTATACGATTTTAATAAATTGAACAAGCTAAAGTCATCTCAAAGGAGATGGTTTCAAGAATTATTTCTTTTTTTTTCTATTCATTTTCATGACTTGGAGCAATTAATCATTTCATGGAATACCATACCGATCACCGAGCCCTAAAAATCATGCATCAGACAAAAAACCTCTAATTTTCACAGTGCCCTTTTAGAAGATTATATATATTTTGCTGATGCCTACAAGAAGTAAACGTTTGCGATGGCCACCCGTGCAAATTCTGCCCGCGAAAACAATGACGTAACGCAAAAAATTTCAAACGAAGAGATAGAGACAGCCACAGGTAGAAAAATAGACGGAAGTAACGACACACAAACCCTTCTCGCCTGATTAGACCTAAAAGAGAGACTTTTTTTAAACAACGGCAGGAATGATATCGTAGTGGAATGAAAATTAGAACATTATCTTTCACTAATTTGATAAAACGCAGTCAAAAGGTTTCAAAAGAGCAATCCAGCGGGAAGAAGCAGCTCGAATTTCCAAAGATCGTTTCCTCAAATCGCGAAATGCCCAGGAAAAACAAACAATAAATTCGACATACTCACAGACAAAGAACGGGAGGAGAACCGAATCAAAGTCGAATATCAATTTGAAACTTAGGAGAGACCGCGAAGGTTTCGATCGAAAAGAATAAGACCTAACCGCGAGAGAGAGAGAGAGAGAGAGAGAGAGCCAAAACAGGAGATTGAAATCCATGCCTTGGAATCGCGTATCCGATTCGTTTTTCCCTGTTCAATTCCTCCTTCGACTGGCAGCGGCCGCGACGGCCACCGCCTTCCTTCGTTCGCTTCCTCGCCAAGGCTCCGGCCGGTGGCGTCGTTGAGCTCCGTTACGCTATTTATCGCGCCCTCGTCTTTCATAACCATCGCAAGGTGGTGGCCCACAAAATCCGGCCCCCGGAGCCGTGAGCTTACCCGAATCAATGGACTGGGACTAGACCCGGTTTAAGCAGTCACATCTTTTTGTCGCACAAGCAACACGTTACCACACTCCGCACCTGACTTTTAGAATGAAAATATCTGGTGGCTCCCACACCAATTGACAAATCATTAGCTAATAATTGATGCGTGTAAGCGTGAGCCAGTACATGAAGGGACAGCAAACGAACCCATGGTTTGAAATAACCAGAATGGCACTTAATCCGTGCTTTGTTTAATTACATAGCAAATCTATTTGTTTAAATAATGTCTTTATTTTGGTTAAAAAAAACTTTAAGAAGACTTATTTTTAGTTATAGTAATTGCACATGATTTTAGTTATTTATTTTGGTTAAGTAAAAATTAAAATATATATATTTATTTAGTTATAGTCGATGTCTTTATTATAGCAAATATTTTGATTTTCGATAAAATAAAATAAAATACTTACATCTATCGTTTCACTATCAACACAGTGAAGTCTCTACAGGGATAATGTATTGACTGGGATAATATGATGTTTATAAAATTGACATGAATCGATTCCGAAAAAAGATCTAAAATCTCTCCCTGAACTCAAATGATCTTCCATTGCCTTTGACCAATATGTCAAGGTCCATTCTCACAATCCTTGACTATTAACCGAATGAAAAAGAGAGAATGGAATTAATCGATGACATGAATTATATAAGTGATTGTTATTGATGTAACCTATGATATGGAAATTATGTAACTATAAATTAATTATTCAATAAATATATTTTGAATCTACTGACGTTTTAAGATTATCTCGAAGAGTTAATAGACGAAATAGGAGAGGATATTTTACAAAAACCATCAAGAAATGGCCTAAAAGCTTATGAATCAAACTATGCCTACAATCTAAACGTAATTTCCATGAACACTAGGGTTTCAATGGAAAGAGCAACTAAGTCCCATACAAAATAACTAGCAACAATAATCAAGAATAATACAAATAGTTGCATGAATTTCTCTAAAAAAAAAAGACAGAAAGAAAAAAAACACAGAACTCAGTAGAAACAAAAGGCTGCAACAAGGATTTCAAGCGTTTCAGTTTCAATATTGATAAAAAAAATTTGTGGTTCGACATAACAAAATTCACGGAATTCCAACAGTAAATGAAAGTGCAACTTTGATCAGCTAACACTCCAAACCCTACCATCCCAGGGGATATCACAAGATCCGACCATAAGGACAGATGAAATCCATCCAAATGTTTCTTTAGGCTAGTAAATATGCAAAATTTTTTCTTCACTAGCTTCATTCGATTCTTGGCCCTCGTTAGAGAGCATGGCGAATCGACGATGACCTCGTGCGATCGATGATACACATAACAGAATGCTTGAAATTAACACTGTATCAGTGAGGTAAATAAACATGGAACCTAGGGAAATCTGCTTGCTATTTTCCTCGTCGCTGAAGAAGATGATCGATGATCGATGATCGATGATCGACCTGACAACAGCTCATACTCTGTACCTTGGATAGGTGAAAAATCACCCGGAAAGGAAGGCGGCATCCGCGATGATCAGCAGGCAAGCTTGCAAGGGGTAAACACTTTACAAACTCTATGTTTGCACGGGCTGGCTCGGCAACTTGGCATGATTATGCTCACCTTCGTAAGTGACAATGAGCATGGAAGGGTCTTCTAAGCACCTTTCAACATGTTTCCTTGCAGGGCAACCCCTCATGCTGCTACATTTGTAATATCCCCTGCATTTGATTTTTGACATCAGTTCTTCGTTTTCAGTTCTTACATTTTTAGTCAAAATATACAATACTAGTGGAGAAGTTAATGGTGAATAGCCAAAGAGTATGCTTGATTTTTCATCAGGTAAATATGCCTAATAGAAGCTGGAATCTGACAAGCCATTCTTTCCCACAAGATTGACATAAGAAGCAATATCAGTGAGAAAAACAGTGTGCATAATTTGTTCGTTCAACACTGGTAACAAATTGGTAGGAGCAGATGGAATAAGAAGAATGCAATGACAACTGATGTATCATCAGAAAACAAAGAGATATACAAACTCAAGATTTAAGAAAATATAAGTCAGAAGGTTGTCGCTGCAAGTACAAGAATACCTAGGATGAGGAGAGCCCTTGATTGGCTTTTGCCCATATTTTCTCCATGAATACTCGTCGGGAGGGATATCAGCCGGTTTGTTACTGATAGCAGGTACCTTAATGGTTCTCTTTTGCCTCAGCTTCCTGCAGAAATGCATCTATAATTACAATCTGATTCAAATAATTATCGAGACAATAAACAATGGAATTATCACTTGCAGCCTTACCTCTTTTTCACACAATGACATCTGCCAGTAGAAGCACATTTGCCATTTCCATCCTCCCCTCTACATATGCACTTCTTCTTGAGAGGAGGGTGGAGGTTAGCTGTGTCAGACGATGCAGGTCCGCCAATTAAACGGAATGCTGACTTGCCGTCCAAGCTGGCTACACTTCCATCCATACTTAGAGATGACAAGAAAGACCTGGTAGTTGACACATAGGGCATGCAGCTTGAATTCTCAAACTTGAGGTTTATGGCACTGTGGCTTCTCCTAAACATGTCAGGCTGAAGGCTCATCTGCTGACCAAATTGGAACTTTGGGTCATTCCGAACGAATTGGTACCGACTTTGCGATGATGATGCTTGTACCCCAAGTTGGCTCTCAGTAAAGCTCCTTTGTGAAATTTGAAGTGGGTTCTTAGCACTTGAATCCAATACTTGGATTTTGTTCTCCAAGGCATTTCTTGGGAGGTGTTGGAGTGGGTTGGAAGCAAGGTCCATTTTGGAAGGAAAATGATTGTCTGAGAAGATCTTGTGATTGGAGATGGGTGGGGTTTTTTTAACAACCCTAACTCTGCCATGGCCAACACTGTTGTTGAGCAAAGAGACCAACCTCTTGAATCTGGAAACAGCTTCACCAGTCTCTACCAAAAGGTCTCCAGATTGAACTTGATCTTTAGGCTGAGAAAGAAGACCTAAGGCTCTGATGCAGCTCTGCACAGCAGCTCTGTTAGCTTTCTCCACTTCTTCCATCTCAAAATCACAGCACTAAATCATCCAAAATCCCCATCCTCTCTGCCCTAGGAACATCCGAAATGCCCCAAATTGCAGATTCATCAGAAAGGACTCCAAACAAATTGTTCTACAGGAAAATTGATGGGTTTTTTTTTTCCCATCGACAAGAATTAAACATAATGAATTAGGAAAGAGTTGTGCAAAGTTCGACAATTTTAACACAAAACGAGCAATTGCAGACATGAGCTAGCGAAAACAGAACCAGGAGGCAAAATCCAACACGAGAAGAAAGAACAAAACGAGGAGAATAGCAAGTTTAGGACGATCCCCGAAGCACAGGCTACCCAAAAAAAGCACCAAGGTGAGATTTTGAACAAAGACTGAAGCTGAAACAAGAAGATTTCATAGATTGGCCGAATACTGACCAAAAAGAATAAAAATAAAATAAAAACAAAAATCGAACGACCACTTCGAGAACAGCGGAGGAGATGATGGGGGCTGAGATGAGAGAGCCGACCTCGGGAAAAGAACCCTAGATTGTCGACGGTGGCGTGCTGGACTAGCGATTTCGTCCCCGGGATCGGAAGATGCGAAGGGAAGCAACGACGGAGAGGTTTGGAAATCTCTTCGCCAAGTAGAATAATAAATATCACAGTTTAGAGTCAAGAGAGAGAAATTCTCATTTTTGTACTCTCACAATTTGCATTTTGCATAAATTATGCAACAAAACTCATAAGCCGTACTCTATAATTTTTTTTTATAAAGCTAAATATTATAGGTAAAAATGAATATATATATATATATATATATAAAATTTATCTGTTGAACGTCGTTTCTATGTTCGACTCGTACGCGACGAGGAAATACATAGTAATCGTGCGCTCGATGTCGTCGATCTCATCGACGAAAAGCCAAAATTCGGTCACGATCCGATCGGACTCCGGCCGGAATCCGATCGGCATAGGACTCCAATGACGGTTAGATCGCGGTCGGAACCCGACCAGATCACGGTCGGAATCCGATTGGATTGCGATCGATCGATGGTGAATCGATGCCCACAGTTGGTGAAATCTCACACGAAAGAAATACTGTACATTCCCCGTGACTATACCATCGCGATTGATCGGACGATGAAGACGTTGTCGCGCACGAGTCGAGCAACGTAAGACGCGCAACGCAGCAGATCAAAATTATATATATATAGAGAGAGCGCGATTATCCATGTCCCATCAAACACTATACACATCTTAATTTGTATAAAAATCTTAAAATGTCATTTCTCCCTTTCACTCTCTCCGACTCTAAGTGCCATGATTCAGAGCACTCCCGAGCACTTGCTACCACTCGACATCGTCGTCGAAGGGATGGATTTCAACCACGATCCAACATAAATCTAACCGTGTTCTCAATTGTAGTGGATTTCAGTCGAAATCTGATCGGAGTCTGACAAGACTCTAATGCTAATTGGACTGTGATCGAATTTCAGTCAAATTACGATCGAAATCCATCACAATTCGCCCATAATTCAATTGTGGTTTGATCGGACTCCGATCTCGGTAGGATCACAGTTGGATTCCGACCAAATTGAGATCGGAATTGACAACGCACAATTACAGTCGGACAATGATGGCGGATTTCGACTGTAATTCGGTCGGAATTCGAATGTAGTCCGATCAAACCATGATCGGATTTCAGTTGGAATTCGGTAGCTCAACGACGATGCTAAGTGACAATAGGTGCTCGGGTGTGGGTGCAGGTCGATTGGTCATGGTGCTCGGGCGTGGAAAAAAAATAGAAAGCGGAAGAGAGAAATGATATTTTAAGATTTTTATAAAAATCGAAGTGTGTATAGTATTTGTAGATATGGATAACCGCTCCTCAATATTATCCTTCGTAATTCATCTGTGAACATTTTTATTATCTATCACTCAATTTTTTAGATTCAAAGATTGAATTATAATGCTTAAACGATCAGATAATAAATAATTAAGCTATTCACGGATGAATTATACACGTAATATTTCTCACTATATATATTTATTTAAAAATCATTGCATCTCATTGATAGTTCTAAAATTATTATTCTAATAATTTTTTTAGAGTGATGATATTGATGAAATTATTTTTTGTAGTAATTTTTACTAAAACTATTGCTATAAATAAAATTGACTAAATTTATTATAAAACAATAATTTTAATTAAATTAGAGTAATTTTGACCAAGTTAAAAAACATACGTCCAATAGACATGTGAAGAATAAAATGATAATATTACGACATATAAATTTAGTTCATATTATAATAGTTTTAGTCATATCTATTATAATATATTAACATAAAAATATTTTAAGATAAAATACCTTTTTGATTTTTTTTTTAAAAATGAGGTGTCTTTCCCATTGGATTTTTACCCAACATTATAATTTTTTTTAATTTTACCCTTAATATTTACAAAATTTTCTTAGATCCTTAAAGATTCAAAATTCACATCTGTTAAAATTAGGTAATTATTAAATCAAACATAAATTTTTGATCGGTTAACAAATATGATATGAGCTCGATCTTAAATAACTAGATTGAGTATTACAACAATATTTTGAAGAATTTGAGCATGTTTTCATGATTTTAATACTTTAAGAGGTGTTCTTGATAATAGAGTAAATTATGGGGATGTGTAAATTATTTTTTTCCTTAATAATTATGCTTGAATATCCTTCTTTCTAACATTATAAAATTAATTACCATATAATATATATTATCTAATTTGCATGTCATTGGCCTTTTTTCATTTGGCTCTACAATTTTACCTTTTTAAAATAAATACACCATGATTCAAAATTATAACAATAGCTTCACTATTTTTAAACCCTTGCTGTTTTACAAATAACTATTAACCCCATTTTTTTTTTATGAGATGGTGGGTCAAGTAAAACAATAGTACTGATGATTAGAGATCAAATGACAATATGATTTTAAAAATTAATAATATTTTAACAATTTTAAAATGTTAAGTATATTTATATATCTAAGAAGAGAAAAAAACTATATATGTTAAAATTTTCTCTCTCTTTTTTTTTGTTTAATTTTTCAAAGAAAACCTTTTGGTCTAATAATTAATCTTTTAATTTTGGATCTTGAGTCACCACATTCTTCACTTGAATTATGAAAAAAACAAGAGATTGGATTGCAAAGTTGGTCAATTAATAAAATAATAATGTCCATTAACTATTTTTGTTCCTTTCTGAATTTTGTCTAACACTTTCCAAATTATCATCAAGCTTGCCAAAAATTTCAAAATTATGACAAAAAACTATAATTAAATTAATGATGATGGAGAAAGAGTAAATCGATTGTCTTAAATATATATGCATTGACAATCTCACTATTATTTCTAATCAATAATATTAAAAAAATAAGCAATTAATATAATAAAAAAGATATACATTTACTTTAAACCACAAAGTATAATTTATTATATAATAATAATAATAATAATAATTTTTTATTATAATAATCCACAAAGTAATCAAATAGACAATCCTTCTAGATGGCATTAAAGTATGGCATAGTTGTCTCTTTAACTAATGCACTAATTTCCAACTTTTTATATTAAAAATGTATATTTTATTAACATATGGAGCTTCATTTTAATTGAGTCATTATTTTTTATATCGATTATAAGTGCTATTAATTTATTATTATTATTTTTAAATATATTTGTTTTGACTAAGCAAAAAGGAAAGAAAGGCGGTGGGAATTCATGGAATTACGAGGATTCTAAATGGTCAAAAAACAGTGGGCCCCACAATCTTATCCTAACTAGTGCAAATTCATTGGCACACGCCAAGTGCCACGTGGCACGCTTGTGTATACACATACAAAGCCCCATATTTCTGGTGGGGCATGATTTTTTTTTTTTTTTTAAAATAAATTTTTATATATAATTATTTGTATAATAAATAATAATGATTAATTTATTTGAGGAGTATATTAGTATTATTTGATATACATATATATAAATATAATTTATTTTTTAAGGCAATAATGAAATGCTTATTTATTTATTTATTTATTTTTCATGTGTCTTTTGAGGAGTAATTTATTATTTTTATTGAGGAGTTAAGAATGACACAAGAACAACAATTATTGAAGTTGTTCAAAGTCAATGACCTAATCATGCTACAATAATTTACATACAATTTGAACTATTAAATTGAATTTATGATTTTATTTTAACTTTATTTTCAGCAAAGCAAGTCAAAATCTAAATAATTTAATGTCGTTTTGCAATAACCCAAAGTAATCTAGTGAGTGACATTCTACGTTCTCAATGAATTGGTCAACAATTATTTAGATTATGATATAAATATTCAAAGTCAAGATTTGAGAGATTGATGGTGGTGGTGGTGGTGCCGTGCATGTTTTGGCCTTGCAATTTGTAATATTACGATTTTTTTTATTCTTGAATATAATTTAAATATGGAATATGGTGGATTTAGATTGCAATAATTTAAATAGGATTATAATATTATTTTTTTTGTGAATTTAATTGTATAAAGAGTTGCCAAAGCGCATTTTGGATCGTTGAATTGATGTCTCTCGTGAGACATCAAGTTTGCAATAGCAATATGTTAACGTTCATAAAGCAATGCCAACTTTTTAAGCATTTGATCAACTTTTTGAAGTCAAGAATGTTCTTACCGTCTCTAATCTTCGAGTACGACACATTTATAAAATTTTTTTTTAAATAAAATAAAAAACTAAAAATGTTATAATTGTTGAAGTTGTCAACGCGAACACTTCTTGATTTATTCACATTTCACTTAGAAATTATTTAACACTCCATTAGAGATTCGTAGAACAGAACTGATTGAACCGAATGTTTGGTGCTAAAAAAAAAAATAATCAAGAATGTTTTACATGCTCATCCAACTTTATGCAAAGTTACATCAGTTGCAATACATAGTTCTCATTGGTGCAAAAGACGATTCGTTCGTCTTCAGCGCCCCCGCCAACTGATCCCACAGTCAATACGAAAGAGAAAAATCACGAAGAACATATTGTCCAATCCAGAGCTAACAAGACAGAAAGATAAATACTTTGAAAGACTTGCAATATATAATTCTCATGAACTCTCTATACATATGCAAACGATAGTTAATTCAATTAGACGATATGATTCACACAAGCACTATAAATGTATCACACAAACTTAAGCCTACATATCGAAACAGCCATTCGATACAATCCAAAGATCAAAATGTAACTGCCACAATGAACACACAATCAAATACGAAAACCGTCCAACTTCACTTGAAGAACAAACATGCTCTTTTCCTCACATTATTATTTTTATTATTTCACTCTAAAGGGAAGGGAAAACAATCATGTGCCATGTAGTCCCGATGAGAGATCTTAAATTATGGTGGCCACAACCTTTTGGCTCTATGATTGCTATTAGGTTTAGTCATGCACTTGGTAATATCATATCATGTTTCTTCGAAGTTGGTTTCATGATCGTCGTCGTCCTCCTCCTTCCTTGTTTGTCTCGACAATTTCAGATCAAGTAAAAGGTTAGCTTCATGAAGATAGGAAAGTAATCAATCACAAGGGATTCGAGTTTTATCAAAAAAAAAAAAAAGTAGGCAGATTTTAAAGTTGTAAAAAAACATAATGGCCATGAACAAAATCAATACTCAGTTTGAGCAAAGTTTGTGAATAATTCATACATAAAAGGTGTTATAAACTTATCTTATCTAAGACTCAATTATATATGATAATGTTTCTTTAGTTTTAAATTCAAATTTATGAAGAATATCAGATGCGTGTGTATTTGTAGTGCTCATATCTAACAGATTCCAGAGTTTCATATATGTTATTTTAAAATAGAATATATACTTATCTATTGGATCAATATAATAACAACAATCAATCCTTTATCTCATTAAGTAGGATAGGTTATATGAATCCTCCTAGGTTATTTGGCTCAATCTCCTACTACATCCTCATATATATTTAAATTTATTGGATCAATGATTAACTTAAATCATAAGGATAATTATTTTGCTAGATAATTAAGCTCAGCAAAATTTTTAATAAACACAGTTGAATACGCTAAATAAGATATATGAGCAATCATATTTGAACGACATCAAAACTGCACTGTGACTGATCGAGTGCAAAAAGGGAGAAAATGAAAGTAGATAGAGTTGATCAATTAATGGCACCAAAAAGGAAGAATCTTGCCATATGACAGACTGGTAGTGGATATACTGCATTAATTAATAGAGACAGACGACTGATGACCATCCTAATCTGAAAACTGGCTATGGATGCATGCATCATGCATGAAGTGGTGGGGTTCGTCCAGCCACTGAGGTCCACCATCAAGTTGAATGGAATGCAGATGGGGTCCTCTTCCTCCATTGGAAATGGCAAAAGTAAGACCAGATATAAACACAAGGAAAACGTAGAGCATTTGCCCAAAAAAGTGGCGACGCTGCACAATAAGAAAAGCTGTGCATGTCATTTTAACACTAACAATTGATTTGAATCTTCTTGGTGTTTTTTTCCCCACCTTGGCAGTGCAATGCTTCACTTTGAATTAGTTCTATCAATGTGTTATGGAGTTTCTGTTGGTTTCTAATGCATTCTACAACTAGACATTTTCACCAATCCAAGGCCCAACTCATTCTTTGTGAATTAGGACCTACCTTGTTCTTAAAGGTGCAAATCAAATTCCAAAACCCTACTACTACACATTCAGAAATTGATGTTTCATATTGCAATTCCCCTTCAAATCTAAATTGCTGTTAAACATCAAATCTGTTAATGAATCTGTCTGCCTACATTTACCATTTACCAATAGGAGTTGGCAAAAGACCAAGATTTCTTACTTGCTTCAAATATATATATAGATATATATCAAATTTTAGTTCCTTTTTTCTGGTTTTTTTATTCCAAATATAGACCAGAAATCTGAGATCCTAAACATTTTTCAAGATTTTCAGTTAGTTTCTCAATTTGATGGTAACTTCAGTTATTGGAGGCCAAGTGAAGTTTTGACCGAAATCCCATCCGAACTGATCCGAATTTCACCCGTTACCATTTGAAGTCCACACTATTAATTGTTTTATTAGGGATCACCAACATAATTACCTAATTTTCAATATACATAATTACCACACCAACACCATTAATTAAAAACAGACAAAGAAACAGTAGTACTGAAGCAGCATTGTTTCCTGTCCACACACAAAAAGGTAATGAACAAAATTATTCCATGCAACATATACAATTAAGATTTATCTAAGCACAATAAGCATGCAGATGTCTCTATCCAAATCCAGAAAGAAGTTTGGGTTTGACATTTTACTTGGAGTAAGCCTTCAGTTTCTGTTCTTGCACTTTTCCATGGCTCGTGGTTCTATAATAGGAGAGAAGAAGAACTTCCATAATATATGTTGAGAAGAATTACTAGATATATGCATTGAATTAAGGGTTGATTAATCAAAACAGAGATTTCTAATAAAGATACTCACCAATTCCACCGGTTTCTGATCCTTTTCATGATCCACGAGCGCTTGCATGAGTTGACAAACATCCTGCATTGCAATTATTTTGAAATGAAATGAATGATAATGCAAGTTTGTCAAACATTATAATGGATTTATCAAAATGCAATGTGGAAGTTGGTGCACATTCAGAATCATTCAGCAGATTCATCACCTTGCTCTTATTCATGTAGTCCCTCCCACTCATTCCCTGAAAGCCAGACACTGTTTCCTGATATGTGGAGGGAAGGCACATTAACACTCTGAAATTTGCTTAAATATTTAAAAAAAATTGAATGCACCCACATCTTCAGGCCTATCTTCAAGCTGGTTAGATGAATAGGAAACAATTTATACTTTTCATGAAAGGTTAGTTATTCATATAAACATATGTTGGGCATGAGATTGGTGTTAGACCAGAAACATGTTAATTGGTTTGCCTACTTATAGATTAAGCTTTTGAGATTTGGGTGAAGCAACTAAAATCCTAACACCAAAAACAAACTACTTTATCCATATTAAATTAAATATATTCAACTTAGAGACAATCGATATTCTTTGTTTCACAGTAAAATAACCAGTTATCTAAATCTGCAGTTCTCTGATATAAAATTCTGATCAAAGATCATTTGTTTATGTAACAATTGATACATGATCAAAATGGAAATGCATCTATACCTTTTTCAGGACATAATCATAAAATAAGAATCAACCTAAGTTGGAAATGTTAGTCCAATAATGCAAAAAAGTCTTCCACAGTACCAAACATTAGTTGGCCTACAAGATACTGCTCTGATATGGCCACACAATTAGCCACCAATTAAACAGATTTTGAACCATCTCATGTGGGATACAATGTGTATTAAGTTGTGTGCATGCATACCAGTATTGGTGAAGGAGCCAAACATCTTCTGCAAGGCCATGCATGGAGAGCTCTTGGTAACTCTTGTACATCTTTAGATTGACCTTGTGCAGGTATGGCACACCGTCCATTCTCACCTTCATGAGGGAGGCCATTGAGTTGCTTAACTTTTCACCATCCTCCTTCATGTTGATGCTCCCCTTGTCAGAATGAAGAGAAACGATGTTCTTCCTGAATGACCTCACTGGTGATCAACCTACAACCTGTGCCCTCATTCATAATCATATATAGTCGCAATGAAGGAACCAGATCGAAGTAAATTACAGAGATTGCACAGATTAGAATAGCACCAAATTTGCTAGTGAAAACTGGGAATAGAAAATTGTTTGCTTCTAAGGATGTTACATGCTCTCTTCTTTTAAGTTTGGTCACATTGAGAAGGTTCGCCGACTTTTCATTTGACTTCGAGCGAATTGACGAAATAAATAATCTCTCTTTACTTTTATTTGATGAATTTTGGAAATAAACTTTGTTGTTAGTGAAGTAAGATAATGTTATGTGTATTAAAATTAGTGTAAGACCCTCCAAAACGTGGATATGAATAGCAGAACTAGTGGTTCAATGAATCTGACAAAGAATGAGACTCCTACTCCAATAACAAAAATTAAGAAAAAAAACTCTTAGAAAGCACCGAATGTGTCACGATTGTTTAAAAAAAATAAAAAATCTAAAGTGTACCAAATCATATGCTAATAATTAGGCAAAATATCTATACACAGAGACAGTATAAATGCAAGGAAGTGGTTTGTTCTAGCATACTTAGAACATACAGCTATACACTACTTTATGAGGGAAAAAAAAAACATTTGCCACATAAATTGATGTGAAGGACGAAAAACTAAAAATTTAAGCTAAATGAGATATTCAATCATACTTGGAAGCAGACGGCTTTTCCGGGTCGACGCCGCCACATGGAGCCACGTTTCCTTCACATCGTCGGGTGTCTGGATCTGAAGTTTCAGGTCGTTCATTTCCTCGTATCTCCTCTTCTTCGCGCTCTCGCCATCCACTACGGCGCCGGGCAACCCCAAGCGCAGCTCCGTCGCCTGCAGCCCCAATCCGCTCGCCATTCCTCAAGCGATTATACCACTGCCATCCGCAATTCCTCTTTTCTTCCAGTTAGATTTGCTTATCTGGCTTCAAATCACTGCTAGCAAACGAAGATACGGAGAGAGAAGCCAACCCTAACCGCTGGTTTATACAGAGGGGAAGGTTTCATGGTAGAAATTGTGTTCCCCCAATCACTCATGACCTGTTTACTGGGAAAGAAAATGAATTGAGATTTGTTTATTTTGGGAAGCCAAAAAATCAAACGATTTGTTTTTTAAAGAAGTTTTTTTTTTAAAAAAAATCTTAATCTCAATTATGTATGTAGTAAAATATGTGCCTTTTTAAAAAATTATTAAAACAAAATCCCCTTTAATATAAAAAAAAAATCTTTTATTTTTAGATAAGTAAACTATCAAAATTGATGAATATTTGTATGTCCATGTCAAAGTCTGTCCTCAATGTTTTTGGGCCCTGAGCAAAGAAAAAAAAATTGAATTCTTTTATAGATAATTTTTTTTTCCCAAAAAAAATAGACCTCTTTCCTCTTATAACCTTTAAAAAATTTTGATTGGGCACTGGGCGGGAGCCCAGCTGCCCCTGCCCAGGGCCGTCTCTGGTCCATGCATGAACGAGTACAGTAACAAAAAAAATGCACAGTAATTTCATTCAAACACTCGCGCTTGGCATGACCGTTGAGCGGCTAGAATATGATCGAATTGTGACGGTCAGTGGTCACAGCATTGAAGTTGTAAGCAATTCAAGCGGATTCCAACTAGATTGCACTTTAAATTCTGTTTGATCGTGGTCGTCAACGTTGCGACCACTGGTAGCCACAATCCGATCGTAATTCGATTGGAGGGACGACAGTGATATTCCGACAGATTCAAAAGCTAGGTTGTATAGTATCTATCGCTTTGACGATGCACAAGCAACGACAACATGCAAGCGAAAACGTTATACATTTCAAGTTACTGTCCAATTCCATAGATCGATTGACTCACAACACAACGTTCACTGAGCATGCACAAAATTATCACACAGGATATCAAAACTCGATAAACTATTTCAATCTTTAAAAAAACAAAATGTAGAAACTCTTAAGAGGTCATTTCTAGCATACAGGAAGAATCTAATAATTTAGCGTATACAGACATTGCACCATAGGATAATAAGTCAATCATTGGCAAATATAAAAGTATCGTCTCTCCATGTATTGATTACTAATTTTAAGTGTCAAAAATTTATCATAATTTATTTTTCTTATGATGATCTGAGAACGAACCGATAAAACCACTGGATTGACGAACCTTTTGCGATGAGACATTTCATCCTACATCTCATGCTACATGCCTAGATAAGCATGGATCTCTTTGCTAGCTAAATATTTAAAGAGACCGACTCTTGCTTCTCATCTCAATTTAACAAAGAGGATATATCTTACATTCCAAAAAGTTGGGAATCTGTCCAACTAGACTGCCATCCATCAGTTGCGGTGAGAGGGAGAATAAATCGCGGGGACTATGTCCCTCGACGATGGCAAGGCGATGGAAGTCATCCGAACCGGGGATTTTAGACCCCCTCCGGAATCGACCCCACTCCTATTCCAAAGTAACCACACTACCTTACCACCGCACCATCCCCGTGGGGACATATATCTTACATTATACATATAGACAGGGGTGTGTAATCGGGTTAAATCGAAAAAATCAATTGAACTGATCAAACTTGAAAGTTCAATTCAGTCCAATTGAAAATTCAATTTTTTTACTAAAAAATATCGATTTATTCAGATTTTTCGATTCGGTTTCGAATTTGAACCGAAAAAATTCGATTTAACTGAACTGACCGATTTTAGCTGAAGCAGTCGATTGTTATAGACCATCAGTCGATTGATTGGACCATCAGTAAATTGATTTGAGCCATTAGTCGACTAAGAAATATTCTGTGCTCCTGTTTACTAGATCCAGTCGACTGATATATAACATTAGTCGAATGTTCATAAAAAAAAATCAATTTTTTCTATTTTTAATGAAAAAACTGATTTTTTTTTAATCAAATTGGTTCGATTTGATAAAAATTTCGATGGATTTGATTTAATTAAAAAATAATAATTTATTAAATTTCAATCTTAATTAATTCGATTAATTTGATTTTAATCGATTGCACACCCGACATATTTAATCTACAACCATTCATATTGTAACAGTCAGAGCATAAACCTATGCTTTTATTTATTTGTTTTATAATAGGTATGATAAATTCAAAATTAAATTTATATAGGTGTTAGAGTAATTTTAGTCAAATCTTATCTGAAGCAAAAGTAAAATACAAAGATAATTTTATATTTTAAATATAAAATTATAGATGGAATACAATATTGACTTAATTTTTATTAAAATCGTTAATAATTTTAGTTAAAATCGCAATTGAATTCAGAACTAAAAATATTTTTTTTAGAATGAAAAATAGGATAGCAGGCATTTTGATGGAAAGAATTTATTAACATGTAAATAGTTTACTTATTACAGATGTGTAATTTATTATTTTCCATTTCGGTGCAATTAAATATTTCTATTTTTATTGGCAATGAAATTTATCTATATAAAAAAAACATTAAATTAAAAATATTTCCTCGAACCAGCCCCAGCCGTCTCCGTCAAGAAGAAGAAGAAGACAAGCAAATAAATAACCACTCGATGTCTTCCCCAATTCAATCCACCAAATCTCCCACCAAGGTCTCGCCTTTCTCGCCCTCCGATCGTCCCTCCACCATGGCCTCCGCCTCCGCCGCCGCCGCCGCCTCCCTCCTTCCTTCCTCGCCATCGCTCCTCCGCCGCAGCGCGCTCCCCTACCATTGCCGCCGTCACGCCGTGTCGCCGGTCCGAGCGCTCTCCGCCCCCGTCGCCCTCACGCAGGACGACCTCAAGAAGCTCGCAGCCGTCAAGGCCGTCGAGTACGTCAGCAGCGGCATGGTCCTCGGCCTCGGGACCGGCTCCACCGCCGCCTTCGTGGTCGCCGAGATCGGCGCCCTCCTCGCGAACGGGAAGCTCAGTGACATCGTGGGAGTCCCCACGTCCAAACGCACCTATGAGCAGGCATTGTCCCTGGGGATCCCGCTCTCCACCCTCGATGACCACCCCCGCATCGATCTCGCCATCGACGGCGCAGATGAGGTATTCTCTTCGAATATATATTTTTTTCTCTGTCGGAAACAACAACAAAGATAGCTCTTTTTTGCCTTGTTTTTGCACTAAAGTTGAGATCTCTAGCATATGCGATTCATTTAGGATATGGTATTGATAGTCTCGATTCCGCTCGTACTTCTGTTGTCTTCTTATCCGATAAAAAGTTCCAAATTTTTAGCTTGTCAAGTATTAAACTTTTACTAGGGTTCAGAAGGCACTTGTTCTTATCAACATACTATTGCATTATGAATCTAAGATATGTTCAACCACTGATGAAATGAATTTGCACGAGTGATTCTGGATCTTTGTGATTGTAAAAAGAAGTGAGTATCTGAGATATCTGATCATACCAGCGAGAAGAGTGATTGGGATTCTAGTCATAGCAGTCAAGATTGCAATCCAGAGCTTACAATCTTATGATTTCATATCTGAGGTAAGATTTGAATCGAGCTAGGATCTTATTGTTCCTACGTAAGGTATCAATTCCTATAATCTTGACTAGATGGAAAATATTAACATCCCCATAGATTTGCTTGATGAATACTACAGTTTGTTATTTTTTCAAAGGTTGGTTCATTTACTGATTATAGAATTGGGACAGGTGGATCCAGATCTTAATCTCGTAAAGGGGCGCGGTGGAGCTCTGCTTCGCGAGAAGATGGTTGAGGCAGCATCCGATAAGTTTGTCGTCGTAGCCGACGAGACGAAGCTTGTATCTGGATTGGGTGGAAGTGGACTCGCAATGCCAGTGGAAGTTGTGCAGTTCTGCTGGAAGTATAACCAGATAAGGTTGCAGGAATTATTCGGCGAAGAAGGATGCGAGGCTAAGCTCAGGTTGGACAGTGATGGGAAGCCCTACGTGACCGATAATTCAAACTACATCATCGATTTATACTTCAAGTCGCCGATTCAAGATGCCGCTTCTGCAGGAAAGGAGATCTCAGCATTGGAAGGGGTTGTAGAACATGGGTTGTTCTTGGACATGGCAACTGCTGTTATAATTGCAGGCAAAGATGGGGTGACTGTCAAGGCAAAGTAAGTCGAAATGCTGAGACAGTTTTCTAAAAATGTAGAAGAATTAACTACACCCCCGAGCCTTCGTCAACTTATCGAAAGACATTGTATGTTCCTTCCTTCAAATTTATCCAAATATAAATGATACTGTAGGATGTCCTTAATTCTTAAGAGAAGATTTTCTCTGGTTTGTGTATTCATTAGAATGAACACTTTCAAGAACACCTTGGGCATTCTGATCCATGGAAAGAAAGTACCTTTGTCATTTGCACCTAACTATATTTTGCAAGTATGAACATTGAGAAACTTTCAGTGAACATTCTTCATGATTTCATCCGAAGTTCCAAATCATGCTACATGAGAAGTCATATGAGTACTAGCAAGAGCAAAATCTAGTCACTAGTTGACGTTGCCATCATACAACTACAGGAAGGAGCTTCTGTCAATCTTCTGCTGTTTCTTCTTCCATAAATATATTCTTGCAGTCGAATCCCGGATCTCCTCTTAACTCTCACTCCCTTGTTGATATGTCCTTTGTCAGATTTGCACAAACTATATTCGATTTTCGGCATCTCGAATTCCAGCCTCGCAATTTTCTCAGATGCCTTTCTAGCCCAATCTGAAATTTGCTTCCTCCTCTTGCTCTCGATGTCCCATTCGTCGATCTGATCCAATGATGAAGCAGAGAGATTTTCCACATTGCTTTTCAACTCACTGTTGACGTCGATAAGCTGTGATAAGGATTCATCAGCATCTTTCAACTGATCCTTGATGGAGCTGATTTCAGAAAGAGGCAAATTTCTGATCTTTTCCGATGTTTCTGCGGTCTCGTGTAGTTCTTGCAAATTCGCTTGTAGGACTGACAACCGTTGAGCATCAGAACAAAGCCTCTTTATGACCCTCCTATTCCATTCCTGGTGCGGAGCAAGCTCATGGGGCAGCTCTTGTTTGTCAACTCCCAAATCATTCTCAGTTACTAGTTCAATCGATGCGCGCTTCTCTTTCTCTTCATCACCCTGATAATATGTTGTATTATTCTCCATCGGCAGCGACGGTCGACCCGCCTCTTTCTTGATTTCGTATCCCGTCTTCCAAACCTCAAACATCTGGTCATTTGCATTGTTTTTTCTTTCCTTCTGTCCTCCAGAAAGAATTTTATTCCCATACCGCGATGGACTGAAAACAATATCAAGCTGTATATCCTTGGGATCTCTTTTGCACTTTGATTTCTTTGAACTTTTATCTGGCTTCCGATTCCCCTTCAATTTTAACTCTTCGATTTCTTTCCATGCAGCCTCCAAACTGGCATGCGAATCAAACCGTTCCAGTTCAATCATACTCCCAGTGTTTATCAAAACCTCCTGGAGAACTTTAACTTTCTCATGCAAATCATGCAATCTCATAGGTGTCGAGGCATTATCGTCTGGACTGGCTTCTCGATTCCTTGCAGTGCAAGGATAAAACTCAAGCTGACCAACCTGAACACAACGCAGTTAAATCAGTACTTATGTTTAACTATGACTTTTTTTGTTCCAACAACAATGTGGTGGTACGTGAAGGAGAAGTAGAAAATACTTTGTAGCAATGCCATACGCTTAAAACTATAATATAAACTATTGCTAACTTTAGTTAATAACTGATAAGGGGGAAATAGTACCTCTTCTTTTAGATTAGTCGATGTCGAATATCGTTTTGTGAGGGAAAGAGTAAGTTCTTCCAAAACAATAATGTCGTCCCACAACATGCCCAAGAAAAGTTCATGTGCACTCAAGTCAGCCTGCAGTTCATTGTTTTCCTCTTCAAGCACTGGGATCTTCTTATCCAACTCAGCCACTGGTATATTTCTCAGTGTGATCTCTTTGACAACTTCCCTCTGTAGAATGGCATTACTATCAAGGTCCTCATATGCTTTTATCAGTTCGAGAACTTTCTCTTGGCATACTGCTGCATTGATTGATTCAAACAAATTGTTATGCAGCAAGGAGGCACAATCATCTAACAATATTTTCTTTTCCATTTCTATATGTTCGGCTTCACAACCATCCAACTTGAGACACCTATGGTCGGCCTGCAGCAAGTGACTACCCTCAGCCGAAGTTTGTGAACTTCGACAACCATTCAAGTTGTTGAATGGTACCCTGCGTTTGGTGATTTCGGCTTCCAGTAGATGGATGTTCTGTTCGAGATTGATGGCCAACTCGTAAAGAAGGGCTCTTTCATTGCTTAATAGGGTTATTTCATATTCTCTCTCTGAATTGAGGTTCTTAAATATCACAGAAAGGCAATCCATTGCCAAAGCCTCTGTTAGCATAACATTATCCTCCTCTTCAAGCTTGACCTTTTCCTGACTTAAATCCAGAAGTTTCTTTGAAATCAACTTATTTTCCTCGACCAACTTGGATACTTCAATTTGTAATGCCTGATGAACTTCTTGCGAATACATTAGCTGTCTAAATAGCAAATCTGTTTCAGCCTTCAGGGAAACCTCACTTTGGTTGCTAATCTGGATCTCCTCCTTCAGTTTTTCATTCATCACAAGTAACTCATCATGTTTGCTTCTCAGCATCATACACTCCTGGAATCTGGCTGTCTTTTCTGCTTTCAGGTCTGCTGCATACTTCTCAAAGTGTTCTAAAATGGCAAGAACGAATGAATTCTCAAGAAGTAGATGCTGCTTTTCATCCTGGGCATCTGAAATAGCATTTACCATCTGTTTAATTTCACGTAAAACAACCTGTAAAACAATGCCATTTTCGATATCTTCCAAAGAGACAGTATACTGCAGATCAAGCTTAAGCGATTGCATTAGTAATTGAACCCACTCTCTGATTTTCTCATTGTTGTCTATTAAATATTTCATCTTTTGCTGTTGGCTCAGGCATTCACTCTCCAGCTCCGTAATATGTCTCTCGGTGTTTCGCAATGCCTCTACATCTTTATGAGACTTAACTGAAAGAAACAAGTTCTCATCTCTCATTTCACATAAACATCTTTGCAAGATGAATATCTCTATCTGAGTATTCATGTTCTTTATCTGCTCGATATCAAAATCCTCTTCCCTTCTATGGCATTCTTCCTCAAGAAGATGTATCTGATCTTTAAGTGCACTCAACTGACTCTTGCAGGACCGACTAAAGGTATTCTGTTTTTCCTTTTTGACTTGTAATAACTCTTGCAGCTCAGCGGCATGATGAAGCTTTGAGTCCCTATCCTTTTCCATAGCGGAACATCTGACTTCTAACTCATAATATCTGCACTCCAAGTTCTTCAGATTCTTCTTGATGCTTGGTACCTATGCAAACAAGAATTACTTAAATACAGGAGTAAAGATCTTGAACAGAATAATGATAAATCTCGTGTTTACAGATTAGTTAGGTAGAATGGCTAAAATTTACTTGAATACATGCATCAACCACATGCGATGAATGAGAGCATAATATAACCCATGAGTGTGTACCTGACTTAACGGGTCACTTTTTTCAGAAATAAGACAAAAATTCTCATTGTGAAAACGCTTGCACATTTCTTCGACATCTTCCAATTTTTCTGTAAAACCTGCAAGTTCAAGATCCATGTCAGATATAGAACTTTCTAAGGGTGGATTCTCCTTCAAAAATTTCTCCATGTCCTGAGCAGAAGCCTCCTCATGAGCAACAAGTGCAAACTTTTCTGCTCGATGGACAGAAATCCAGTGGTGGAGATGACGAGCAGACTCCTCTAACTCTTTCATTTTCATTCTTAAACCATGTAATTCATCATCAACATCCGAGAGTGAAGCTTCCAGTGCTACATTTTTCTCTGACAGCCACTGCATGTGATTTAAGTTCCTGAGATTAGGATAGTGTGCAGTTGGATTCATCTTGATTGGATCTTCCAACTCAATGTTTCTGTGTCTCAAATCCTTCATCAATACCTGAAGGGATTGGAGACTTAAATTGACTTCTTGTATTTCCTCAGTTACAACATGATACTTCCCTTCCAAATCATATTTGTCATTTGTTAGAAGATGCAACTCCAGCTGAAGGGCTTCCTTTTCCTCTATATGAAGATCATTTTCATCTTCAAGTTTCTTTCTTAAATCAACTAGTGAAACTATCACATCCTGGAGAGTCATTATTTTTAAAGCAGATGATAGATCGTGCTGCCTCAATATGTCATTTTCCTCCCTCAGCTTCTCAAGTTCTTCTTTGACATCCTTCAGCTTTTCAACTCCACTTTCTATCACCAATTCCAGCTGTTTCATCTCCTTCTGTGCATCAGCATGTTGCTGCTTCATAGATCGGCAAGCCATTTCGGCCTTCAAATTTCTTTGTTGTTCATTTTGTAAGGAAACATTGAGAATCTCCAGCTCCTGCACCTTCCTATCAAGATTCTCCTTTTGGTCTCTCATTTTCAGTTTTAGGATGTCAATTTCCCACTGCAAAGATTGGTTCGCCTTTCCCAAAGCAAAGCTTTGTTCTTCAGCACCGTTTAAACTTGAAGCGTCTGTCATAATCACACTGTTAAGCTTCTTAAGTTCTGCTTCTGCACAGGAGATTTCATGCTCCAGGCAAGTTAATCTTGCTGTGGATTCTTGATATCGCACCAGAACATCTTGTTTTTCAGATTTTTCATTGGAGCAGACCTCTTTTAGGCATCGAACGTCATTTTCACTTTTATTAGCACGCGTTGATTCCGAAGAGATTTGTTTCTTCAGTTCCTGGTTTTCCATCGATAACCTGGAAATCTCATCCTGAAGGGAGTTATAGTCTAAAAAGTCGCCTTCACTCCCTTTAGCAAATATGGGACCAGCTTCATCCTCTGTGCTTGCAAAAATTTCATTCAACTGCTTCAAAAGGTCTTCAAATGAGTCTACCTTACTTTCATCAGAATAAGCCTCATCCGATTTCACTGTGTCACTGTGCAATGACGAGCATAAAAGGTCACCGAGTAAACCGGCATCATCAGTGTCAGAGATTGCAGGAGGCCTTTGGTGGCTATTCATTCTTGAACTAGGGACAGGCGATTCATATAGGGACTCATCAGAAATTTCAGCTGAGATTTGGTTAGGAAATGCTTTTACTATTGTTCGATGAGCCTGACGAAGTGCCCCAGTTGCATGATCATATCTTTCTGCTAGAGCACGGTATGCTCGGTAAAATTCCTCCAGTAGCTTCAGAAGCTCAGGGCGTTTCTTGTAGTACATTTCAGCTCTTTGGGCAAAGGAATCAGCATCTTCCTCTATAAGTCTGATCATCGCTTTGATCTTGTTATCCATATCTGTGTGCAAATCAAATAAATTCCACCATTTAGAGAGAAACTATAACGGTTCAAGCAACGGAAAAAGGTTTAGGTATATGGATACTACATTGATTAATTTCCCTGGAGAAAATTAAAACAACTATAGTTCGACAGGTTAAGCAATCGAAGGTATCGTCCAACATTATAAGTTGATTGTGAATTCACTGAGATCCTAAATAACCAAACGATTGAGGAAGTGCAGCAAACTTAGCATGAATTAAAAGTTAAAACTCTAACCATGCTTGTGATATCAAACAACACAAAAAGGTATACCTAACTGACAGTTTGCATTACTGAGCAATAGCGACGATGCGTATAAGAGGCTTCATAACACGATATGTCCATCGACATGTTTGTACTACATAACCATATATCTGTTCTAAAATCCCATTGTGCCAAATAAAACACAACCTAACTTTTAATGCAATGGTTTATCTACCTTTTTTTCCCCCAAGTTGAGATAAATCGAATGCAAAGACCAAAGATGAGAAAAGCTTATCTTTAGCACTGAAATATTTCACTTAGAGCACAGAATGACTCAATTTATGTCTAAAAAGGAACAGAGATGAGAACAATGTGCAAACCAGCAAGGTTATCCTGAAGCCATTTAGAGAGTTTGGGGCTGATATGACTATCCCACCACCACGAATACAAGCGTTTGGATTCGGCACGCGACAATGTCTCCATGGAAGTAGGCAAAGAAACCTCAACCTCAAAGGGCAGCAATGCTTGTATTTAGACAAACAACTAGAGAACGTCGAACGCAGATGAGAAGCTCGATGAGTCCCCCAGATAGCTCTTGCAATTGTCTTAGAAACACCCACCGAGAACCATCTGAGTAAAAGGCAAAGGAAGTGAAGTTGATACGAAGAACAGGTAATTCCAGGAAGGTCTATGAGCACCTGTTCGATCGACAATCAATGGGGAACTGTGTTGCTGCATATGCCCAAAGACGAAATGCTCCTGATGAAAAACAAAGGCAGAGATCAGCCTCGATGACGATAGGCTGTGGCAATCAAAGACGAGAAGCCCCAACTTGTGCAACAAAATTGATGTCGGTGAGAACTCCTGCGAAGAAAAACGATAACAGTGTTAGAGATCCAGCACTTCAACCATGAAGATCATGTTCTTCAGCAAGTCGGTATGCATTGAGTCACAAGACAAAGAAACAGAGATAAACCGAAAGGGAAAAGGTAACCCCTGAACTAGAGCAGAAGCAAAGATCTAAAAACCCTTGACGATCGGGTGGGGGAAACACAGAAGATAAATCGAAAACCCTAAAACCATCAGCTTTTCGCTGAGAACAACAAACAGCGAGATCGCAATGCCCTCCAGCCATACCTTAATCAGCAGAAAAACTCAACATTTTTTTTTAAAACCACGATGCGAGGCAGAAAAGAATGATTTCTCAACAAATCAGCTGCGCCTCCATCGACTCTCATCCCATTCGCTCCCTCTTCGCCTCTCCTTCAAATGCTTCGGGCGAGAGGACACAGACGGCGACCGCAGCAGAAGAAACAAATTCGGGAACAGAAAAGGGCGAATGCGAGAGAGGGATCGCAGAAAAGGACACGGAATTAGAGCGCAAAAGTTGGCAGGAACGAGAATGGAATTAAAGATGGGAATAAATGCAGCGAAACAAACGCATCGCATACCTGCCCAGTAGATATCGAATGGAGACGCATGCATTGAATACTTTTGAATGGATTTTCTTGCTCGGTGCCTGAAATTTAGGTTTGGCCATCAGTTCTAAGGAGAACCAACTGCAGCAAATGGCATGATCTCAGCACCGTGCGAACATCAAGTTCAAAAAGAACAAGAATGGGGGACACACACAGAGACACAGACAGCTCCATTCAATCATTTCCTCTTTTCCTCCATCTGTCTTCTGTCTTTTTGTGATCTTGCATCGTTTTGCCACAATAATACGAGGCAAATTGAGCACGCACGCAGTGATCTAAGAAATATGTCTTCCACACTGTGAACAAGAACCTTGGAATTGGTGATGATGACAAGAACAAAATAAATAAAAAAAAAAAAAGAAAGCACGGTTTGTGGCATTTGTCAAGATAACTTTTTCTCCTAATTTTTGGGACAATCCACTTGATCTTTAACATCTTTTACAAATGCGATTCTCGTGTTTCCCGACCAGATTAAATTGAGATCAGCATCTAAATTTGGTTGTAATTCAATCGAATATCGAGTCCGATCGAATCGTCATTAAATTTTGATCACCGCAATTTAATTAAAATTCGATTGAATTATGATCGTCAACGGTTGTAACACTGACGGTCACAATTCGATTGGATTTTGACCACAATTCGATTGAAATTCAACTGTGATCAGAGCGAACATCGTGTTCGATTGGATCATAGTTGAATTCCAATCGATCAATCGATTTTCGGACGGACGATCAATTCGATCGGATTGTGATCGGAATCGGACGGACGATGATCCTGATGGATTCATACATTTACTTATAGTACAGATCTAAAATATATATATATATATAAATGGACCACTTTGCAGAAGAAACACATATTTAACAATAAATTATCGATCACTGTCATCTTCTGTTAATCATCGGTCAAATGAGATTTTAGAATTGAACTACAAATAATAAAAATAATAAGTAAAAACGTACTGCAAAAGTATATAGAGAAAAATAAAGTCATTAATTGAATTAATTAATTAATTATTTTTCTTTGAATTTTATTTTCCAATCGCCGCTGCATGCATTCAATTAATTAATTAATTAGTCAGTTAATCAATCAGTTTCACTGTCCATGCATTCTGCTACAAGTTGATTGATTAATTACTTCATTAATCATAGATATTTTCCGCCGCACACATTACGTAATCTCAATCAAGTAATTAATGTTGCAGCCGCTGATACTGATCGAATTAATTTTCTTCGACTAACATATCTATTAATTATCATCATTCATTCTTTTATAGCCAAATTTTAAAAATTGATTTTGATTTATTTATATATTTTTTATCTCTCGACAAATTGATATGCAGGTGTCCGGTATTTATATATTTACTTACATTAACTTAGTTCCTATCCGTATTATTACTTAAATAATTTTAAATATTAATCTCTCATTCACTTTAAAAAATAAATTACAATAATTTTTATAGCCGGCCATGTCTATATATATTTATTTTATTAGTTATAAAAACTAATTTTTTAAAAGCACAAAACATAAACACATAGTTGTTAGTAGGCCATTCCTAGACATATATATATATATATATATATATATATATATATATATATATATATATATATATATATAGTATGAATTTGAATATAAAAAAATTCTTCCACATGTAACTCAGCTATCAATCTAGTTAGGATGATGATGACAATAATCATGGATTTTACGAAAAGATTAGAGTCATAAATCTAGCAGCTCTCATTGATTTGTCCCACGGACATTATATGAAAGAGATAAATCACGGAGGAACTTATAAACAAACTTTGATATGATAGTCAAAATACGTGAGAATCATTTGAATTCAAAAAAAAATATTAAATCTCCTCCGAAATTGACTCACGTCAAATCTACGAGTACCGCCGTGCTTTAACTATCATGTCATCCCCGTATAGACGACAATAACCATGGATTGATCAAGTAGGGTAGGATCAACGAGGAAGATCAATAAGCAATGCTTTCAAATGGTCTCCAAACTATATGATATAACATAGAATATTCATATAATTTCTCATACATTTTAAATTAGATCCTAGAATATATTTGCAAAGATTTTATTTTTCAAAATTAATTGAACAGAAGTGAAGTTGTTACTTCCTGCAAAATGAATTGATTTTGTCGTTTGTATTTACTTTCGTTTCTTTTCTGTATCTTCACTGGCATCAGCAGACTAGATTTCTGTGGTGGTTTATCATCCACAACACAAACTTTATATTGCCCAATCAGATGAATTTTGATAAAAATTCAAGCATGAAGTTCGTTCGAATCCATGAGTTCGTTGCAAAACTAGCTACTTGGAAAGGATGAACATGAATACTGCTGGGCATACAGCCAAACGTCGACAAAAGCTTATTTTATTGCTGGGCACACTGGACTCTCTGGCCGCCTCCATGGAAATCATCTTCATCCTCTTCGTAAGCTTCTTGCGCTTGAACTTGCTTCCTTCGCATCTCCTCCTTCATGTTGACATCGTGCAATATTGTCTCCTCGCATTCGTCGAGTTCCATGTCCATCGACTGAGACGCAGGCTTAGGAGGGAGAACTGCCTCGAGAGCTTTCGACTGAGCCGGTGGCAGTGCATCAGGGAAGTCAACAGTGAAGTGGATGTAGAGCTTTCCCTTCATGAAGGGCCTCTGGTAGATCGGCATGCCCTCGTCGTTTATCGCCTTGTATTGATCTATCCCAGAGATTTATAGATTGTTAATCAACAAGAAGCACAAAAAATGCATCGAGATAGAGAAGTAGAAATGCTTACCGGGCTTGATGACTTCCCCTGGGTTGGATTTGATAAGCAGCTGTCTACCGTCGAGGTGATTCAAAACACACTGGAAACCACAAAGAGCCTCGGCGAGCGACAACGAATGTTCGTAAAAGAGATCTTCGCCCTTTCGGTTGAATTTGGGATGATCCTTTTGTTGGAGAATAAACACAATGTCTCCGGTGACTGTATCAGGCTGCATGCAATTGCCAACTTAAACGCTAGATAAAGAAAAGTCAATGCCAACATGAACATATTTTGAGAATCTTGTTCAAAAGGGATATGTTTGGAGGAAAGGAGAGAAAGAGAAAGGAAAAAATAAAATAAAATTTAACGTACGGATTCATCAGCCTCGCCGTGGAAGGAAATCTTCTGGCCATTTTGCATTCCCTTCTCGACTACAACCTCCAGCACTTTCTTCTCGGGAACAACTTTCTCGCCTTTGCAGTCTGAGCAGCGATCCTTCTCGTTGATCCTCTCCCCAGTTCCCTTGCATTCATTGCATGGATGTTGCATTTGCTGAATCATGCCTGGCCCGAGTTGGCGAATACTGACCTTCATACCGGAGCCTTGGCACCTAGGGCATGTCATGGAAGCACCAGATTTCGAACCCTTGCTGCATCAATATATATTAAAAAAATTATTACATAATAAACAATCAATTGTAACACAATCCATAACATACAAAGAAAGGTAAGCAATTCACCCGTTGCACTTCCGGCAGATCACATTTCGTGAGAGTGACAATTTCTTGGAAGTTCCATTGTAAAGATCTTCTAAGGATACCTTGAGAGGATGGATGACATCCTCCCCTCTTCTCTGCCTTCGTCCTCTGCTGCTTCCTCCTTCACGATGATGACGAGATTAAGTTTTTGTCGACTTTGACAGATAAAATGCTACCGACATGCTAACTGTTGCACTGACTGAACAAAGCTTGATAAATTAAAAAGAATGATACCAATTGATTTATTAGATACTTAGAATGCTAAAAGTTGATTTATTGGATAGTTAGAACCCTTTGAAATCATATTCCTAACTTTAAATAATGGTTTGTCAAACATCTAGATCACTTGTATTGGATACTTGTACTCAATCAATCCTGAACAACACAGCTTTAAAAAAAATTAACAGTATTCCCAACAGTATCAGAGAAAAAATGTGCAAATTTTAATCCTAATAGAATCATAACGCAAGCATACAACATTTTATACAAAAAACAAAAAAAGAAGCAATTCCATGGAAAATAGCTATGATTATTCAATCTCCTCTATTCATGATAACAGTAGTTCCAACCACTTTTGTCAACCTAACAGATAAGTATGCTACAAACATATGGGTTTGTTGTACTGACTGAATAAAACTTAACAAATATAAAAACAAAGCTAAGGGTTGGTTTATTAGCTAAGCCTTTGACACCCTATTCCTACTTTTAAAAATGGCACCAAACATCTAGATCAATGGCATACCCAACTCTAAATGGCATAGTTTTAAAAACTGAACAGTATCATCAAACATATGATGTTCTTACCACCAAAGGGACTACCACCAAAGAAGGACTGGAATATATCAAATGGATCATGCCCGCCTCCACCACCCATTCCCTCCTTTAAAGCATCTTCCCCATATTGATCGTAGATCTCACGTTTCTCAGGATCACTCAAAACTTCATAAGCCTGGGCCAATTCCTTGAACTGAATGGGAAATAAACAATTTATCATATAATCGTGATTCCAATAAAGAGATAAGAAGCAGGCAATTTGCATCCATCAGTGATGGCAATTATATGACAAAGCCACCAAAGACTAGGTACAACTACAAGCACTCATCAAAGCACACCACCAAAAAAAAAAGGAAAAGGAAACCTTCATCAAAGCACTCATCATGTGACACCAACAAAAAAAGGACGCCTTCTGTTCCAAAAGCAAAATAATTTTGGGCAAAATAGAAAAAAAAAAAAAAACCTCAAGAAGGAGCTACTACAAAATAAGAATGACCTTCTTGATAATTAAAATACCAACAGATTATTAGCCTTCCGTCCCTAGCGTCTGCTTCCAATGAGAGAGAAAATGTGAAGAATCAAAAGAAGACATCCAACTCAATGAGATGATAACAAATCTACACCACGCCTCTTATGCACGGAATGTGCGTAACCTAAATTTACTGCTAAAATCCTCCAGTGCCCTTTTCTACAAATATGATAAACAAATATGAGTGTGCGTGTAAGTATGCATGCATATATAAAAACTGTGATTTGAATACAGAAATAGAATCCATTTCATCAGTAACCATAAAGGAAAAAAAAATAGCCATAAAATGACTCACGGTGTCTGCTTCTTCCAAAGAGGTCAAGAAAAAATGAACAATGAAAAGAAGACTAAAACTCAACGGAAGAGACACACTGACATATAAGGAAGACAAACTATGCAAACAGAATAACAGAATCACTTACGTCAGTAACAATAACGAAAAGAAACGATTTTTTTTTTAGCTACAAAATGGCTCATAGTGTCAGCTTCCAAAGAGATGAAGATAAAGTGAACAATGAAACAAAGGCATCCAACATTCCAACTCAATGGCACGATCGGATCTACACACCTCTTAAGTCTCTAAATGAAAGCAATTTAAATTTACCGACAAAATCCACCAAGCCCTTTTATGCAAATCTGAACACAAAAGATGCAAAATTTCAGCATGAAAACCAGAATTATAAACAGAACAATAGAATCCCTTTCGTCAATAACAATAACGAAAAAAAAATGATTTTCAGCCAAAAGACAGTTCGTATCTAAAAAGCAAAGCAAACGCATGAAATACCCAATTCAAGACGAAGCAACAAATCAATCGTCCACAATCGGGTGGAAAGGACGAACTAATGAGGGCAAACCCAGATTAAATGAACAACAACAACGGAATAACATAGCCTGTCAAAAAGGCCAATTCACTTCGGCACCTTCTCGGGGTCGCCGCCCTTGTCGGGATGGTTCTTGATGGCGGCCTTCCGGTAGGCCTTCTTCAGATCGTCCTGAGATGCGCTCTTGGGCACCCCTAAGACCTCGTAGTACCGAGTGTTGTCGCTCTTCTTCGGCGCCCTCCCGAACATCTCCGCGGCGGAACCTTGCCCAATCGATCGGTAGCCCACAGATGACAGGCGGAATCAGCGGATCCCGTCTCTCCTCTCGCGAAATGAGGCCCCTATCGAAGAGGGATCTGAAGACCACAAGCCCTAGAAAGTGTGCGAGAGATGAAATCGCCAATGACCTGCCCGGTATTTATCGCGACGAAAGCAACGACGGCAAGCAAAGGGACATTTGCACATACCTCCCTTATTTTGATGATATTAAAAAGAAATTACATGTGGCAGGCCAGAAATTTCATAAAAGAATTTAAAATGTAAATTAATTGAAGCACTTGAGCAGGGGGCAGTTGGGCCTCTGTTCAAGTTCAATGAAATTTTTTTAAAAATTATATAAGAAAAAAGTTTATTTTTATAAAAAAATAATTTTTTATTTATAAAAAAATAATTTTTTTATTTTGCTCAGGTTAAAACATCAAGAATGCATTGAAGCATGTACAAAGTCAACGAGGAAGGGTAAGAAAATTCCGTTAAATTTCTCCAATTCGTACTCATTCATACTTGTTGACTTTTTGGGCCGGCTTTCTCTCTCTCTCTCTCTCTTTTTTGGATTCACATTTTTTGAATGGCCAAAAGATTCACGACTCTTAATTTTGTTGTGCATCGGAAGCTTCGAGATTGTTTACGCGTGAAAATAAAGCATGAACACTTAACAACGAAAGACAGGTCAACAGATCACATTCCAGTTGACTCCACAACTTGGATATCATAGATTCGTATTAGTCAACGGTTAGACGACTCTTGTGTGTTTAATATCTTTGTTCGAGGAAAGAGCAAAAATTAACTTTGGTCCACACGCTTATCAACAAAAATGTAGAACCGCTATTTTAATGATTTCTCATCGTTGTCTCTACGTGTGGAAGAGAATAAATCAGGTCCCAGATAACTAACGCAGAAATATAAAATCATCGGTAGCCTGATCATCACTTCCAGAATCCATCATTGGCCTTATCTGATTCTTATTGCTATCCTGGATTTACTTGAAGAAATACGCTTATCAACGCTCACGCCCACAATGGAGATTTATATTTTTTTTTTATTTTCTGAAAAAAAAAATGTAAAAATATAAGAAATAATATTTGATTGTATTTTTCATTTTTTTTCAGAAAATAAAAGAATATTTTTTGAAAAATTAAAAAACATAAAAAAATTATTTTCTATTTTTATTTTTCAAAAAATAAAGAAGTATTTTCTGAAAAATTTAAAAACACAAAAAAAATATTTTTTATTTTCTAAAAAATAAAAAATTTTCTACAATCCAATAAGTGTGAAGTGGCTTATTTATTTTTTTTTTTAAATTAAATATTTTTAATATTTATTTTTAAAAAAATGAATTAATAGAAGTATAATTGAACGGTTAAAAAATTAATTGTTGAATAAATTTTTAATCAACAATTAATTTTTATTTGAATAGAGAAGAAATGAATAATTTTTTTTTTTTAACTTTTTAGTGGGCAAGCCTTGGCTCAAGGCTCCACTATTTTAAGACACTATCTTAGTGGGCAAGCCTATCTAAGATCCAAAGAATTATACTGCACAGGATCTAAAGATTTTTAAGACACTATTTTAAAATTTTTCTGCTTTAAATAACAAGGACTGATTTGACTCTGTGGACAAATACCAAAAGCTATAAGAAAATAACTACTAAAATATAGCAAAAACAATTATTTCAAAAAGCTATAGTACCTACAATGGTCAAATTAAATTTATCAAATAATTAAAATTACTGTCTATAAAATATTTTTATATTAAAATTATTCTAACATAATTAAAATAGCTTAAACACTATTAAAACTAGATTATTATAATTAAGATGGTAAAAAAAATTATCTGATTATACTAATAAAAAAAGAATAACCTTTTGATTATTTTTATTTTTTTATTTTTTTGCCAAAATTCATTACTAAATCTGATACTTATTAAACCTAAGAAATTAGCGATGCATTAAAAATATGAACTACTAATCAGACAAGCAATCTATCCTTTACTATGATATTATTTAATAAAAATTTATTCGAACAACTATGGAACTAAGAGTTTGTTCGGTGAACGAAATACGACTTTGACATTGAACTGTTGTTCAGAAATGACACAATTGTAGAATTCGAATTAAACTATAAAAAAACTATGAGTGCTTCCTTGATTTATTCAGTTCAACTGTCGATGAAATATCCCAAAAGACCGTAGATAGAATCGATCACTCCTAAAACTTAATCGGATCTAATATTCGAATATCTCAGGGTCAATTAAAAAAAAAATAAGAGACAATTTTTTTCCCCATCTTTTACTATTTCGTCCCACTTATTTTGTCCTCTGAATTCATCTTAAATATTATTGTCTTGTTCTAAATTTGCAAAATAAAATAAATAAATAAATAAATAAATAATGACCTTGTTTATATGCACCTGCAGGGTGGTGTGTCTGCCGCCACGAGCACGCAAACGCAGCGGGGTGCAGCAGCAAACTGAAGCGTTCATTTGGTGTCAGAGGACGACAAGCAGCGAACTGCAGTGAGACCAAGCATTTGAAGTGAATGCTGCCAAATTGCCCATTTCATATAAACTGTGCCCTGTTGCAGTCTTATGCCATTTATTATTTACCACATTGTAGCTGTGTCAGTAGCATGCCCTCAGCCTTCCGGCAGCATGCACCAGCTTATGAAAAAAAATAGAGAAGATAAATTAGAATTTCAGTTAGTAAATAAATATAAAGGAAGGAGATCGATCTATAAATCAGGCACCAGTTTCATGGATCAAAAAGAGCATTACCTTTTAAAAAAATCATTGCAGCAATTATTCATAAGCTGCAAAAACAACACTGAATTGAAATAAGAGATAATTTAGGTAAAAACATAAGATGAAACTCCCTTTTGATCTTTTATTTTATTTTTAATTTTTATACGCTAACCAAATACTCTCCCTACCTCGTCTTACACTCTTACTCTGGTTATTTTCTTCGTATCCCGTAGAAAAAAAAAAAAAGAATTGCTTGTGCACTTCAGTCGGCACCATTGATGAACTTGAGAAATGTTGGATGCCGATGGGAGCATTGAATATGACTGATGGTGGTGGATTCAGCAGCAGCGTCTTCATCCAATCATTGCAAGGATGGTTCCACCATCTTTAAATACTCCAGGCCGCGACTATTCATGAACCAAATTAGTAGATGGCCATGCTAAATGTGAGGTTTCCTAGGTGACGTTAGAGGGAAAGCAGCTACAGCCCTTCAAACCTGCAGCATTTGAAGATGTCGATCAGCTGTCGTTACTGTATTTGTGAGCAAGTTCATGTGGAGTGGAATCTCACCCCTTTTGTGGCCGAGCTGATGAAATCCATGGAAATTGCAGGATAGACAATGCCATCCTAAAATCAGCTGCACCTGCTGACATTTGCAGAGACCTAAAAGCTGTGCCAGTGACTTCTCGGCGTTTACCAATCGAGATGACAAAGTGGCTCACCAATCCAGCTGAAAATCAGCTGCAGCAATTACATATAATTGAGAAAGAAAAGTAAAAAAAAACAAAAGGAAAAGGAAAATACTACAGGAGCAAACCCTTAATTCTACAGCAAATCTGATGGTGGAGTGGAAGTCGGTGACTATGAGAAGGCTTTAACCAGTGGTGGGGTGCTGGAGGAGCCTTCTCTCTGCTTCAGTGGAGGCTTTGGCCGCTCGCTGAGTATCTGGACTACCTCCCTCATTGTCGGCCGCTTGATACTCTGCTCCTCCACACAGAGCATCGCGATGTAGAAGACGTGCATCGACTCATGGATAGGAAGCGATGGAAGCTTTGGATCCAGGATTTTGATCACTTGTTCCTTGTCAGAGCCAGTCATCTTTCTAACCCATTGAACAATGTCTACTCCCTCGCCAAATTCACCAACAGGCTTTCTTCCGGTTACTAGCTCCAAAAGAACCACACCGAAACTGTAAACATCACTCTTCTCGTCCACCTTAAGGGTGTAGGCATACTCTGTGCGCAAAATTCTCATGATGAGAACAATATGGAAAATCTTCAATTGCAAAGAGTCATAAATGTCTGAATCAAACAATTACCACCATGTCAGATTAGCTTTGTTCTCTCGAAAGGAAATTAGCAACGCGAATTAAACACTAGCAGATTCAGAGAACACGCGTCCACCAGTAACATAAAAAAAAAATAAAGTCATAATGCAAAAGAATCAAAGATAGATCTAAGGTTTTTTAGGTCGGTCTGAGATTACTCATCGATCAACTAGAGGTCAGTGACAAATATCTCATGCAACCTATTTAAATTTATTTAAAACTAAATATCAGGTGGAAGCAATAGGGATTTGAGTTGGTTTCAATAGGATTTGAAGCAACAATAGGTATAAAAAGTGTCTAATAGCATTAGGATTTGAAGCATGATGACGAAATTTGACAACCGAAGTGAGCTTGACATTATTTACCAACATTATAGTCATGGAAACACAACAATAGATTGAATCTCAGAGTAAGGAAGAAAACCTGGAGCAATGTAACCGTAAGAACCAGCAATGGCTGACATGCACTCAGAGGTGCCTGAGTGCTGCAAGAACTTGGCAAGTCCAAAATCAGCCACATGAGCTTCAAAGTTGGAATCCAAGAGGATATTGTTGGATTTGACGTCTCGATGGAGGATCAGTGGCGAGCAATCATGGTGGAGATAGCAAAGACCTTTTGCTGCCTCTAAGGCAATCTTATACCTTGTATCCCAGTGCAAATGTCCACCTTTCTTGCCATGGAGAACCTCCCCAAGGCTGCCATTAGGCATGTACTCGTACACCAAAAGATTAGTCTCATGGTTGGAGCAGAAGCCCAACAACCTTACAATGTGCCGGTGGCGAATCCTTCCGAGAGTCTGAATCTCTGTATTGAATCCATGATCATGTGATGATCCCCTGCTCATCGCCGGAAGACTCTTAACTGCTACCAGTTCGCCGTCAGGCATGACACCCTTGTAAACTATACCAGCCCCTCCTTTGCCTATTATGTTCTCCTCCTTCAAGCAGTTCAACACATCATCGCATGTGAAATCCAGTCGCTGAAAGGTGGTGAGCTTCCATGCACGGGCATCCCTAAGCTTCTTCAAAGACCGGGCCTTAACAATGGCCGCAATGGCGAAGACAATAGAGCAGACAAGGAGGCCGATGACTAGCAAAAACTTGGAGGATGCCGAGAGGGCTCCCTTGGCACGAGCACGGTCCAATATCCCTGACCGGCACGGACCAAGATAAGGGCCACATATGTCTGGATTACCGATGAAGGAAGTGGTATTGAAGTAGCTGAATTGGCCGGCGCTCGGGACGACACCGGAGAGGTTGTTGTAGGAGAAATCCGCAGCCGTCAAGCTTTGCATTGACGAGATGGCGGCTGGAATTTGGCCCTCGAGATGATTCCTCGACAGGTTCAGGTAGTTCAAGATCCGCATCTCTTCAATCTCGGCCGGAACATTGCCGGAGAGTTCGTTTCTACTGAGATCCATAAATGTCAGAAGCTTACACTTGGTAATTTGCGGCGCAATAAAGCCGGAGAACCGGTTCCCGCTGAGATCCAGTTTCGAGAGCTGCTGAAGCCTCCCGATCTCGGGCGGGATGCTGCCGGTAAAAAAGTTCTGGTTCAATAGCAACTTCTGAAGGCCGGAGAAGTTCCCGATAGACGGAGGCAAAGGGTCAGTTAGACGGTTGTTCGAAAGGCAAATCTGACCGACAGTGGGAGAGATAGAAGAGTTGCCGGTGTTGGGAAACCCGCCGGAGAGAAGATTGTCTTGGAACTCCACCTGAGACAGATTCGGCAAGCAAAATAGGCCCTGTGGGATGGTTCCATTGAGGTAGTTCTCCCCCATTCTGATGCGGCTCAAGGATTCGCAGCGGCCAAGGGAGTTCGGAATCGGACCGAAGAGGAAGTTGCTGAGGGCAATCAATGTCTCAAGCTTGTTGCCGTAGCAGAGGTCCGAAGGTAGCGAACCAGTGAGCTTGTTCGACGAAAAGTCGAGAAGCTGAAGGTGTCCGTTCGTACCAAGCCGTCGAGGGATGCTTCCAGTAAAGTTGTTTTCCCACACCTGGAGCACCTCGAGCTGGGGGAGGTCCCCAACGAACTCCGGGATGGCACCGAAGAGCTTGTTACGGAAGAGGTTGAGGAGGGTGAGGTTGCCGAGCTCGGCGAAACTCGGAGGAATCTCTCCCGTGAGGACATTGTTGGAGAGGTCCAGGGACTTGAGGCTCTTCAGTCCACCAAACTCCGGCGGGATCTCGCCGGAAAGGCCATTCACCTGGAGGAAGAGGCTATCCAGGGTCCGGAGGTTGCCAATCTCGGGCGGGATGCGGCCGGAGAGACCGCAGTTTGCGGCATCGAAGCGGACGAGTGAAGAGAGATTGCCGATCTCCGCAGGGAGGCTGCCTTCGTAGCTATTGTAGTAGCCGATGTAGAGCTCCCGTAGCGCAGAGAGGTTGCCGATGTCCGAGGGAATAGGACCAGTGAGCTCGTTGCCGGAGAGCGCAAAGTACTCGAGGAACATCCAGCTGCCGTACTCCTGCGGAATAGAACCGGAGAAGTAGTTGCCCCCCAGGTGGATGTGACGAAGCTGGGACATGCCCGCCGCCGCTCGGGGAAGTGGTCCGGTGAGGTTGTTGTTGTAGAGGTCGAGGACGCGGAGCCGCGCGAGGCGGCCGAGGGCTGGTGGAAACGATCCGTTGAAAATATTGTTGGAGAGGTTGAGGTAGCGAAGGGAGGTAAGGAGGGAGAGCTCCGAAGGTATGGGGCCGGAGAGGGAGTTGCCGGCGACGGAAAGGTGGAAGAGGAAGAGGAGGCGGCCGACAGCCGGGGGGAGGATTCCAGAGAGGTTTCTCCCGGACAGATCAAGAGCGACGACTGAGCCTCTGCTATCGCAGGTGACGCCCGGCCAGGAGCAGTGGTTGGTGGCGTTGCCCCAGCCGGCAAGCGCGGCTGCGCCGGAATCGGCGAGGTCGGTTTTGATCGAAAGCAGAGCGCTGTGGTCCTCCGCGTAGCCACCTCCGACGGCCGCCGTGAAAAGCGCGAGGAGGAGGAGGATGTGGCAGCCTACGCAGAAGAGCCTGGCTTCGTTGCGAAAACGGAAGAGGGCCATCTCTCTCTCTCTCTCTCCTCTCTCTCTCTCTCCCATCCCACTGCTGCGATTTAAATAGACCTCCCTTTTACAGATAAATCCACGTATTCTTTATAATATTTGAAGATATATAAACACGTAGGCTACGTTTGTTACGGGGTAATGTAATTAATTTTTTAATGTAATCAAGTTTATAATATAATGTAATGTAATGTGTATACATTACTGTGTTTGGTTAGTGATTGGTGTGTAATATTTGATTACAAAAGTGATTACATTCGTTTGTTTGGTGTCTACATTTTTTATAAGGAATATAATTCATATTATTATAAAATGACAAAAATACCCTTATAAGGTTGTCGTCGATTGTCGGTGGGCACCGATCGATCGGCGCCCGGTCGTCGGCCGCCATCGGCCACCGGTCGTCGGTCGCCGTCTCGCCGCGGCCGGCCGGCCACCTTGCCGCCGCCGCTCGCCACGCATCGCCGCCGGTCGGCCCATCGTCTGCCGTCGGCCGATCGTCGCCGGCCGATCGCCGATCCGCTTCACCGCCGTACCGGTCGGCGTCGGACGCCGGCCGACGTCACGGACGCAGTCGCCGGGCGTGTTCGGGCATCGGCGGCGATCGGCCGTCAGCGCGTCGATGCGATTGCGTCGGTCGTCGGTCGGCCGTCAGGCGACCACCGCCCGGTCGTTGGTCGACAACTATCGTCGGTGGTCGTCGTCGACGAGCATCAAGAAGCAATGAGAAAAATAAAAGAAGGATATATTTGTCATGATAAATATTGAGTCCGTAATGTAATCGGATTACATTGCTTTTCCTTCGTAATCGAGATTACGGATCTTGACTCTTATTTTGTAATGCGATTACATTACATTACATCTTTGAAATGTTACCAAACAAAGTAAATCATCTTGTAATGTAATCCTATTACATTACAAGGTTGATTACCCCGTACCAAACGTAGCCGTAGTAAAGACGGTTGCATGCGCTCAGTGTTCTTCACTATCGATTTTTCGAGATAAATCACGTATCTATTGATAAAAATGATAAAGAATTTATAAGTCGGGATGAAAATTTTAAATTTCACATTAAAATTTATAGAGATTTCATCTGCTGCGCGACGTTATGCTACGTGCTCATGCATGTAGCGATCTCGGTCGTCCATTGTGCGTCGTGATTGAGAAACCACACAGTGCGCTCCCATCCGACCCACGCCCATTGTCGGTGTCGCCGTCGCGCCGTCCGGTCACCTCCGGCCGCCGGACCGGATGCGTTGGAAGGGCACCTCACCGGTGATCCGGCCGGATTCGGCTTCTGGTCGGATTGCGACCGGAAGCCGACGCAAATCGGTCACGATTTAGCCGGATCGTGGCCGAATCACGGGCGCAAACCGATCTGGAAAGGATCGTCGACGCTGGGCGATCCTTTCCCGACCGGTGTGTGGTCGTGATTCGGCCTCGATCCGGTCGAATCGCGGCCGATTTGCGCTGGCTTCCGACCGTAATCCTGCCGGAAGCTTAGCTCGGCCGAACTGCCGACGAGGTGCGCTTCCAACGCACCCGGTTCGGCGGCCGAAGGTGGTCGGACGGCACGGCGGTAGCGGCGACCTGACACCAGTCGAGTGCACTCATTCCTCAATCGCACGCTGATCATCTAAAGATCAAAACTTTATCCTCTACCATTCTTATTTATATTTAAATAAATTTTATTTTATTTTATTATTACTAATCAATTTTTTTTTAATTAATGAGCTTATTTATTATAATTTTACATTAGAGTATTTATTAATCATTTAAAAATATAATTTAAAATACATTTTTTAAAAAAATCAAGAAATACTTTAACTCCTTTTTTTTAATTTTTAAATTTTAATTTATCTTATTCATTCTTATATATTTACACAGAATGATTGAAATGAAGGAAAATATCCAGTGTTTTATGTGATCATAAAGTATTGAAAGGAAAATTCTATGAAATGACGATTAGACCTGCTATGTTATATAACTTTGAATGTTGAGTTACGACTATGAGCAAAAGATGAGAGTTGCAAAGATGAAGATGTTAAAGTGGATATACATATATATGAGAATGGAAAGAATAAGAAATGAAAGTATTAGAGAGAAAATCAGAGTTGTATCTATTGAAGGAAAACTCCGAAAGACAGATTTAAGGTGGTATGAATATGTATTTAAACGACTAATAAATGCTCTAGTTAAACGATGTGAAACAATAACAAATATACATATCATATGAGAAAGAGAAAGATCAACAAAGACTTAGCAACAATAAAATAAGATAAAATTTATTTAAGCATAAATGATGATATATTAGAGGATAAAGCCCAAAGATCCATATAGTTACCTCATCTAGTGGAATAAAACTTGATTGTTATTGATCCTCATATATTTATACATCTATTTAAATTTTACCATAATTTTTAAAAATATTATATAAATTATAAATCTAAAAATACAATAAATATAAATTGTTTTTTTTTTAATATTTTATTAAAATAGATAGTTTTGATTCAACATGTTATATGATTATTTTCTTTGACAAAAATAAAATAAAATTGTTATACGATATAGTTATTTTATGGAATATTTCCTGGTCTATTAAAGGGCGATAAGTAGGAGCCATTTCCTATCCCTTTATCCTATCAAAGCTCCTGATTAAATGGATCTTTATTTACTCAACTTGAACTAAGATGGCTTACGACAATCACAAATAAATCTTTATTTATTCATGTCAAAGTAGAATAAAACTGTATACAATAAATCTTTCTCCAAAACTCTCATACGGTGAAAATTTTATACACCGGACTATCTTTTTTTATATATCAAATGCATAACAATATATCATCCTTGACTAACTTGCAAGGCAATATCTCACACTACAACCTTTCAACAATAACAAAAAAACAAAAATATAAAAATAAAAATGCACCAAGAGGATGCTTAAGATAGATTTAAGAAAACACACAAGGTGTACATTTACTGGGGAAATTCAGGAATATATGGCTACTTTGCTTTGCTCCGTCCATTCGTCTCAATTATCGATAGCGACGATGCTCGGAATTTGGCCGTGATTAACAAAGTCGATCTTGTTCAGCCTCACGCAACAGAGGAGTTGCTCCGGTAGTTCCTCTGGCTTCTGGGCCTGAATCAGTTTGAGATAGATTGCACAGATGAACTTCAGCAAAATAGAAATTCAAACATTTGGTAGAACATTGTATTCCAATATTACATAACCATTTGTCTCATTTGTTCTTGATACATCGAATTCTTACCTCTTGGTAGTTACACAATTTAAGAATTCTCATTCGGAGATGTGAGACTAAGATGTGGAATTTTATCCCCCTCATCACTTCCTACAACCTTTAACAATCTCCATATATCATCCCAATATCGATATGGGCGGCCGATTGACTTGATACCGTCTTAAAATACAAGATATAGCCCATTTCTCTCCTAACTTCCTAGCCTTCAATTCAAAACGAACACGAGGATGACAAACATGTGTGTGTGTGTAGAGATGGATATAGATATATATATCAGAAACAACTTCACCAATTAACATGCTCGAAAAAAGTCATTTAATTGGAAGCACCATGCTAACAGGAAGGACAATTTCATTTAGTATATTTCAAAGTTGAAAGGGTGATCATAGTTTAAGGACACCAAAGAGAAGAAAAGAATGCAACGAGCAATTTCTAACAGTTTCCAATCCACTTAGGTAGTAATAGGCAAAGAAAAGAAAATATGATCATAGTAGTCAATGTCGAAGCATACCTGTGATTTTTGTTTGTTTCTCTTTGACAAATGCTAAGATTTTCGTCAAAGACAAAAGGTATTTTCATAAGCATACAATTATGTATCGTCTAGATAACATGGGGCACTCAAATTCGAAGGACATACCTGTAGAATATGCATTGGAACTTACCTGAATTGTTAAACCCAGATCAAGGATCCCGTCTTTCAAACGTTCTCTAAATGCTTCTAGACCCTTTCTTGATATGTAGCTGAAGCGATGTATGTCGAGATCAATCTCAAAGTAATTTTCACCCTGTAGGGAGGTAACTTTTGAGAACACTAATCATAATGTTACGAAAAGCTACATGCTGCATTTTATAACTGACAGAAAAATTTAGTTCATACTCTCTGTTAGAATATTATAGATATTATTAGGGATGATTTATTATCCTTAAATATTATTAGGAATAATTATTTCCTAGGATAGAATTTTTTGATTTATTCTTAGGATAGAGTTTGATTTATTCTGTTGAATAGACCCTAATCTTGTATATAAATAGGGCTTCTTTCATGTAAGTTAGGTATCTCTAAATTACGAAATAACATGGTATCAGAGCTTTAGGTTTTCCATCTTTCGTAATTTTTCCGCTGCTCCTCGCTCGCTCGCGTTCTTCTCTCGAGCGCGCAGTCTTTCCAAGTCGCGATATCTTTCCCCGCGACGCAGTTTCGCGAGTTTCTTCTTTTCCGCCAGCGCCTTCTCCGCAGCGGCCTTCTTCTTCGCCTCGTCGGACTCCGGACTCGAGCGCGGATCGCAGGTTCTCCACCGCTAGCGCTCGCGTCCAACTTCCCCTCTTCCGGTTCTTCCCTCCCTTCCCCGGCTTCGTTTCTTCGCTGCGAAGGATCGCGTGAAGCCGACGGACCGGCGTCCTCCAGCCTCGGTGGGCGAACCGACGCCTGCTCCGAGCCATTCGTTCCGGCGAGATTTATCGGCCGCAGCCGCGCCTCAGCCGCCGCCTCACGGCGCCTCTGCAGCGTCTAGCACACCCGGCACCTCGATCTTGCCTCACGGCGCCGCGGCTGCGCCTCGGCACGCCGGCAGCGCCTCGGCGCTATGCCTCGCGCGCGCCTCTGGCGTCAGCGAAACCCTCGAGACGAGGCGGACTTCTCCGATAACTTTCTTTTGAACCATCCAGTCTTCCTCGGTCATGGCTACCTCGAAGCCAGATTTTCCAATTTTTACTAACCACGTTACGTCCGAGCTCTTGGATGGTAAGAACTATTCCGCTTGGGCCTCTCACATTGAACTTTGGCTTGTTGGACAGGGTTATGAAACACATCTCACACAAACTGAAGAGGATATTCAAGTGGTCGATCGTCCTTTATGGAGAAAGGTTGATGCTCAATTGTGTTGCATTATCCAAACCACCATCCATCCATCTCTCCGGGATGTCTTCCGAACTCATAAGACCTGCAAGGATGTTTGGATACAAGCTCAACAACTTTTTACGAATACTTCTCGGCGGCTCTATCAAGTTTGTGACGACCTTATGACCATCCTTAATGCCCATCAGATCAAGGAATCTATGTCAACTTATTTGGGATCAGTCTCTAGTCTTCTGTGTGAGTTCAATGACCTGCTCCCACCTGCGACCACTCCTATTGCAGAGCTTGAAAATCGGAAGAAATTTTTTATGTCTCTGGCGTTGTATGGTCTGCCCTCAGATTATTCTCATGTTCGTGATCAGATCCTGGGCAGCCCCATAGAAGCCACCATGGACTCTACCTGGGCGACTCTCCTCCGTGTCCCTACCAAAGTCTTGACATTACCATCTTCCGTTCCGGTTGACTCTTCAGCATTGGTCTCTGGAAACAACAACAAACCTCCACCGCGTAAGAATGGCAAAGGGCGTCCTTGGTGTAATCATTGTCACCGACCAGGACACACGATTGATAAATGTTGGAGTCTCCATGGTCAGCCTCCTCGTACTGCTCAGATCGCCCAGAGTTCTATCACGTCTTCAGCTTCCATTTCACAGTTGACACCAGCTCCAACCCCATCGCCTCAGTTGACACCAGCTCCAACTCCACCGCCTTCCTATGATGACTTTCTGAAGTGGTATGAGGATCGACGGGAGTCTAATTCCCTTGCTGCCATTACACAAGCTGGTACTTCCTTTGCTGGCATATCTCCCTCTTCGAGTCCTTGGGTACTTGACTCTGGGGCCACTGATCATATCACTGGTAATAGATCTCTATTTTTCTCACTATCTACTTCCGGTTATTTACCCTTTGTCACCATGGCAAATGGTTCTCAAACTCAGTCCCAAGGTGTTGGAATTGTTCATTCTTCTCCATCTCTTCCCATTCAGAATGTTTTTTTTGTTCCCGAAGCTCCCTTTAATTTATTATCAATAAGCCAGCTCACTCGGTCTCTTGATTGTGTTATCTCATTTACTAAATCTTCTGTTTCATTACAGGACCGGAGTACGGAGAGGATGATTGGCTCCGGATACGAGTCTCATGGTTTATATCAACTTCACAAAAACTCTCTTATTGGTGCGGCGGCAGCATCTCCACTTATTATTCATGCTCAGTTGGGACATCCTGGTCTTGATAAGTTAAAACAATTACATCCTAGTCTGTCTCATTTAGAGTCTTTGTCTTGTGAGTCGTGTCAGTTAAGCGACGTATGCGTAGTTCGTTTTCTCCTCGCATTATAAGTCGGGCTACGTCTCCCTTTGCTTTGGTTCATTCTGATATTTGGGGTCCGAGTCGTGTTGCCTCTACATTGGGGACACGATATTTTGTTACTTTTGTAGACGATTTTTCCTGTTGTACTTGGTTATATCTGATGAAGGATCGCTCGGAATTGTTTTCTATTTTCCAATCTTTTTTTAATGAAGTTAAAACACAATTTGGTATCCCTCTTTGATCTTTGCAGAGTGATAATGCACGTGAATATCTATCTACTCCGTTTCAAACCTTTTTGGCATCTCACGGCATATTACATCGAAAGTCTTGTCCTCATACCCCCCAACAGAATGGAGTTGCAGAACGCAAGAATTGTCATCTTCTCGAGACCACTCGGACTCTTCTCCTTCACTCTCACGTTCCTCTTCGTTTTTGGGGTGACGCCGTACTTCATCGTATGTTATCTCATCAATCGGATGCCTTCTTCTACTTTAAAGGGTCAAATACCTCATCACGACTTTATCCAAAGCAATTCCTTCATCCTTACCACCTAGTCTTTGGTTCTACATGTTTGCTTACGCTCTTGATCCCGACATTGATAAACTCTCTCCTCGTCATAAATGTGTTTTCCTTGGTACCCATGGTCTCGAAAGGGTATAAGTGTTATTCCCTACTCTCCGTGATTTCATCTCGCCACACGCCACGTTCTTTGATTCGGCCTTTCTTCGGTCTTGAGTGAGTCATCGTCTGAATTATATCCTTCTATGCCTGTATCAGTCTTTGATCCTCCGGAGGATTCTCTATCACCCCCAACCTCAATTTCTCCTCTGTTGCAGGTTTATCAGCATCGTCCTCATCCTGCTTTGCTGCCAACCAACACTGACTCTGCCATGGAATCATCTCTGGAACCAGGTGTAGGGATGTATACTGAAAAGTCTATCTTTTCTATAAACATCTTTATTTTTGAAATAAGAATCACATGATCATTGTTTGCATATATTTATGCATATTGTCTAATACGTTACATTGTAGATAACATGGTGTGTGGTGTCACACGGGAGATCATGTTATCGGCTCCTTGTAAAGTATAAGTAAAGGCTCACAATCGAGATGACTTTGGATAAACCATCGGAATGGTTGTAGTGTGATTTGGTATTGGTTTGTCTTGACCATAGAATCACACTAGTGCACTTTGTGTGTATTGAGCAGGACCGACACAGAGGTGATTCGATTTATTGCTGACTACATAATCGAATTGGACCTCAAATATTATTTAGTACATGCTCTTAATCCCGATATAATAACGGGCACATATACTTGGTACTCATCTCTTTGATTTACCAATGGGCGAGATTTATAGATTAAATCGATAGACTCGGTAAGTTGGGAGATGATATTATTTATATGGTGTCGATTGATTATAGGAGAAGCAGTGTCTATATATTAGGATGATGATGTCCCCTTGAGAGCTCATGATTAAATCGTATAAACCCTACAATTGGGTAGGTGCGTGATGAAAAGGTTGAGTGATGTTGATTAATTAATGGTCAGTAAATTAATTAATCGATGGACATTCGAGATCTTAAACACGGAGAGAAAATGTACAAATAATATATGGAGCCCATATCATTATACGGTTGGTGAGGAGTAGATCAACGATGGACCTTTAGTGGATTAGATCATCGTTAGTGGATCGACTTTATGTGGGCTTGATCGTGGTGGCAAGACCCAACTCCTCCTCACGGTCCCTAATGTAGCCCATTAACACCTCAAGATGCTTAGATCCGATGGATGAAACAAAACACTAAGATCCGTTGGTAGAGATTAAATCTCTAAGATCCGACTAGCCGGTTGAGATTAAATCTCTAGATCCGACGGTTGAGATTAAATCCCTAGAACCGATGGAGGAGATTAATTCGCTTATCCCCAAACTCTATAAAAGGTGGCATGGGGTTGGCGTGAAAAGATAATAGAGAGGAGCAAGGTCAGGCGGCGAAGAATAGGCGATCCTAGTTGAGATAGGATTGGAATTAGGGTTAGGGTTTGGAAGCGGTGGCACCAAATAAAGGCAAGTTTTCCTTCTTCTTCCCTTGCCTTGTGGCCAACGCCCAGTATTCCAGCCTTCGACCCTGGCCAGACACCAAAACACTCCCCTCTCTTCTCCTTAGGTGGTGGAAACAAGATATAGGGTTTCCCTTGGTGTCTTGGTAGTTTTCCATCATCTTTTTCTCCTTCTAGTTGGCCGGCGGCAAGAACTTCTATAGTTCTTTGTTGGTTGAGTTTTTGAAGGAGAAAAACATTGTTTCTCTTCTTCCTCTTGCTTGGGAAAAGCAAGGAAGGAAGTTTTGCGATTTAGGAGCTTTGACTTTTGGTGGATCGTCGCCCACACGACGTCCAAAAGGAGGAGGGTCATACATTAGAAGACCAAGAGGTATAACTATTCTTCTATCTCTTTTATTCATTGCTTGTGTTTGTTTTTCAAAATATAAGCATGTTATATTTCTGTAAATAGGCTAAATAATACTGGGATCCCGAGTATAAACACAAAAACCGGCGATCTGGACATCGTCTATTCCGCGGCTACTCGTAGAATAGAGGATGGTCGCTTGAACAACTAGTTTGTTCAAGTGACCTCTCTAAACGAATAGCACGACGATGACTTGGTTGTCTTGGGAATCTCTTTTGTCTAGGATTACATTTTTAATCCGGGGACATCGAAGGGATCACCATGGTTAAGCAACCGAGGTGAAGGGGAAGCGTAGTTTCCCCCACGGACTCGACAAGGGAAATCCCTTCAATTGGTATCAGAGCTTCCAGGCAAAACCATCACCAGGTCCTCCGCCCCTCCCTCCGGCCCAGTCTTTCGAGTCTAATATTCCCATTGCCCTTCGGAAAGGTATACGTTCCACTCGTAATCCTTCTCCACATTATGTTTCTTTGAGTTACTATCGTCTTTCTCCTTCATATTATTCTTGTCTTTCCTCCTTGTCGTCTGTTTCTCTTCCAAAGACTGCAGGAGATGCATTTGCTCATCCAGGATGGAAACAGGCTATGCTAGACGAAATGAGTGCCTTACAGAATTGTGGGACTTGGGATCTCGTTCCTCTACCACCAGGAAAGTCAGTTGTTGGTTGTCGATGGTATATCTGATGAAGGTTGGTCAGACGGAGCATTGATCGGCTTAAGGCTTAAATACCGTTGCTAAAGGTTATACTCGGATCTTTGGATTGGATTATGGGGACACATTTTTCTGTGGCGAGATGTCCTCTATCGCTTATTCATATCCATTCTTGCAATTCAACACGTCTCTTTATCGATTGGACATCGAGAATGCGTTTTACACGGTGACGCTCGAAGAAGTCTACGTGAGCGACCTCGTGTTTTGTTGCTCGAAGTCTTACGGTCTTGTGTGTCGCTTGCGAAAATCTTTATATGGCCTTAAGCAATCACCCAGAGCATGGTTCGGTAGATTCAGTATTGTAATTCAACAGTTCGGCATGACTCGGAGCGAAGCTGATCATTCTGTCTTTTATCGTCACTCATCTACTGGATGCATCTACCTAGTAGTTTATGTTGATAATATTGTCATCGCGGTGATCATCTCGGGATCTCACAGATGAAATAACATCTTTTCAAACATTTTCAGACAAAGGATCTCGGTAAACTTAAATACTTCTTGGGGATAGAAGTAGCACAGTCTAGAAATGGGATCATTATATCTCAAAGGAAGTATGCAATGTATATTCTAGAAGAAGCAGAATGTTAAACTCAAAGACGATTGTGACCCTATGGATCCTAATATCAAGCTCCTACCAAATCAGGGGGAGCCTCTACTAGATCCTGAACGATACAGGCGATTGGTAGGAAGACTAAATTACCTTACTGTTACTCGTCCAGATATCTCATTTGCGATAAAGTCGGTTTCTCTCTCCATGTATAAGAACGTTGGGATCTTTGTGATTTGCGTTGTTCGATATATCGAGGCGCTCGAAAGGGTCTTTTGTATGAAGACAAAGGGCGTACTCGAGTCATAGGATATTCGATCACGGTGGCGGGATCTCCCATTGATATGAGATCTACGGTTTTTGTATATTTATGTCGGAGATAACCTTGTTTCTTGGAAGCAAAAGCGAGAATGTTGTGGCAAGATCGATCAGAGCGAATATCGAGCTATGGCCATGCTTGATCGAGAACTTATATGGCTCAAACGGTTGCTTCGAGCTAAGGTTTGGAGACGTTGCACAAATGTCACTTATATGTGATAACCAAGCCGCCATGCATATTGCCTCAAATCCAGTTTTTCATGAGAGGACAAAGCATATTGAAGTCGACTGTCACTTTGTCAGAGAGAGTCATATCCGGAGAAATATCTACTAGTTTTGTTAACTCAAATGATCAACTAGCAGATATATTTACTAAGTCACTGAGAAGGTCCACGAATTGACTACATATGTAACAAGCTGGGTGCATATAATTTATATTCTTCAGCTTGAGGGGGAGTGTTAGAATATTATAGATATTATTAGGGATGATTTATTATCCCTAAATATCATTAGGAATAATTATTTCCTAGGATAGAATTTTTTGATTTATTCTTAGGATAGAGTTTGATTTATTTTGTTGAATAGGCCCTAATCTTGTATATAAATAGGGCTTCTTTCATGTAAGTTAGGTATCTCTAAGTTACGAAATAACACTCTCGATAAGGAAAGGATCGTTTTAATTAAAACTAAAGCTTTGGGCCTGGTTTTCCTAGGTGTAAAATTAGGAGGGGGAGAGGGAGAGAAGGAAAGGATCACAAAATCACATTATAATTCTTTTTCTTCTCGCGTCTCCTCCCTTTGCTAGTCCTGTATTCAAGTAAACTAACCGTTGGAATATATAAATCGCAGAAAAAGTATCAGACGCGAGGGAATGAGTTGAAAATTTGCTCTCTTGTCATTGACTTGGAGTCTTAGAATGTAATTCTGACTCAAGAGAACAGGAATATATAATTTGAGTCTTTTCCTCATACTGCTAGTTTTTCAGGTTATTGATATCGCCTCAAATCTAAACTTGCAAAATAGTTTATTTGTCAACTGTATTATACCTGATAAAAACTGTGTTGCGGGCGTGAAAGGACGGGCTTAAAATTGTATCCTTGTATAAGCTTTTTTTCTGCAGAACTCAAACTAAGATTCTCTGGGTTAACTAACCCACCAAGGATTTTCAACCTCTCCGTGAAAGGGGTGATCGTTTCCATTGCGAATCCTTTATTCCTTTCCATTCCGTCATCGATAAATTTCTGCAAAAGATGAAAACATGCACCATAATTGCAGCTGCAAAATTTTGGATCAAAATTAGTTAAGCAAGCAACAATCAGGAGTGAAAAAAACATACCCTTATTAAATGCTTGAAACTATCAGAAACCTCTTTATCAAAGCACTCGGATATTTTAAAATACAGCACTAGGCTCATTCCTTCCCCGTCGCTATCACCAAGAAACATGGCGGCAGGATAAGTAGGTAACTGTACGAAGACACGAAATTAACTTTTATGTACAATTGACTGGCCGCTCTAAACCATGATAAGTTATAGATTTTCTGGTTAGTACCTGAATATTGACAATAAGAAGTGAAGGAAGTTTCCCGTGTGTCTGGACTTTAGGAAATTCAATGTGTTGAGCAATATGGTTTACTTTGCGTGGGCAATTGAACAAGTCAATCCCAATTGGATAAAATGATGCATAGTTTGGAGCAGGATATTTCTTCTTATCCCTTCGCAATAAATACATGCGGAGATTATGCAGACACAAACATTTTTTTATACACATGCAAATTATAAGTTTTTTGGATCTGAAAAAAATCATGCCTGAAGTAGCTTTCTCCACGAAGTTCAAAAGTTGATGGATCAAGAAAGAACCAGCATCCTGCACTTGGCTTCTCCCCTGGGGATTTTGGAATCACTAACCCTCCTTTTGGACGAAGTAAAAATTTCTTCGTTGCACCTATACATTGAGAAGGATACAAAGATCAGCTCCAAGCATATGCAAGATAAAACTGACCAAATTTTGACATATAGACATCAAAGTAATTCAGAAAGAAAACAAGTTTTACTGTTCTCTACGAGCTTATGTAGTTATATTGCATGAATCTATTGTCCCAATTCAATGCAGTGAGAATTATTGCAAAGCAAGCTATAAAACCTGGACTAGCATATGCTGACTGCTATATACACGAAGGATTCCTATGATTTTGCGTACTAAAAGCTAAAACAATATTCATATTTTAGGTATGTTCAAACCAAACTGCATAAACCATGATACTGCCTGGAATTCCTATGACTTTGTGCAGTAAAGGCAAAATCGATATTCATATTTTAGTTATTTTCAAACCAAACTGCATAAAGCATTATACTGCCTGGAATACCAGTATCATACCACTCCAACAAATAATCCAAATCGGTACCTAACAGGTACTTAGACATTTTGATTGTGAATACTCAAAACCTAAATGACTGAAACATGTAATGTTCTATAAAAAAAACAATTCAGGACTCAGGATAACATACACAGAACAAAGTGAAGCAATGTATTAACCATCTGCCATACTGCATTATTTGAAAGAAATATTTACAGTGGAAGGCATTCAGATAGTCGGACAAAGAGAATTTTTTTTTGAGATTTTCAAGATAACCTTACAGACAAGTAGTGTGTGCAATGCAAGCGCATTTATTGAAGAAATCAGGCATAACATTCTATACTTACAGAACTTGGTAGTTTCTTCTCCATCACAAGACTGCCTTTTGTAAGAAAGCCTGATAACAGCTGATTTTCTCTTTTGACCTGATGGACTAAGAGAACTCATTTGATATATATTATCATTGAAACTCAAAGAAGAAACTAATCTACTTAAACGAGCCTGCATCTTGTTCACAAGAGAATTTTCTCCTGTATCATGTGTCTCTTTCAAATCCTTAAAACTATCATATGTTTTTTCGAGTTGTTTCTCTTGCATCTTAGAGATCATTCCCGCAGAAAATTCAGCATCTTTCTCTTCATCCTTGCTCGAGAGCTTCTCGATTTTAACTTCTCTTTTCAGATATTGTTCGACAGGCAACGTCACAGGAGCACTACCACAATCGTCCAACTCGAGAAGCATTTTCATAATGCAACATTTGAGAATCTATTTTTTCTGACGGTGCACAATCTAAAGTAGTAAAAGAAAGCCATTATCAGTACTTGTAATGTCATGGGACGCATTCATCAATTCATACTGCATAACAATCTTACCTCCATCTACACTGATGAAATCATCATCAGGATCAGACTCGATCAGGCTGACAGAATCAAACCACGTGTCTTGACATATTCCTAAAACACATCATGTCAGCCTCATATAAAGAAAGAAAAAGCAGAGTTCTGAGCACACACCACCAATATTGAGAGAGCAAAGGTGAGAGCTGAAGTAAAAGCAGTACCATGTACATCCACTTGACTGTGGTGCCACTGCAATTGAGTTAGATGAAATTTCAAATTTGGAACGTCTGTTTTTCGCCTTGCTTTCCCAGAAGACTTGACATGAACAAACTTGCTCATGGAAAATTCTGGCTGCGTACATGGAACATTTCCATGATGTTTCTTCGACCGACGGGGGTACTTGTGAGACCTGAGACTGCTATTTGGCCTTGATGTGCATGCACCCATTTTGAAATTCCCTAAAAACCCATCAAAAAGGATGAACACATTTTTTTTTTACGAAAATGATATTGAGTGAACAGGAGAGTTCACTAATACTCAACCAGAGTTGTAAACTCCAATCTCATAAATGCTATTAGTAGTATGCATCACAATGCTTGAACATTTCGGCAATCAATTGATTTGCATTGTAAACAAATAGATCAAGGCAGCATTGAAATCCAATTGAATAAATGTTCTTGGATTTATAGACTGCTCAATGACAGTTGATTCATCGATCTCATTTTTACGGAACAGGAAATGTTTTCCCCCTAAAAGGGAACAAAAAAATGGAGTTTTTTTCCCCCCCTTGAAACCCCTTCTCTCTCGGAGCTTTTCCACAGGTCAAATGGGGTAAAGCACCGGAATAAAAAGGCAGAGGCAAATGACCTAACGAGGTATGATTGGGAGCAAACCATGAGAGGAAACGCAGGCCGGCGGCGAAGGCGACAAGCGATCCGGCGAAGAAATTAGCGAGGCATCGGCCGGTGCAGAAGGCGAGAGCTAAGGATAGTCGACCGGATAAAAATGGAGGACATGACGAAGAGCAAGCATCCCATCGGCGTCCTGCCCTCTTCTCTTATTGGACTCCCGGCGAAGATGGGGGATGATAAGGAGGAGCGATCGAGCACCTGTTCTCGGCGCGGGCAATTTATAGGGGTTTTGACGCATTGCGCGGCCGCGAACGCTTCCCGGGATCAAGCCAGACTCGGGAGCTCGACGGCGGCGGTTCCCCGCACGCGGCGGCGGTGTCCGCGAGAAGCCAATTGGGGCGAATCTAAACTTTAAATAGTAAAAAACGCGACATGGATTTTGTTTTCCCTTTTTCGGCGCTCACGGTCGTTGAGAATCTTAATCACCTCCGACAGGTCGAAAAGATCATGTGAATTTTTTAATCAGCAAAATAGAAAAAGTTGTGATTCACAATATTTTATTTATTTATTTATTTATCCAAAAATTATTATTATCTTAGTATTATTATAATCGTAAAATTGAAATCCGTCAATCTAACGACTCTAACGGTCTGTCCCATAATCATTGCGAGGGAGTTAAATCACAGAAGACCCTATTAATATTGACGTGGTGACTAAAATACATGAAAATCATCTGAATCCAAAAGAGAATTTTAGATCTCTTCCGAAATCGATCCTTATCTTATTCGTAAATTTCGCTGTGTCTTAATCACTATGTCATTCCGTGGAAACTATTTTAGTATTATTATAGCAATTTGATCAAAATAGTTTTTGTTTTAAAAAATTTTAATCAAACTAATTAGACTGATATTAGAGTAATTTTAATCAAAATTATTATAGTAATATTAAATTAAAAAATATTTTTGAATAAAAAATATTTTTAAAAATTACAAAAAAACAGTCAATTTATATTTCATTTAAAAAAAACTTTTGTAAGAGAAATCAAAATGTAAAATTATTTGGAAAATGAGAGAGAATAATGATCAATTTTAGCACTTAAAAAAAATAAAGAGAGATTAAATATACTGAAAAAGGACAATTTAGTCAACTTAAACAAATTAAATATAATCCCCACACAACATTTACAATAATAGTTATTTTAATATTAGTATTTTATAAAAAGAGAAAAAACTTTTTAAAAACTAAAAAATATATATACTTTTTAATGATTACCACAATCTCAAACATATTCTCTATACAAATTTTCATTTTTTTTTAAAAAAATAAAAATTAAAATATATTCCATACAAATCCTCAATAAATTTCCCTTAGTCCCTTGTAAGAGTAAAAAAACCAAAACTTCTATTTCCATTATTTTTTTTAAACAAAAATTATCAAAAAGAAATAACAAACTCGAGCTAATTTGAGTTCAATTGAAATCAATACGAGTAATAGACTTTTTTTTTTTTTATTGATGTCAAAATATTTGAATTTTCGATCGACTAATCCATGAAAATAATCAACTCAACCTCATAATTCTACGAAAATGCCTCTTCGACAGTCAAACTAAAAGAGATCAGAGGCAAAACTCCTACGTATCTCCACTAATCATATGAATATCAAACCCCTACACATCTCCACTAATCATATGAATATCAGAGAAGCATTTAGAATTTGACACTCCAATCTGAACTTCACAATCACATCATCCTTCAAAGATTATTCAATACCGAAATCTTACTCTATCTGTCAGATAAATTCCTACATAGAAAATTACCTCCATAAAATTCATCACCGAACATTATCTCAATAGAAAATCTAATTATGTTCTCCTATAAAATAATTTTTCGCTTTTGCCACACCGTCTCCCAGGGCGAGTAATAGAATCTATTGCAGATACTATTTTCGATAAACTTGATAAGAACACATTCAATTGAATATACAAACAAACTGAGATGTCCTAACAACATAAATATATTTGGAGAAATTGAATCATTTATCACAATTATAAAAGTTTATACTGTATAACAATACTTAGAAAAACAATCTAAGAACATCCAGATGCACTGGATCAATATTAAGATAAAGATGTCATTCATGACTGTAATAATTAATCTTATCTGACGATAGCAATGCTCTTCTTAAACTAGTTGAATCGTCATTCGCAGCAAAATCTCTGAATTGTTAATGAACTACAGCAAATCGAGCAACTAATTGACTTTCTTGTCAGCTTTAGTAGCTTCATCTTCTGCGGAACTGCCACCGCTCTTCTCCGTCGACGACGATTGCGATTCATCGAACTCCAGCAACTGTTAACAAAAACGAGGAGGTCATTCAGAATCAGCAAGCCAGGTTCTTGACCCAACGTATAGTTCCTTCCAATCCACTTCCATTCAAACAAAATATTTTACAAACTCAATGGCAGCATGAAAATTGTCAAGGATGTCATCATGTAGCTACAACCTTGATAAAGTTTAGAAAGATGCTTCAAATGTTTTCTGTTTTAGGAAAAATGGATTCTGAATGCACCCATTTTTCCTGTCTGAAACTGAGAGTCTTAAATATTTGAAATCATTTTTGCAAAAGGATGGAGGAATTGAGAGAATACAATCAAGATGGTTGAAATAGAGAAAAGTGTCAGGTGTTTTATGTGATCGTAAAGTACCTCTAAAACTTAAAGGGAAGTTCTACAAAACGACGATTAGACCTGCTATGTTATATGGAGCTGAATGTTGAGTTACGACTCGAGCACATGAACAAAAGATGAGAGTTACAGAGATGAGAATGTTAAGATGGATGTGCGAACATACGAAGATGGACAGAATAAGAAATGAGAGCATTAAAGAAAAAGTTGATGTTACATCTACTGAAGGAAAGCTCCGAGAGACAGGTTTGAGGTGATACGGACATGTACCAATAAATGCTCCAGTTAGGTGATGTGAAACGATGTCAAATATACACATCAAATGAGGGAGAGGAAAATAAAAAAAGACTAAGCTAGCAACAATAAAACAAGATAAAATTTATTTAAATATAGATGATATAGTAGGAGATAGAATCCAATGGCGTAGAAGAATCTATATAGTCGACCCCACCTAGTGGAATAAGACTTTATTATTGTTGTTGATGTTATAGTATTCTACTTAGTTGAATTATGTATAATGGACCCTACGCAAGATCCCCAAACCAATAAGAAAGCCATTGCACTTTGACATTTTTTTAAACTTAGCTATTTGCAGGAGTTATAGTTTAAGTACCATAGAATCGAAAACATAAAGATCATGTTATAAAAAGGCAAGAAACTTGGAACTGACCGGTTTTACTTCTCCATTCCATAGGCAATGAGCCGCTAAAAATCCGGTAACTCCTGGTACTATGTAAAGCAAAGCAGGCTGCATGCGGCAAATAAGTGGTAAGCATAAATTTGGAGAAAAGGTACTGAACAGATAACAGTAACAGCTTCAGGCATTCACCTGTGCAGCTTGGAACCAGTTCATGACTATGATTGTAAGGACCAGACCGACAGTGTATCCTAAAAAGGCACTATTAAAGTACCGTATTTGCTTTCCTCTTGAAACATCAAAGCGCAATGCCAATGCGACAAAAATACCTGATCAGTAGCAAGCATGTCAAAGTATGAAAAAAAAAAAAAATCTAGTGGCACAAGAATCCACTTAATTTACTGACAGAAGAAGAACTAAATCAGACTAGTTGCAAAGACAAAGAAGGAACACAAGCAGCAAAGATCCCAAATGTAAACCATAGATATCTTCTGTCTTGTGCACGCCATTGATTTCCACACCACAACAATCATTATGTCTATTTGATCATCCTCGATTTGTTTAGAACCCTCTATCAAGAAAAATGGTGTTTTTCATTCCTCCTGAATAGTATAGTATCACATTATCCATGCAGTTGTTTCAGTCCAGTTGTTAAATCACAGTAATGAGCCACATACCAACCAATGGATGGTTGGCTCTTTTACAAATTCCTAAGCATCGAGCAAAGAGTTTAATCTTGAGCAGTCTTACAAAAGCTATTACACAAAGTAAACATTCTACAGTTCCATTAAATAAGATCAAGTTTAACTTGACTTGAAAACGTATAGACTGTTGCGGAAAGAAGAAGCAGGACAGCAGCAAACAACTAGACAATTCTCGAAGATTTTAGATCAATAGGTAGTAGAAATGCTGAGTTAATCGTTGAGGTTAGCAGTTTAATGGGCTTGAGTTAATGAAGTTTAAATGAGTTGAGGTTACGAAGGGGTGTGTTCTCAAGTACTGTTGATCGAGAGTGGGCTTTTTACATTATCAATCTATCTTGTCCAAGCAGCATGAGCAAGATAAAATAAATAATCCATGCTGATCTTGTGATGATTTGTAGTCCACAAGCAGAGCAGTAATTTCACATTTGCACTTAGCAGAATGATATTTTGAACCCTATTTCAAAATATGAATTGTGTCATGCTTAGCAAAAAATAATCATATCTGACCAGCAACACCGACAATAACACTTGACAAAGTGAGAAATTAGGAAAAAGCCAAGTGAATCGAGCTTGACGATGCTCAACCTTGCTTATTGTTGAAATAAATAAACAAAGTCAACCGAGCTCAAAAGATTGCTCATTGAAAATCATATCAAGCAAACATAAAGGTAAGTTGGTCTTTATTATTGAAACCCATAGTATTTATTAATTGATAAAAAATAATAACAAATAATGGTAAACACTTAAAGATTTGTTTCTCAACTTGTTTATGAGTTTCAATAATATGCATTCATGCAAAAAAGCAAATATAAAACTTGATATTTATACGAGTCTCATACAACAAATGTGTAAAAAATAAATATTCGGTTTGAAACCAGTAGTACAACTATATAATATTCTAATAAACAAACACTTCATGAATCAAGTAACAGAATAGTTCGTGAACCATTAGTTATATATATAACCCTGCTAGAAATTCAGTTAGTAGCCTATTGATGACTGGTGAAAATGGCACCGAGTTTTCCCTAGTAAAGCTTAATACTAAGTTCCTTTCTAATAGCTTCACGAGCATTATAGCTAAAAAAGGTTCACAATTATTTATCTTTTCACCTTATTCTAAATTTAATTAACAATATACAAAAACATGTTTTCAGTTCGAGAAATTGTCTTGTAATTGGATATTTACCAGGAATAACAATATCTCCAAGGCCAAGCATGGAAAATGGTCTTGCAGCATCAGAAGTTGGAAATAGAAGCTGTCGGTAGCACATAGGAAGTAAGAGTATGAATTAAAGCACACCGAATAGTTGTTTAAATCAACAATCAAATACCACAAATAACTAACCTTTATGGGAGCGTCAAAAGATTTAGCAACACTAACCATCACTGGCGTGAAGAACACCCAAAATATATCATAAAAGAACAGTCCAACCTAAGCATAAGATGAAAGTCAAAAACAAATGGGCTGGTGAAAAACAAGAATCCAACGAGTTTGGGTTTGTGTCATCCTCGTGGAATAAAAATAATAATAATAATCATTTCCTCCATTTTATGAGCTAACAGAATTAATAAGATGAAGCAAAATGATCATGAAATGCAGAAGTGTCGTTGCAGTGAGAGCAAGCTTATATGAATAAAATATAAAATCTTCATTGTTATGAACTTTTTCCTAAACATGATGCATGGTTTGCACCAGAAAAGCACATGATAGAGGGATATTATGTCAAAAATCCACAAGATCCAAACAATGAAAGATATGAAACTTACATTGATGTGAACAAAATGCATAGTAATTTTTCCGAGTCTATTGAACTTGTGTAAATGAAAAGCATGTACAATATTATGAAATCTATTTTAAGAGATTTGCCTCAAAGCATACACAAATAGTGATGCAAAAAGGATATATCTAAAATAAAGCAAATCAAAAGAATAAATCGGATCAATCTCTGGAATGAACATTTATTTTATTTTTTTACTTCACTATTTATAGTACTCTTAGTCTATTTTGCCATTTTACCTGAGTTCAAACAAGACTAGGATATAAATATGAAGAGGCTACTATCAAGCAGAAGCAATATGTGAAGATGCTAGGGAAATGCTTATCGTCCCTGCATTTCTGCCTGATAAAACAGAGAGAGACAGTGCCTGGGGAAACATTTCCCCATGCACCTGTCATTCCGTATTTCCTTTCTTCATAGGATTCTAGACCTAAGCATTTATCCATGCTGATCTGACCATCTGAAGCCACAAATTCTCATAAGCTCACTAAGTAAGCGAATGGAGCATAACTTCTATAAATTTAAGTTTTGAGGTTTTAACTTAATTTCATCAGGAAACCTAGCTCATTGAATTGACATAGGAATTTAAACATTGTTTTCTGTTGATTGTAGTTTGCATCTTTCATATTAAGAGTAGAAGCACAGTGGGATGAATGTTATTTACATGGTAGAATAGAAGAGATGGATCATTGTTGGCTATATTGTTGAAATTTGTGGGTAAATGGTCAATAAAATATAAATTTTAGCTCATCTGTCCCTAAGATGGGTTTGATGTAAAATCAGTTAGATGAAATTTGGTGCTTTATTGCAGATTCAGATTCTAGATATCTTGCCATTTTTTCTGCTATATATTGTTGCCTCCTAATATTTGAGCCTCATCTACAAGTGACAATGGATGTGGATGCAGTGCGATATAGGTGAGACATCATTTGGAATGCAGCTAGTTTCAGAAACAAAAGTTAAATACAACAGGAATTAAGTTGGCTCACTATTTACTCACTCAAAACAATGCATTATGAAGTCAGATCAGCAAGGAGCAAATTTCAGAAGTATAAAACATGCATTTTAATGCAAATACTGGAGACAGAAAGACTGTTCTCATCTCTTACCAAAAGAATGGCACCAGTTTTAAATGATCCCAATGATAACATTTCAATTCCCTGAGAAAAGGATAAAATACAAGACATTCAGGGTAAAATGGTGCAAAAACATGAAAACATGTTAAATTGTTACTGAATACATATAATGCTTTGCAGTAAACTCAATTTGAATATATATTGCAACTTTTTTTTTTCCAATACCAGAAACTGACGAGTATTTTCTTAGAAACAGAAAAATTAATGTGTTAAGTGTTCAGCTTATATCATTCAAAAATAAAAAGTATAGAATCTAATACAGTATTAATGTTTGATATTGGTTGTCAATGCTTATGATTATTTATGATGTTTCTTGTGCAGATTGACTCTTTTAACTGCATATAGATTTGGAAAGAAAGAAAGCAACACGTCAATAGTTCTTCCATCATGGCAGATCCAGATATCAAAAACAACAGCTAGGAGATGAGTATATAAAGCAAAGGGAGAGCAACTAATAACCTACATGGATAAGAAAATACGATTTTTTTTTTGGTCCATGCTAATGCAATTTCTTTATACAATATCTTATTTTGATAATCAGCTACTACTTGTATCAAGGATTGCAAATGGAAAGACAAAAATCTTTCACAATCGAACTATTCTATACAAACTAAAAAAACATATGATGAATATAACACAGACACACACACACAACAGGCACATAATCTTAAAATCAAGCACTTAGAAAGAACAGGTAAACAAAAATGAATAGAAAGCTAATAACTCATCAATCAACTACAGCATACATATGACAGTAGAAGCCAACAAAAGAATCAAGTTTATTTTAGTTTTCGGAAGAGAACTAACCTGAATGCAGAATGCTATCCCCAAGATATTGTTTGCGAGCCAATGCTTTTTTAAAGCATACCAAACACAAAAGAAAGTTCCTGGTATTGATGCAACAACCTGAGATCTGGTGAATTCCAGAGAAGCAGCTGCGCCCATGAATATCAAATAAACAATTAAGAAAACCAAATGGACACAGATAACAAGGGTATAGGACAATCCAGCTATATACTCCAAGGGAAAGGACATTAGCACCCCTGAATTCTTTAACCATAAGTCATTTCAAGCCTGTTGCAGTGCAAATCCTAAAATAAAGTACACAAGAATAGAAGAGAAAGGGAATTCACTAAGGGCATGTTTCCTATGAAAGAAAGAAACCCAAAAGGAAATTAGGAAACAAAAAAGCTCCACAACCATACGTTTTACTCAGTTTCCTCTGGTGAAAAAAGAGGAAGGGAAGAAACATGGAAAATATCCCCCCCCCAAGTTTTCCTCTATGTTGCTTCCATCCAATTTGAACGGATCACTCTCAAAAAAATTGCAAGTAGTTTTTCTTTTCAAATAAAATTTTGAAATAAGTTTTCCTTTCTCTTTCCTTTCGAAATAGTCGAACAAAAATATTTTGCAATCAGTTTTTCCCCCAATTATCTTTATCTCATAATGACTTGAGAGATGCATGATATCAGAAATTTGGATATCTGCATATATGTTGTGCATGATCAATATTACTAGCTACTAAAGAACTTAATGCAATTAACCAAGAAAAAACCCCAAACATAAGGGCAAGATACAGAGAAGTCAACAACCAATCATACTCATCAGCATAGACTGTGTTATTACTGAATTTTTCATTTAAAACATAAAACATTTTTAAAGCATCAAAATGTATGAAGTTAATCAACACAGCACATACACTAATCTGAAATGAGAGAGAGAGAGAGAGCATACAATGGAAATAAGGAACACGCCAAATGATGAGGTCATCGTTCCAATGTTTTGGGAGAAAATGCTTGATTGCTGGTAATAAAGTTGCCCTGCACACCAGTTTTAGTGACAACTGAGGAACTGTAGCTAATAGTACTAAATATCATCAAGACAGATATCATTTCAAAGGGAATAGCAGTGACATACGAGAAAGCCACAATCCCAAGAACAAAGAAGTAACATGTCAGCACAGCATTTACTAGATCTTTGGAGAAGAATTTGAAAAGAAGAAACAGTGATAACAGCATTGCACTCCCAATCAGAGGAAATCGCATAGCATGTTCATTTGACATTGTCTCCTGCAGATATTTCATGTTATAATATTGAGATAGATACTACTGTAAACCAAAAGCATTGCAAACAAGCTACATTCAGTCATAAAGGAAGCACTCACTGAAGGTGGTGTTGGCTTGACCGATCGATAGCAACCAACATAAACAGTAAGGCATGCTGTGAGAACTACATTGACATTGGGATTTACCTTCACAAAAAGTGGTGCTAAAGTCAAACCTGTATGAAGAAAATATTAACATATAAATATAAAGCTGGAGGAAACTGTATAAACCAACAAATTCTTTAAGATTGCTAGACCATAAATGAACGCAAGCAAAGGCCACATACCTAAAAGAGCAAAGTTCACAACTCGTTCGTGTGTTCTCATTGTATCAATTCAAGTTCACTGGCAAATGACAATTGCAAGTGATAGTGGGGTTGGGTACAAGTTTGTAAGGAAGATAAGACCTTCCTGGCAAATTTTAAATTTCAAGATTTGAACAATAAATTTGGTGGTGGATTAGGGTATCCTCTTCCCAGATTTTAAGGCCTGCGTGAGGAAAAGCAAACCATAGTCATAAAGAAGGAACACTTGTATCTCATACAAATCAAAATTCACGCTGATGACCTGCAACATGACGTTAGTGAACTTTCTAAAGTTTGCTCACCATAAAGGAAATAACTCGAGCAACAAAACAAGAGATCAAACTCTAATAGTCCCTAGAAATATAAGCAGATATGGAAGTCAAGATCTAATTATCGAACTCTTCATGAGCACCTCAGTCAAATTATAAAAACACCACCTTCAAGAAAGAAGCAGAATGAACCAGCAAACCCCACTAAAAAGTATAAGATTAAACAATTCAATATAGATTATCCAAATTCCAAAGAAGACGAGGGGCAAATCCTTCCCAAAAAATTCAAAAAAAAAAAACAGCAAGGTGTTGCCCCGGACAAATCCTAATCACCTCCGATCCCTGCTACCGGACAAGCAGTAACTACGACGGTCGTAGATCCGAATGTAATTCCCGATGAGGTCGAGTACAGCACTAACGCACAAGCAAAAACTAAGAAACTTTGGAGATCTAGACGGTACGAGGTGAGAAACGGATGCGAATATACGCTACCTTCGCTTCCTACGATGGAGGGAGGTCGAAAAGCCCCAGGTCGGGGGGCGAAATCTTGGGGATTCGCCCTGTGAAGGAAACCCTAGATCGGTTACTTCCGATTCGTCTCCCCTCTTTTCGCCTCCGTGATTTTGAAGGTGCCCACCTGCGACGTTACGCCTCCCAAACGCACGCAGGCCGAACAGGGGCTTCAACTACTCTCGGCTCTCGCTCCGAGTCCTGCCCACGCCAAAATCCCAATGGATTCGCTCGCTGATCTAACGAGCCTCGAATTTGCCTCGTCATCAGATGACGTGTCCTTAAACATGGTTCGGCCCGATATGATTCGGGGGGTAATTTTTTGAAACAAGTCCTCGGATTTCTTTAATTCTCAACGAGAGCCTTATAATTATATTTTTCATGTACCTTATTTGTTAAGCACCACTTAGGAAGTAACTCTGCCAATGAGTCAGTCCGTTCACGCTTTAAAAAAATATTTAATTTGTATTTTAAATTATTAAATTTGAACCGAATTCAAATATATTTTATAATTTTTCCCCGCCAAAAATACAGAGAGATATATGATCTCTTGAGCATCGCTCGCTGTGCGATTTTGTGTGCGATGAGAATTCATTCGTCTGATCGATCGCAATCAGTAAATGTACAGTGTGTTTGTCTCGCGCGTGCGATTTTACTGCTCATTGTGGTCGCCGATTCATTGGTGATCGCCGCGATTATGGTTAGAAACAATCATGATCTAGGTGAACTTCGATGTTGGTTGGATCGCGATCGGATTCTATTATTCGTTGATGAATTGCCGTCAATCACAACGGTGAAATTGCGTGCGCGAGAAAAAACATTGTGTATTTCTCGATCGTGATTGATCAGGCAGACGAAATCTCATCGCATACGGAGTCACACAACGAGTAGTGTTTAGCAGATCAAATTATATATATATATATATATATATAATAAATCAATTGGGCACCTACCCTCGTGCGTGCACGCTGACGTGCATAAAGCAGATGGCTAATTAAAAAATTCTCTCTATATATAAATATACCGTCTGATAAATTCTTGAATCCTACTGAATTATATAATAGATAATAAAAATATTCATCGATCGAATGAATTATATAAGATAAAATATATATAACAGACTAATCTCTTGGGCACCTATGAAATATACGTCTATGCACGATTAAATTGTATGTGCATAGTAAAATCAGTGCGCACAACACGGTCAAATTTCACTGTGCACAAACACATAAACACATATTTCATAGATGTGCAGAGGATAAAGTCCCTATATATACATATATAATTGAGATTTCTCTGGACAAAAATATATCCTCGATTTGACGAAGATTTTGTAAAATGTAAGCATCAATTTAATCTTTACAATTATGATAATTTTTTTTATATAATCTAATAATTTAAGCTTCTAGATTTCTACCTACCTAATTAATTATAAAGATGAGTAATCTTTTTATAATTTTTTTTATCTCATTGTAAGTATGTCTAAATTAAAATTTAAACTATGATAAGCAGTAAATCCACCAAACGCCTTCCACTATCGTTGGACGGTGGAAGTTCTACGAGTGCTTATTAGCAATTTAAAAATGACATTAGTGACTAAGATAATTTAGACATTCAAGATATCATAGTCGTATAATTTCTCTTCGTACTACATGGCACTTTATTCCAGGCGACAAATATTAAATATTTAGAGAACAAAAATTGATAAATACTAATAAATTCAATATTTAATGTAAGCGGATAAGAAATCTGATAATAATGTTGAAAAATTGTTAGAAATTTTGTCGGATGAAGACAAATTTCACCAAATTAAATAAATAACAGATTTATCAAAAGCGATAAGCTTAAGATATATTTAGCAATTAATTCAAGTTCAATTAATTATAAAATCATTATTTTCATAACAGTGTCGGTGGTTGACGTCAGCTCGCCCTTACCCGAGACACGGTCGCCTTGATCCGTCCACTTCCATTGCGCGTTGGCGCGTTGGCGAGACATGGTGCGACTGCAAGTCCAACCCTGTCCGGACTCGGCGCAGCGAATCTGGCTCCGCTACTTTTAAGATGCGATTTGGGTGACGATTCATGAAGCGCTTCGGCAACGACGGTCGACGGGCCCAATTTGACATTCCCAATCATGCTTTCGTGACTTATTTCGTGAGCCATGTTGGGATTGATTTTGAGTTCCTTCTGGGCTTGCACGGCGTCTGTTGCGTCGGCCTCTCTCTCTCTCTCTCTTCCTCTGCCTCCGCTGCTCATCGCCGTTGAGGAGCAGCAATGGATGCGGGGAAGAAGAAGCCTATGGTGTCGGATGCGGGGGCTTGGGCCATGAACGTGGTAAGCGCCGTCGGCCTTATCATGACCAACAAGCAGCTCATGTCCAACAGTGGCTACGCTTTCTCCTTCGGTACTTCCTTTCGCTCCCCTACTCTTCTTTCTCCTCGATTTAGTGTTTTTTTTTTTTGATCGCTGAATGATTCATTTTCTTGATCGTGAGAGGAAGAATGCGGTTGGCTCGATGGAGTTCCTGGGGAATGAAGAGGAGAAGTTTGAGCAGAAGAGTTGAGTTTATAAGTTTCTTTTGTGTTAGAATCGGAATTTGGATTTGCGATTTTCGATGCTTTATCTTTGAAAACAAAGGCGGCGTCAGTATGACAGTGTTCTGTCAATTATCGAGAGCTTTTCGTTGAATTGGAGACGCATGGAAGCTTTCTGTGAGGGTTTCCAAGTTTATTGTACGGTCAGATCTATGATATGCTTGAGGTTGTTCCATACAGTCAGAAAAGTCAAACATTTTTTAGTTGGATTTGAGTTGTAGTATGACTAGTAAAGCGAGCAACATACCCTTAAAATCTACGTTTTGATACTTCCTTTGGTGAGTTGAACTTATTTCAGATCTACAAAGATGTGCAATCCTCTAAGATCGCTACAGTTTTTAGGTTTCTTTGACAATTGCGGGGAAACAATTAGCAGAACTTGAGATTTTTTTATTATTTTTTTATGTTGGATTTTCATTTCGGTCAAGGCCGTTAAAGAGAATTGCATACTGGTGAATTTGGAGCTTCGAAATTTATTGAAGCAGTTCCTAGTTTTACTTTTGCTGCAAGCCTTCAGGTGATCTGGGAGATTAAAATTGACTCTAGATCTAAGACTATGACACGACTATAGCTAAGGAACCACACATAGTGTGTGATTTATCTATTAGGAGCTTCAATGTGGAGTTCTGGTAAGTCATAAAGACCGACCATGTATTTATCAACAGTTGATCTTGAAGCACTGTCTTATAACGGTTCTGTAAGACCCATAGGATTAGGTTGCTTTATATAGAAAAAAAAAAGAAAAAAACATTCTAATTCGTCTCTGTGTTCTTCCACTCGAGGTAAATATTTAACATTCTTATAAAAACTACAACAGGCATAAGATCATCTGTAAGACCTTCATCTTTGTGTTCTTCTACTTGTGGTAAATATTTAACATTCTTATAAAAACTACAAAAGACGGAACATCATCTGCTATGCTGAAAATAGAAGTGCACCATTTGTACAATCTGATATTACGTCAAAAAATTAACTCTAATTGAGTTTACTGATGTTAATCTGGAATTTTGCAGCAACCACTTTAACTGGGTTCCACTTTACTGTGACGGCCATTGTTGGTTGGATTTCAAATGCAACAGGACTATCGGTCTCCAAGCATGTTCCTTTATGGGAGCTCTTGTGGTTCTCCATTGTTGCTAATATGTCAATTACTGGGATGAATCTTAGCCTCATGTTGAATTCTGTTGGATTTTATCAGGTCATTTTTTTTTCACTTTTACAAGGGTTTATTTATAATTTCTTACACAAATGTGTCTCAGTTTGGACTTCAAAATGTGCAGATATCAAAGTTGAGCATAATACCAGTGGTATGCTTGATGGAATTTTTCTTGCATAGTAAACACTACACATCGAGGGTGATAATGGCTGTTACAGCCGTGGCACTGGGTGTTGGTATTTGTACAGTCACCGATGTAGAGATCAAAGCAAAGGGCTTAGTTTGTGCCTCTGTAGCAGTATTCTGCACATCATTGCAGCAGATTGTGAGCATCTATAGTTTCTGCTATACATTTGATTAATTTATTTTTTTATTGCAATTTTTTTTCTCTATTCATCAATTAGAATTTGATTTTTGAAAGGTTTACTTCACATTGTCTAGTTTCTTATGCCCAAAAGTTAATAAGTGCTGGATAATCTCACTTGAGGAATAGAGAAGTAGCTCTATTATTAGTTTACAATATTATCTAATTATGCGTGGTACATGTGGAATGTAAAGGTCACGTGAAGATGCCTTTGAATTTCCTGTTCACTAATATGTTTTCATATTAAATAGTTGTATGTTTGGTCACTTTTTGATTTCCAAGATTTTATTTTTTTTGTTTTCTTGATGGATGTCATTATTTGATAAGAAGAAGCCCCCACGGGTGTGGTGCTGTGGTAAAACATTCAGGGAAATAAGCAAGAGGGCTAGAGTTTAAATTCCCAATAGGGACGAATATTTAGGGACAAATATTCTGGAGATCGGCTTATGAGTGTGCATAAACTATGCTCTGAACTTACCTGGTAGGTGAGCCACGAGGAAGGCCATCTACTTTCAGGATTTGTCAAGTGAAGCCCGATACTTGGATTATCAAAAAAAAAAAAATGATAAGGAGAAATAAAGAAATTTCTTGACCATCTGCCTTGTTCTGATTCCAGTTGCAATTTTTAGTTATCCAAGGACTTTCTTGTTTCTTTCCATTCTATTCATGGAAAGAATTCATTCATGTTTCTCACTTTGATAATGGGGCCAATTTCATGCATATCTTTCAAGATCCTCAAAGTTTGACACCTATAATTTTAAAATTATGAATATCACAAACTTTGATCATCTGTAGATTCATTCATATGTGCTCTCAGGAGCCATCATTTGTTTTTGGCATCCATACAAGAGGATCTGACTTGAAGAAAAAAGGAAAAAGAAAATCACTAAGCCACCATAATATTTCTTTGTCGCTTCTCTTACTCATTTTTCCTTATAATCGATCGCATCGATAAGATGGAGATCATCTTTGCTATAGAGTTTATTTGGAGGATGTTCTTGGTGGTTCAGACTTCAGAGCACCAAAAAAGATTCGAATTGTTTGTACCCTTTTTCTATCAATTTAAATTGCAACATATTAATTTTGTAGGAACAATTACTTACTACCATTCTACCAATTGTGTATGAGCCTGGCACATGAAAAATGATTCTGATCTATGGATTCTAACCTAGGAGAACACACTTGTGATCCAAGACTTTTCAGTAGACTGGTTTATACGATGTCACCAGTTCTTGGACCTCCTTAAGAATTTGTTTCTGTTAAAGTGTCAATGATAGTTTTTAGGATGTGAGTGGCTGATTGCAGAGAAGAATGGATAAGGTTTTGATGTAATTGTAAAATTTTCAACTTTGTTGTGCCTAATCATCTGATTGGAAGTAATTTTATTTTTCAGACAATTGGGTCTCTTCAGAAAAAGTATGACATTGGTTCTTTTGAGCTTCTAAGTAAAACCGCACCGATTCAAGCTATCTCTCTTCTCCTCTTCGGTCCAATTGCTGACTACTATCTGAATGACCACGTGATCTTCAAGTACCATTACTCTATTGGAGCAGTTGTAAGTTCCAAAAATACATTTTTTTTAACTGAGAATTGCTCAATTAGAATTGTTGTTTTTGACCTTAGCTTCAAGTTCTGTTTGATATTGTGCACACTGAGCTAGGCAAAATTTGCATTGAAACAATGACCGATTGATAAACTCTAAATCTATATCTGACTTATTATCCAGGACATATTGAATAAGAGGGACATGCTGTTAAATAAATATGTGCTCGTGAAATTATAACTGATTATCCAGGACCTGAGCTTTTCTTACTTTCATAGCACATCATTGATTATTGTGACTTTGCTAGTTGACCAATAATAATAACAACAAATAAATATTTATCTGGTATGGTATGTATATCCAGTTTTAGCTCATTAAATTCCAATTACCTGAAATTCATCTTAGTCAGACTACCTCGAAGAGTGGCTTGTGGTCAGCAAACAAAGTATGCCTTTTAACAAGAAAAGTTGCTGAATACATTAGAAGTATCCGGACTAGTCAATAAAAGATGAGGGCTTCAAACAAGCGTAAATGTTTTTGGCAAAATCAATTGAAGTGTCCAGAGCCTGCCGATGCAAACACACAAACTATAACAATGAATTCAATCATAACTAGAAACAAAAACAAATACGGCATCCACAATTTCTCTCACTAACCCTTTTGCAAAGTGTTAGAACAAAACAAAATAAAGGAGATTTACCCCCCCAAAAAAAAAAGGGGGGAAGGCATTATTCAGCTTGTGATGTTTGGCAATGGAACAAAGCTTAAGGAGGAAACAACAGTGTGGAAGCTTTATATACTTTCTGGTGCAAACAACAAAGGTCACAAATAATGAACTAGGCATTTAGGATGAATAATTTACGAAAAGTAGCCATTATTATGCTCTAGATTGTTAGATGATGGCATGACTAGCCAAGTCCAGGTTAATTTGGCTAGTGATTTGTTTCCATTTGAATCTTCATTCTTTCTTTGGTTCAAGTGCAATTCAAATAGGAAGGAGGAGCTAAAAACATTGATTTATTCAATTGTCAATGTAATGGATAATGCTTGTTTTGCTCCATTTAGCGAGGGAGCTTCCGTCTAGATTTTGGCAACACCGTAAGCAACATTCATTTGCATTGAGGTGTTTGAGATTGGAGACCATGAGAATGAACATCAGTGGGAAGTGGGAACTTCTTGGTAGTGAGCCAAGTGGTGGTCATTTCATGAATCACCAGTATATCAACATTTCATGAAACACATCTAACAACAATTTGTTTAATTAGAACAACTTTGGTTATCAATGTACATGGAAAAGACAAGATTAGCTTAGATAAAAGAACAAAAAGGACCTTTTCAACAGAAACTTTAACAGGGCTATAAAAGTCGACAACTGTAGCAGATATTGGACAACTCCCCTGACTTCCTGAACCTATTTACTTTTACTGTTTTGCAGCTATTCATACTTCTCTCATGTATCCTTGCCGTCTTCTGCAATACCAGTCAATACCTCTGCATTGGCCGATTCTCTGCAACATCATTCCAGGTCTTAGGGCACATGAAAACTGTGTGTGTGTTGATCCTCGGATGGCTACTATTCGACTCAGCTCTGACCCTGAAGAACATTCTCGGGATGTTGCTTGCGGTGCTCGGCATGGTCTTTTACAGTTGGGAAGTGGAGCATGAGAAAAAAGCTAAGCTAGCTTCGGATGCGAGACTTGACAACATGTTGGCAAGCGAAGAAGACGCAAGACTTTTGGGCAAGGAAAGTGGTGTTCCCAAGTATGATATGGAACTTGCCCGTTCAGAGAGCTAGGTCAGTTTACTACTATTGTTTGCTCTGCTAATTGATTCTACATGTATTTTTCTCCATCAGTTAGTTTCATTTAATCTTTAACTTCATCATTTCGTCCCAAATTGTTTTGGAATCATGTTAAGCACTACGTTTACTGTGGACTACTATAATTCCTGTCGTAATGAAGTTCCATGTATCAACTTCCACTCTCATGTTGTTTCCATCAGGATATCTAATCGTACAACAACTAGGATGATGGTGCTTTAAGAATATACATTTTTTTAAAACAAGTCATTGTTCAATGAGATATAACAACAATTATATCATTATTTATATTTAAATAAATTTTATTTTATTTTATTATTGATAATCAAGTTTTTAAAATCTTTTTCTTTGAGCGTATGTTTGTACTATTCGGAATTTTTTTAATAGATATAATTTTGACTTTCTTTTTAATATTTTTATTTCTTTTATATTGTCCATTAACTTATGCATGTATATTTATCTATCTTACCATTTTTATTTTTGTAACTTTTTTATCATGCACTCGATTTACTATTCAATATTCATCCAATACTCAATTTCATATAAAATAATAGTATGTTTAATAGTAATTTTTCTTTGAATTTTAGAAGTTTATTTATTCGATTTTTTTTTCATTTTAATTTATTATACGGGAGATATTTTTTTTTAAAGTTTTTTGTTCTGTTGTAAGAATATTTCTAAATAATTAAAGCCGCGAGTGTTTAATAAAATAAAATTAATACATTGTAACTATAAGTAGGGCATGTTTATCGGTTTTTTTATTCCGATTATGATTCGGTTTTAATTGATTCTGAATTCGTCGACGTTGAAATTGATCTGAATCGGTTCTAAATCGATTTCAGTTTCAAAAGTTTAATTTTGGAATCAATTCAATCTGGATCGGTTCCGAATTGATTCTGAAATAGTTCCGGATTATCTTCTTCAAATTTGAGCTTTTAAATTCATCTAACGTGTTGATGATTTTATTTTTTTTTATATCATAAAATAATTTTGTAGACGTGTTAAGAATTTTCACCTTTAAATTTTTATAACAATTTCGAATTAATTTCGAAACGATTCTGAATCGATTCTAAATTAATTTCGAAATCGATTGGAATAGAACTGAATCGGAATCGGAACAGTTCCGATTCGATTTCAAAATCAGTCCATTTGAATCAGTTTCAATTTCGAATTTAATAAATTTATTTTGATTTAATTTCGAATCGAATCAATCCGTTAAGCATGTCTAATTGTAAGCGGATCGTTTTTTAAATCATCTGAAATAACAGGAGGTAAACAGGGCTGGCGTGTGGGTTAGCGTTTACATGGACGACTTGTGATTCATTCCTCATGTGGGCTCCTTGGTGGGCACCGCTAGAGGACGAATAGGGAAGAAAGGTAGAAGCAACGTGAGTGAGCACGCGAAGCCGGCTGTCGGCACGTAAAAGGACTCCCGTCGCTTCTTGCAGAAGGATTGGAGGGAATCCGACGAACCGGATGCGAGAATCATGAATCCGAATCAGTTGCCAACGGCATCGCCGCCTTTATTGAAGAGTTAAGGAAGTCTGCGAGCCAACAGTTCAAAGTCCTACGTAGAGCGCGTTTTTACCGTTTGATTTTATGATTTCGAATCTCGAAGCGACGCCAACGGTGAACACGCGTTGTCGCAGAAATATTGCACGCCGCCGCCCGCACTGCGCTTGTGGTCTACCGAATAAAAACCCACTCTTCTCTCCTTGATAGCTCTCGTCTGTAGCTTCCGTCACCTTCGTCGGAACCCAATCAAGCTTCGTTAACCATCGGCTATGGAGGATACGCCGGCTCCGGATTCACCGAAGCTGCCAATCCCTGGCCGCCGGAACATCCTCATCACGAGCGCCCTCCCCTACGTCAACAACGTCCCTCACCTCGGCAACATCATTGGATGTAATTTGCCTCCCAAATCCAACTATTCGATTCTCTCCTCTCTTTTTTTCCTATCTATTTTTTGTTCGTAGTCGCGTGTGGATATTTTCTGCTTTTTTATGGACGAAAGCTGAGTCTTTTTCGGATTTTCGATGAAGGCGTTTTGAGCGCGGATGTGTTTGCTCGGTACTGCCGCCTAAGGCGTTATAACACCATATACATCTGTGGCACGGATGAGTACGGGACCGCAACAGAGACGAAGGCTATGGAGGAGAATTGTTCTCCTGAGGAAATTTGTGATAAGTTCGTACTTTGTAACTTTGTTAATAGTCTATGTTCTGCTTAGTTTTTTTGCTATATCAATTTTGGTTTAGCCCTGTGATCCGATTTTACTAGATGCGACTTTAGGTTCCTTTGATGCGTTTATGGAACCAATGCCAGCTTAGGGACTTTTATTAATATTGTGCCGGTTTTTGATGAAATTAGTTTCATTGATTTTTTATCTCTTTTTTCTTTTCTTGCTCGAAGGAAATTTTGTCAACTCGAAGTAGAAAACTTGGGTCTTTTTCACAAGAATATGTTTTCATCTTTGCATATGAAAGCGTCAATTTTATCCTACTGACCATATTTAGGCACAGAAGATTTATCAGCATCTGCAAATTGATACACAGATAAGTGAGATAGAACCCTTTTTTTTTTTTTTAAGAATGAAAGTAGAATGTGAAGGGAGCCTTAGTGCAATAGTAAAGTTATTGCTGACTGACTTAGAGATCATAGGTTTAAGTTAAGACTGCGTACGATAGATCTTTTTCTGGGACTCTATATTGGTGGGAGCTTCATGCATCGGACTTCCCTTTAATGAGAAATATAATGTGATGGGTCTCAATTGGGTTGACTGCCCGATTTTATTTATTTATACTTAAATGCACACTTTGTACATATTTTATTATATTCCACTGATACGTTAGGTACCATGCAATTCATAAGGATGTTTATAAGTGGTTTGACATAAGCTTTGATGAGTTTGGGCGCACATCATCTCCACAGCAGACCCAAGTCTGTCAATCAATTTTCCACAAACTGATGGAGAATAACTGGTTGTCTGAGAATACTATACAACAGGTACTTAATTGCTCCTTTGTGAGTTTCTATCGAATCATATAGCATCCTTCAAGAGATGAGAGATCATATTTAGTTCTTTTTTTTAATATAATGTTGAAATCTGTTGCAGCTTTATTGTGATTCATGTCAACGTTTCTTAGCTGATCGGCTTTTGGAGGGAACATGTCCTACACTAGATTGTCATTATGCGTCTGCACGTGGTGATCAATGTGAAAAATGTGGAAAATTATTAAATCCCACTGAACTAATAGATCCAAAATGCAAGGTAAATTTTACTTTAATGTTTTTTCTCCACTCAATTCTAAATTATTACTTTTTTTGGGTGAAAATATTGTTATATCATGCTCAAGCCTTATACGGAAGTCTACCTTAAATTTCTTATGTCATTAGGTTTGCCAAAATACCCCACATGTACGTGATACAGACCATTTGTTTCTAGAGCTACCCTTATTAAGAGGGAAATTGGAAGAATATATTGATGCTATGTCGGTAGTTGGCTCGTGGAGCCAAAATGCTGTCCAAGCAACAAATGCATGGCTGAAGGAGGGATTGAAACCGCGTTGCATCACAAGGGATCTAAAATGGGGGGTTCCCGTACCACATGAAAAATATAAAGATAAGGTAAAATAAACTCAGCTATAAATGAGGTTATCCATACTTGTAGGTCATTTTAATGCATCTAGGGAAATTTTAAATTGTTGGATTATCATCTCAACTTAAGCAATTACTTCATATTCACCTGATTTGTTCATCACTAGGTTTTCTATGTGTGGTTTGATGCACCGATTGGATATATCTCAATCACTGCATGCTACACTCCGGAATGGGAGAAGTGGTGGAAGAATCCTGAAGATGTGGAGTTGTATCAATTCATGGGGAAGGATAATGTACCATTTCACACGGTAGATCTTTTCTATATTCCTAAGACTTACTATGTGATTTCATTGACCATAAGAATGGCGCTGTGTTTTATTTTAGGTACTTTGACTAATACTTATAGCAGCATTATTTTGTTCGTGCATAGATTGTTCCTATTAAAAACTTGGGTTTAACTATATCATATAGCTTTTGGAATTTTATCTAGCTGAATCTTTTAGTTTTTTTTTTTACTCCCAAGTTTCTGAATGTGGATTGTGATTTTGTAAATTTAATTGCATTTTGATCTTATATTGTCATGTGGAAATTGGAAATTGTCCTATTTTTTATTCATTAGCAAGTTTATCATTGTATTTGTTTCTGGATTTACATATATTTCAAATGTGGTCTACATGTTTCATAATCGTGCACTAAATCTTGTCCAATCATTCTACACTTGTAGTGAACAACAGTAAGCAATTAACTGCATAGTTTTCTACGGCTTCCACATAATTATATTTCCGTACTTGTTTGGGAAAATTCTATCCATGAATGTTCAGACTGAACATCTCAATAACTTTTTTTTTGCCATTTTTTGGATGGTTAAATCTGAATCACCCTGGAATAATAACATATGATACATCTACTGGGATTTCTGCTTAGCAATGAACTTGGTCACAGTTATCATTTGATTTGTGGCAGTAATGTAAGAATGGCATGTTCGCTTCCATTCCAGTTACTAAACTATTGTATAGGATGTATGAATTGTACCATCAAAGTATCACGTAGCATTCCTTATTTGGATGCATATCTCAGTAAAGGATTGAGATGGCTAGTTAACATGCTATGGCATTGATGTATGAGAATCCTTTTTATTAATGCGTAACCAGTGTCAGGTTAATCACATTTTTTACATGGTACATGTGCTTGTTTGGTATTTTCTTTAGAAATTGGATATGCATGTACAAACATAAATATTTTCAATTGTTTCCTGAAAACTTATATTTTAAACTTCATTTTAGGTAATGTTTCCTTCCACCCTACTTGGAACTGGAGAAAAGTGGACAATGATGAAGACCATCAGTGTGACGGAATATTTAAATTATGAAACTGGTACCATTGTCTATACCATTTGTGTTCAAATGATACTTGGGTTGTGACATCCACTATTGAAATTACAATTACGATTTGTAGTTAATTGATGATCTATCATATATGGTCCCTTGTTTTGAAAACTAATCAGCCACTGGATGGAATAATTGAAAAGAAGAATAGAATTAGAAAAGGCATATTTTATTATAGGTGCCTCTTTGCTATTTCACTGTTACAAGGAATTATCTATTATGCTATCAATAGTTTTAAGTACTTGTTAGTATTAGCCATATTGTCAGGCTGCAGATCCCAGAAAGTACTGGTATACCAAATTGTCATTATTTTTATCATTATTTGTTTGACATCAGGCAATATGACTTGCTACCAATAGTGTACTTGTACTGTTCAAGTGCAACGATCTGTCGAGACCATTATAAAAGTGGCTTGATAATGCTTATGTTTGATTTGTTACTTCAAATTAATAGAACTGCAGATGCACGTGCTTTGTTCATTTGTGCAAATTACTTCCTCTGTGACAGGAAAGTTTTCTAAAACTAAGGGCATAGGAATTTTTGGTAATGATGCAAAGGAAACAAATATTCCAGCAGAAGTATGGAGATATTATTTACTTGCCAATAGGCCTGAGGTTAGTTTGAAAGTTGGAACTTGGTTATCTTTTACCATGGATATCCTCATATTTAGCATTGCAATTTAGAATTGACTCCTACTTCTTTGGATGATGCAGGTATCTGACACCTTATTTACATGGGCAGACTTGCAGGCTAAGCTGAATAGCGAGTTGCTCAATAACCTGGGAAATTTTGTGAATCGTGTATTGAGCTTTATTGCAAAACCTGAAGGTTAGACAACTCCCGTGTTTGAAATCATGTAGAAACAGCACCTTAGAACTATAGTATTCTTCACTAAAGATAATGTTTAAGTTGCTCAATCATCAGCTCAGCAACTTAATCACTTGAAGATTATGCTTGTCCTTTGCATAATTTCCCATATTACAAGATTATTCTTCCCGTGTAGAAGAAGGTAACACTCTTGGCCCAGATTCCACTACAATCTCCACTATTAAGTTGCTGACTTCAACCCAATTGGAAGAGGGATAAAAGTGTTACCTTCTTCTACCTACTTCTGTAATGGCATTATTCCTGTCGAGATTGTAGTGGATTTTTTTTTTTCTGTTTGTTGTCATCGAGATGCTTAATATGCTAATCAGTTTTTTGGTAATCCTTTGTTAAGTTTCTATTATAGTGTATGTATTGGGCATCCAATTGCTGTAACTTCAACTATTGTGCAACTCATCTTTTTAAATGTTAGTTGTCTTTGTCTGCAGGATCAGGATATAGTTCTATCGTTCCTGATGCACCAGATGCAGAATTACATGAGCTAACCAAAGATGTAGGAGAAAAAGTTGGTAAATTGGTTTATCAATATCTCGATGCTATGGAAAAGGTGATTATTGGTTTCAATTGCATTATGTAGCTTGCATTAGTTGAAACCTACTACTGGTTGATTATGAAGTGGTAAGTGGTGAAAGTCATTGATGAATCCCCATATCTCCTACCATATTGGTTTGACATAACTTTTTTTTTAATCTGTGTGATATTTGGAATTTGTTTAAAATTAAGATAAAGAAGACTTGGGAAGTGAGGATTATTGCATGGAAACTCATTAAGCATACAATCAATTTTTTTAAAAAAATATAGTACCACTATATTAACGACCTCCTATGATTGCTCTATGCTTTTAGGAGGAAGGTAAATCAGAATCCTATGGGAAGTGCATTGATAAGGGATATCTCCGTTGGCATTGAACTTTAGATCTTTATGGTCCACTCTCATATACTTATCAATTGAACCAAACTCTAAGACAACATGCAATCAATTAAAGATAGATCGACAAGTAAATTGTATTTTTATGTTCAGGCAATTTTATTGGTTCGACAATTTTGTGCCTCTCAACAAATATATGTTTTTTTAAACATATTGTAAAATTTTGAAATTGGAAACATGGATCTGAAAAATAAATGAAATAACAACCTAGAGACAGTTGCAAGTATATGGCCATTTTTTATTGTATTATCTTTAGTTAATTATTTTCTTTTAAAAAAATCTACTAATATTTTTGCTCTCTGGTCCTGCTGATGAATGCCCTGTTTTCTCACATGCAGGTAAAGTTAAAGCAGGGATTGAGGGTTGCTATGAGCATATCTAGCGAAGGAAATGCATATCTGCAAGTACAATCCATCTTTTCTTCTTTTTGGTGATTTTCAATAATTAGTAAGCCACCATGTTATTAATGATCTCTTGTGAATTTGCATTTTAGGAGAGCCAATTTTGGAAGCTTTACAAAGAAGATCGTACTTCTTGTGCCATTGTGATGAAGACATCAGCTGGGCTTGTCTACCTTCTCGCAGCTTTGCTAGAACCCTTCATGCCTTCTTTCTCTAAGGAAGTAAGTTTACTCTTGGACCTGCTGTTCCTAACAAGCATCCTCTGCCGGCCAATGCAGTTTTTTAATGGTTCCAGGTTGTTTTATCTTGGAAATCAGGTGCTAAGGCAACTAAATTTACCACCTGGATCACTTCTCTCATTCTATGACGATAGTGGAGAATCAAATATTGGAAAAAAGCCTTGGCAATTTCTACCTTCTGGCCTCTGTATTGGGAAACCTGAGCCACTATTTAAGGAACTTGTATGCCGATTTACTTGCTGTATTTATCTCCCTCATTCTCTAATGGCACATGTTGCTGGAGTATGTAGATAATATCAAACTATTTCATGCTCTCACTATGCAGAAAGATGAAGATGTAGAGTATTTTAGAGCAAGATTTTCAGGTAGCCAAGCTGAAAGAAGGAAAGCAGAAGCTGATGTTAATAAGATAGCTGAACAGCTAAAGAGCACAAACATTACAGGTTTCGTGAAAACACTACACTTATGTGAATACTCAAAGCATGCTGTGAGAATAGTGTTAGTATTATTTATCATAAGCACTCCAATATTTAACAAACCAAGTGAACATACAAAAAAAAAAAAATGACAACCATATTGCTCATCTATTTAATGTCTAGGCCAGTAATTTGCGATGAAACAACCATTTAATTTTCTGTTATTTAGCAGAAGCTGATGCAAAGAAACAGCATAGCAAATCAGCTCACAATACAAAAGCAGCGGCTGCAGAAATTGATTCATCCATTTCAAAACTGGACATCCGAGTGGGCATCGTAAGAAAAGCTCAGATACATCCGAATGCTGACAACCTTTACGTGAAAGAAATTGACGTCGGAGAGGAATCGACAAGAACAGTAGTCAGTGAATTTGCCAAGTGCATTCCTCTTCGAGAATTGGAGGTCTGATGCTACCTTTTCCCCTGCTCCCTTTATTGAATGTGTGATCTTATCTTTCCTTAACTCCAGTTCTGACTTAAATTCACCGAATTGCAGAACCGCAAAGTTTGTGTTCTTTGCAACTTGAAACCAGTAACTATGCGTGGCATTAAATCTCATGCCATGGTCTTGTCTGCATCAAGAGATGATAATACAAAGGTGTAATTTTTGGCCTTACACATGAGGTTAACATGATAGTTGCAACTAACAAGTGTATTTATACTCTAGCAAAGCAACTGATTAAGTGAAAATTGGACTGATGGCTTGCAGGAGGAATTGGTCGATCCACCTGCATCAGCTGCAGTGGGCGAACCAGTGACTTTTCCTGGATACTCCAATGAACCAAAAAGCATATTAAGTGCAAAGAGCAAGGTGTGGGAGAAGGTGCAGGCAGATTTGCATACAGATTCTGTGCTGGTGGCCTGTTACAGGGATGCCCCCTTCACAACATCGGCAGGGGTGTGCAAGGTCGCAACCATCGCCAATGGCGTAATAAGGTAGAATCTTTTTATGATGATCGAATTCTTGACTAAGTAGATTCCTATACAGTTCGCATACAAGCTACATACTTCTAGTGTGTCGATCAAATTGGAATGTACAACTTGAATGGTGTGTTTTATCCCACAACATGATGATCCATCATGTCTACCAGTGTTAGGAAATACCAAATTGTGGGTTCGATGAGTGAGAAGACCGAGAAAAATGCAAAAGATGAACTTAAAAGCAGTTGCCTCAGAATTGCAAAATATCAACACAGCTCGAAGAGCTAATCAGCCCCGAAAGATGGTATTTTGATGATTAGGTTTCATCATAGGCAATAAGATATCAGTGAGGACAACACAAATGTTCACAAACATTAATGAAAAAAAAACAAATTTTGCATAAGAGCGAATTGAGAATGCCTCAGAATTGCAGAATCGCAACATGGCCAAAAGAGGCCAATCAGTCCCAAAAGATGGTGTGATTAACATGCGATTCTTCACAGGCCAAGATATAAATCTACCACTGAAATCACAGATAAAAAAACACGTTGAAAGATCAAGCGAACTAAAATGCCTCGGATTATTAGAATGGCAGCATGGATACAGTGATCCAATCAGCCCCGAAAGATGGTATTTGGTTTAGGATTTCTTCACAGGCGAATCAGCAATACAAACAAATGGAAAATCTGGTAGCTCAAAAACCACCGACGAAAACCATGAGGGTAAATAGAGACAGGGGCGCAGAACACCCAGGGAGAGCAGAGGCGACGAAAAACCCTAACCTCCATCGAGCCGCCCCAATTCTGCTCCCGACGAGCTATGAGGAAGCAAGGGGAAGCGGGGTTCCTTATAGGAACAAGCGACCGCATCCCGCCGTTGGATCCTTAATCGAACGGACGTTTTTATTCGGTTTTAAGGGAAAATATTAAAGTTAATTTTAATGGATATTTAGGGTGTTTGGTAGATATTTTCTTCTCTGTTTTCTATTTTTATTTTCTGTAAAACATAAAAAAATACGTTTGATTTGGGTTAGCATTTTCTGAAAAAATAAAAAATAAAAAATAATCATTTTTTATTTTTATTTTTATTTTTTAAAAAATAAAAAAATATTTTTAAAAAATAGAAAATAAAAAAAAATATTTTTTATTTTTTAAAAAAGAAAAAATAAAAAATTCTCTGAATCGTTGAACAATCAACTTTTATAAAATTATATCGAATAAATAAATGGGAGTTTCTATTCACACTCGATTAAATATTATAAGCCGTTTTTATAAAAATTTAAAAATGTTCTCATTTTTTTGTTTTCTCTGTACGCAAGCATCGCAATCTTGAGTATCTGCACCCGACAATCCACTATCGCTCGACGTTAAGCATGCTTATCAATTTTTCGATTTCGGTTCCAATTCGATTCTAATCGGTTCATGATCCATCGATGTTGGAACCGATTCGAATCGGTTCAAAATCGATTACGAATCGGTTTCAGTTCTAAAGTTTTAACTTTGGAACTAATTGAATCCGGACCGATTCCGAATCGGTTCCAAACCAATTCTGAAACAATTTAGGATCGATTCCGAAATAGTTCCGAACCATCTTCCCCGAACTTGAGCTTCCAAATTCATCTAACGTGTTGGTGATCTTTTTTTTTCTATTGCAAAATAATCTTTTAGACATGTTAGCATGCTAAGATTTTCCACCTTTAAATTAGCAACCGGAACCAGAATTGATTCCGAACTGATTCTAAAATCGATTGGAACCGAACTAGAATCGGAACGGTTCTGGTTAGGTTCTAGAACGGTTCATCCGAATCGATTCCAGTTCCGAATTTAACGATTTGGTTCCGACTCGGTTTCGAATCGAACCAATCCGTTAAGCATGCCTACTTGGCATCACCATCGAGTGATTGGATTTGATCGCGATCTAATCGGCGTCGAATTTTAATCGAATCACAGTTGGATTGGGGATGAATTCTGATCGGATTGCGATTGGAATCAGTCGCGATTGCAACCATCAACGATTGCAACTCTAGCAATCATAATTCGATCGGATTTCAAGTTTCAACTACAATCCGGTGGGAATCCAATTGTGGTCCGATCAGAGTTGGATTCCGACCGGATTGCGTCAAGAATCGACTGCAATTGCAACTTCAAATCGATCGGATTTCCATCGTAATTCAGTTAGATCGCGGTTGGATTCCAATTAAATTATGGTCGGAAATCGACCGCGATTACGTATACATCACAATTCGATCGGATTCTAACTGCAATCCAGTTGAAATCCATTTACGGTTCAATTGGAGTTGGAGTCCAATCGGACCACAACAGTAATCCGATCGAATTACGACTGTCAATGCTGCGGTCGATGACCGTCGCAATCGTCGTCGATTCCGATTACAATTCGTCCGTAGTTCAATTGGAATTCGATGTCGGTTTGATCGCGATCGAATTTCGACTGTTCAATGACGATCTCGAGCGGCAACAGGTTGTCGGACGCAAGTGTTCGAGATCGCGGTGCTCATGCGCAGAGAAAGTGGAAAACAAAAATGATATTTTAGGATTTTTATAAAAATCAGAATGTGTATAATATTTAATGAATGGCTGACTGACTAACAAGACATTGACATCTCTCTTCCAATTGATCGCAGCCACGTGGACGCAACGAACAGTTCATCCAGATGGCAGGCGGTCCCACTTGGCTGACAAGGCGGGACCTGCCAGCTCACCGAGATGTTTACAATTACCGCCGAACAAGAAGGCAAGCAGGCAGCCCCACAACCATTGGATTCCTTCCTCCTCCAGAATCCCAACCCTACAAGTAGCAGTTGCAGTCGCAGTGGCAATGGCGGATCTCGTTTCCCTCCTCTCCTCTCAGCTCCGCTCCTCTCCTCTCGATTTCTCTCATCTGCCATCTCTCCGCGCGGATTCCACCCGTCTCCTTTGAATCCTTCCTCACCTACTCTTCCCAGTTCCGGGGCTCTCTCCTGAACCTCCTTTCCAGTTCGATGCCTTGGTCCCCCAGATTTCCTTCCCTGGCTCTGCCTCCACCCCACCTGCTCCGCACCAATATGCCGCCCTCCTCTCTCTCTCAAAGCCGAGCCACCTGGGAAGAAGTTTAGGTGGTACTTTCTGTTTCCAAGGACGTGATTTTGCTACAGAATTCTCCGTTTTCAAAAGGTACCCCCTTCCCTCTGTTTCTTGTTTTATTTTTGAGCGATATTTTCTTTTTTACATAGCAATCTTTTTCTAGGGAGTATTGATTCGTCTCTCCCTATACAAACAAACAGATCTAGAAATATGTTATTGTATTTTGTTTGTGTGTGTGTGTGTTTGTTCTTTCTGATATATAATTTACCAAGTAATTCTCCTAGCACCCAAATAACGTCAGAATCTTGCTGAATGTCTAATACCTAGTTATTTGATTCCTGATCACCATTTATGATGAAAAAAATCATTAATTTTTTTTTTCTCTTGCTTTAAGTTGCAGCTATATCATGCCAACTTTTCCAGCTGTGCAAATGACTTCAATCAATGGTCAAGGCACTAAGCAAGGTGGCAATGCTGGATTTTCAAGCTGTCCAAATTCAAATACTTCTGGTATTCCTGGAGTGAGTGGAAAGCAAAGGCTGAGATGGACTTCAGATCTTCATAGCCGCTTTGTTGATGCAATCGCTCAACTCGGTGGACCAGATAGTGAGATTCTTTTTTATTTGTGATTTTTTTTTTCTGCTGTTCAGCTCAAATTTATTTCTCTCAGCCAATTTTTATTTTGAATCGATGCATCACTACTTATAAGCTATATATTAATTAATGATACAGGAGCAACACCAAAAGGTGTTTTAAGAGTAATGGGTGTACCAGGAATCACAATATACCATGTGAAGAGTCATCTCCAGGTATGCATTGTTCCTTCTAACAGGAGTTTTCGTCCTTTATAATTTTTTGTTTTCTTTAATTCAATTTTGCAGAAGTACCGCCTTGCAAAGTATTTACCAGAATTTCCAATTGAGGGTAAAAGTTAATTTTGTTCTTTATTTATGCTTAGAGGTTCTTCAGTATTGTTTTTTTTTTTCAAAAACAAAAAGATTATGCAACATCTGTTGCTGGAAATTTCTCATTGTTCAGGATGGTTATAGGTTCTAAAGATGACAAGAAAGATTCTGGCTGTCTACTCTCGGATGTGGACTCTACACCGTAAGTGGTCTCTTTAATATGTTAGTGTTAGCATTCTTGTCCTTTGCCTTTGATGCAAATTCCATGCTACAAAGGTTCAAAAAAATATTGTGAAAATGATTTGAATTGAAAGATGAATAATGCAAGGAGTCTATTCTTAATCTACTGTAAGTTAGTGTTTTCCATTCCTTAGGCAAAACCTTATGGTGGTTATTTGAATTGGGTTGGTAAAGTATCTACATTTGTATTATTGGAGCTGCAGGGTTCTATATTTAATGTATTGGTCTATATTTAGTTGTTCTAGTTGTTCTAGTGGTCCAACAAGAATTTCTTGCTTGGTCCCCTAGTTTTCTAGTAAAGCACAATTGATGTGTGGTCTATATTAATGGGTTAGGTAACTGAAGATGTGATGCCTAGTATATATATCGTCTAAGTTGGCGGTTCCAACCTTTTGTACAAATAGTTCTTCTATGAAGAACATTTGATGACAAAGCATGACATCATTTCAACACAGATAGGAAGAAATTGTACTGAAGGATTAACTATCTATAAGAACTTTCACTGTTAGGTATGCAAATATAAACCTGAAGAAAAATCATGCAGACGTTAGAGTTGAGCATCCTCTTAGCATTGTAAGAAATAGCAAGTACATGAAAGCGTGAAAAAGTGAAAACACAAAATCAACAGATGAAGAACAAACTAGAGATAGACAGCTTGGTTCAACATGGATGCATACATCAGAGGTTTGCATGGAGACATACTACCATGTTATAAGGAATACATAAGATGGTTCTTTCCCTTTTCACAAGGAGTGCGGGGCCTGCATAGACATAGGTCAGGTACACCAGTAAAATCAAGTTGGTATAAAGTACTGGTAGAAATTGCTTTGGATTCATACACCTTTTAGCCCATCAAATTGCATAGAGTTTCAATTAGGCTTCACTCCTGCAATCTCCTAATAGAAGCTAGTTGTTCAGTAACCCTCCATTCTCAATAGATACATCACAACACAATGACACATCGAGTATCGTACACGTATAGATTGCTTGTCATTCATGTCTGTAGTGTTCATCTGAGGAAAAATTCTTATTCCATCCCATGTTCACATGCCATCTTTTTCTTACTAGACCATTTCTTAGTTGTGGTACTAGAGAACATTTCTTTTTTCTTTCTTTTCTTATATTGTTGTTTAGAAGTCACACTAGATTACTTGAAAGGAGGTGAAAGAATGATTTTGAAATTTGCTTTTGATTTAGTGTGATTGCCTTCTCTTAATTGCAATAGTTGCTTGCGATGATTGTCTTGGCTATGCCTTCTTTCTTCTCTTAGTTTTCAAGATTATTAATCCTACTAACTTAACCCTATTCCTTGTTCTCCATGAATATCCTGCGTCAGATTAGCATGTTGTTCTGCTTTGTCCAATATGTTGTCTGACCATATAGAGAATTTTTCTCTTGCTGGAAAAAGTTTCCTTAGTTACACTTGCTAACATGAATATCCTACTTATTGTAAGATGATTATTTTCCATCCTGTTTTTTTTTTTTTGTGCGTGTATGTTTTGTCATTTGGCTACTTAAGACATGATTGGACTTGCGCACTACTTTTGGCAATTAAACTTAATAAAATATTTAATTATTAGTTATTCCGGTGTGAGTTACACACATCTTAATCTACTTGTTTTTCTTCCAGAGGTACACAATTGAATGATGCTCTGAAGATGCAAATAGAGGTGCAAAAAAGGCTCCACGAACAGCTTGAGGTGTGTTTCATTGGTTAGTCGTTCTTTATGAACACTGCAAAAATTTCCCCCGAAAACTTGAAAGAAATTAGCGCCAAAAAGAATACCATCTTTATGACTCTTGGAATTGGAGATGGTCTAGTAGTCCTTGTTCATCACTAGACTCATTCTTCTTCTGCATTAGCAAGCATGACAAGAATAGATAATCCATTAGTAACTTCATCCATTTGAGTTATGAGCCTCGCCGCAGATTATCAGCTATTCATGGTCGATGCAAAACATGGTTTACTTCATGCATCAAAGAGCAAACTCATCTCTCATAACTATAGGGTATGTAATTGCTAGCTTTATTTTTCATTGAGCCAAGTCGGAGTCAATGCAGACATCATATGAAACTTCATCTTCTGTCCAACACACCGATTAGTGAGGGATTTTCAAGGTGAATACATGTGATACTTTTGGCTCCCTCATTCTTGTGCATCATTCAGGTACAAAGGCAGTTGCAGCTTCGAATTGAAGCGCAAGGGAGATATCTCCAGAAGATCATTGAAGAGCAACAGAAGCAAGATGGCACGACCACGTCCTTAGATGAAAATGCAATTAAGCCATGTCATTCTCCTTCGATCTCCGATTCCCATCGCAAACTAGCATCTCGCAAGGAATCAAGGATAGTCGACCAGCTGCCACATGCCGCCCATGAAATGCCTGATCAAGAATCCAAGCCGGAGCTTCATGGCCATACTAACCATGACTATGTGAAAGAAGTAAAAACAATTTTAGCTTTAGGGCACTGAGAACTCTGTTTGCACTTGTTGCAATATTGTAGTAGTCCTAGCTGTTGAGAACTGCCCCAAAATGAATCTGTGATGACTAATTCTATAAGGTCTATTAAGTTTCCATCAGGTTCAGCAGAGAATTTGTGATTGAACTTCCATTAGGTTCAGTAGGGAGAATTTGTGATTAAATTTCTATCAGGTCCAGTTCTTCTACCCTTGCCTGGTCCATTCTCATCAGCATTCCTTCAGAAATTACAGAGCAATTAGCTAACACGCTCAATGATATTTCTATATGCTAATAGTTTAATTTTCAGGACACCTCCAAGGATGCATATACTTCTGGCTGAACTACATCATGAACATGATTGTTCACTCAACTCTTCTTATTTTCTTTAAAAAATATTAGACCCATATTACTGTGAGAATTTATGATTGTTGCAAAAGGTAATATGTTCATCTAAGCATCTCTATCAATCGGTTTTACTTGGTGTAAAAGGCGATGCATTTACTCCAAATTTTTTTTTAGCGTCGATCTCATAGCTAGATGAAGAGAGATAAATCATGATCGATCTTTGATTGTATTAACGTCTGACACGATACATGTACCATTGCAAAGAATTGATCTTTGCTCGCTTAGTGTAAATCTGTATTGTATTAGCTTTTTTTATTAATCGGTTTCATCTGTAGTAAAAGGCGATTACGTTTGCCCCCAGCGGCCCTCACCGTTGATTCCTCGGTGATGGTGAAGGGAGGTATATCACGAAGACAATGCCCCTTGACTTGTTGACTAGAAATGACGGAGTGCTTCTGAGTCCGGATGAAGATTTTAGATCTCACGTCGATATTTGACCTCTGTCCATCTATAACAATATTTGTGTCGCTCTAGCCAACGGATCATCCCAAGAGGACCTTATTAATCTGTTTCACTTTGTACAAAAAAATTAAAACCGTCAATCTAGCGGCTCTCTCACCTTGGCCCCACAAAATATAAAAGAGAGTAAATCACGAATGATCACTGACCTTTATATCATGACAAATACAATAGAGGACGTGACCTGATGTAGATATTAAACAGCTCACTGACATGGAGAATCAAATTTTACTTCTTATACAAATTTTGCATCGCACTTACCAATTACCAATGCACCATATATGGGAACAAATCATTGGTTTCACCCGCAAAATCACTACAAAAAAAACAGTCCTTAGCGACGAATTTAGCGACGAATTTAAAAAAAAAAATCGTTGGAAAATAAATTAGCGACGAATTTTGCGACGAAAATATTTTTGTTGCGAATAAAGCGTCGCAAATAATAGCGACAAAATTTGCGACGAATTTTTGCGATGAATTTTAGCGATGAAAATTAGGGACTAATATAAAAATTCGTCGCTAATTTTGTTGCAGAAGTTACCAAGATTTCAAAAATTCGTCGCAATTTTCGTCGCAAAAGGTTGCGACGAATTAAAAATTCATAAATTTTGCGACAATTATTTTTCGTTAGTAATTTTCATGAAATAAGAAATTCGTTGGTAAATTGACGTGATACAAATTAAATCGCAAATTTCGTCATTGAATTAATTCGTCGAAAATTAAATATGAAAACCATATTTTGCGAAGAATTAATTTTTCGTTAGTAATTTTTTGCGACGAAATAAGAAATTAGTTAGTAAATTTGCGTGATAGAAATTAAATCATAATTTAGTTGCTAAATTAAATCATGGATGAGTTCTTTTTTCGTTGCAAAAATTTGCGACGACTTAAATTTTCGTCGCAAAATTCGTTACAAAATTTATCGCAGGTTGGATTCGTTGCTAAATTCGTCGCTAATTTGCGACGAAAATTTAATTCGTCGCAAAATTCGTCATGATTTCTCGAATTTAGCAACCAATTTGTATTTTTTTCGCTAAATTTTTGGCTAAATAAAATTTTTTAACAGATTTCATCCGCTTTATATTCTATCGTATATACAAATTTTCACACACATACAAAAACACAATAAGTTCTAATATCCAAATAAATACATTCAATACAAACAAAACACACACATTCAAGATAACAAAATAATATTTAATCATATCCAAATAAATACAAAGCAACACACAATCAGTTAAGAACAATACAACATTCCAAATAAAAGTTATATCCTCTGACATTTCAAACATCAACATAGTTACGATATCCAAATAACAATGTCTACTACAAAAGATCTAAACACATGGGAAAGAAAAAGAAAAGAGAATATGGTAGCGATCATATTTTTCTGCATTAGAAAAGAAACAAACAAAAAGTATCATACATTAAAAAAAAACTATATAATAACACGAAAATAAATATGCAAAGACTTACAATGATGTGCATATTCAACCGCCATAAGGATTAACTTCATCGATCATTCCTGTTTAAAGCAAAATAAACAAAGTCAATAAACTAAAAAATTTTAAAAGTACTAATTAAAAACGTGCATACAATATCATCATCGTCGCCACCATCATCGTCATGACTCGGAGGAATATGACTTCGACCAGAACTAAATTCCTTTCACGCTGCATTATATGCATTTAATCAATTATATTAATATAAACTCCTAGAAATTACAATAATACAAATATACAGTTAGTTCACATATGAATTCACTATGTTTAACAATCTTTAAACATAACCCAAAAAAGACAACAGTTGTATAGAGAGCTTACTGTTAATTTAGGTTTAAACATTTTGGGATGTTTAAGCCTGAAATGTTAAACAACTTAAGTTGATTGTGACAATTAATATCACAAATGAACACAATCCAAGGCATTGTGTGGTGTTAGAGATGGCTGCATGTGGGATAGTGTGGCTACCATTGGGCCTCACATTCTACTGATTAGGAATGGTTCAAATTATGTGTTGGGGTTTCGGTCTTAACGAGGACATCAAGACTTAAAATGGGGGTGATTGTGACACCCTAAATTTAGTGCCAAATTGTGAATTGTGGGCTAATAATATAGAGAAGCTTTATAAGCTTAGATGAGAGAGTTATTATTAACATAGGTCTAGGAGTTTTGTTAATCGGTCAATTCTCTCATCTAAGCAAGCAGTGACAACAAACTAATCAAATTTATTGAACATGAAAGATACTCATTGCAATTATGCCATTTAGGTCAAATTATTGTTGTAGATGTATAACAATTGTTGCAAATGAGACAACTCATTGACACATGAGGTCCAAGCGTGGATCAAAATGTATCACCACAAGTTAATACTAATCTAAGCCTTAAACACTAGCTCCCCCACCACCACTGACTTTAAGATGCTTGTAATTACTCAGGTAGATGTGCATGATTTGCTCATCTAAGCCTTATAAACTGCTTGTTTTATCCCATAACTTCCTATATGTGACTAAACAAAATCATAAAATATTTCTTCCAACTTAGTACTTAGCATTATTTGGTATGTGTATCTCTATGGCAAATTAGCAGCTTAAAGCTTCTGTATTTTACAGTTAACTATATATATAGTTCTGAATAAGTAGGATAAGCGACATAAAGCTTACGTAGTTATGGAGTTAAATATAGGGGGAAAAAAATTATACCACTGTGGTCGCGGCGTCTCGAGCCGGCGATTGAGTGGTTGTCGGCTTACGCGTCACGGACCTCTCGGACAAAGACCTAATCAGTGCCTACGTGCCGGCGTGGCTCATCGGTATGTCGGCATCTCGGACATGGTCGCCGTCACTGCGGCGTGGTCGCTCGCGTACAGTATCGGAATCGCTTGACACCGCTCGCTCATGGCCGGCGAGAGGCGACCGTGCCGGAAGTGTCGGACAGCAGCGAGCCGGTGGCCGGGCAGAAGGCTGGCGAGGGCACCGGGCGTGGAGCGGTGGCGGCCGGCCGCTGGCAGGAGGCTGGCCGGCGGCACGAGGCCACCGGAGAAGCGGCCAGCGGTCGGCCGGGGCACCGCGACCGAACAAGGCGGCGAAGCTAGCGGCCGCCGAGCTCGGCGACCGGTGGCGGCTGGCGCGGCTGGTGGTGAAGGCGGCCGGTCGCTGCGATGACCGGGGACGACGCGGCCGGACGAGGGGCGGCGCCGGCCCGCCGCCGCTGCGGCCGCGTCGGCCGGCGTCGGCGTCGGTCGACCAAGCGGCCCGCGCGAAAATTAGGGTATTAAATTTTGCAGCGAATCCGAGATTCGTTGCAAATTTAACAAATCTGGGATTCGTTGCAAAATTTTAAAAAAAAAATTAAAGTTTTTAAATCGTTAAATTTATTTTTTAATTTTTATTTAGCAACGAATCCAGTGGATTCGTTGCGATTCTACGAATCCGCGGATTCGTTGCTAAATTAAAATTAAAAAATCGGCGTTCGGCGCTCAGCGACAGCAAACCGACACGCCCGAAACACGCCCATGCCGCGGCGCGTGTCGCCGGCGTGCGTATGCGGTGCAGCCCGATATGCGCGTGCGAATGATTAATATTGTTTGCAATTTTGTTTTTAATTCTTATATTTTACATTTTTTATTGTTTACAATCTTAAACGTTTTTAATATTCTTGTTACTTGTTGAGTTGTTGTTAGTTGTTATTTGTTATATGTATGTGGAAGCTATAAAGTGAGTTTTGACTTTTGAGTGTCCCTAATATATTAATTTTTTTATATATTATTATATTTAAAATATTAAAAAATCTACACTTTAGAAACCGCCTAAGCGTACATAAGCTACTTAGCGCTAATGATTAATTTTTTTAATTTTGCAACGAATCCTGGATTCGTTGCTAAATTAAAATTAAAAAATAAACATAACATTTTAAAAACTTTAATTTTTTTTTTTTAAAATTTTGCAACGAATCCTGGGATTCATTGCAAAATTTTACAACGAATCCAAGATTCGTTGGAAATTCGCAACGAATCCTGGATTCGTTGGAAATTTAAAAAAAAAATTTAAACTTTTTAAAATGTTAATTTATTTTTTAATATTAATATTAACTTTGCAACGAATCCACGGATTCGTGCAATTTTTTAAAAAAAATATTTTAAACTTTTTAAAACGTTAATTTATTTTTTAATATTAATTTTGCAACGAATCCTTGATTCGTTGCTATTTTCCAACGAATCCTCGAATTCGTTGCAAAATATTTGCGACGGAAATAATTTTCGTCGCATAATTTAGCGACGAATTCAGAATTCGTTGCAGAAATTTGCAACAAATTGATTTTTCGTCGCAAATTGCCGACGAAAATTATTTCCGTCGCAAATTTGCGACGAAACCTAAAATTCGTCGCTATATTTGTTGTAGATTTGCAACGAAAATAATTCGTTGCTAAAATTCGTCGCCAAAAAACAGTTTTTTTGTAGTGATTAATCCTTATTTTATCCGTAAATTTTACTGTGCCTTATCCACCACGTCATATCCGTGGAGACGAAACCATCAATTTCACCTGTAAAAAGGTTGGAACTGTCAACCTAGCAGCCTCCGGCCCCCCGTCCCAAGAGGAAATCGCGAAGGGGTAAATCACGGGGCAGACCTATGGCCTTTGACGAGCTGGTACCAGCAGAGGGGAGATTCTGCTATGACTGGGAGAGGATTAATCCCGCCACCCCAAGGATTGAACCCTGACCTCATCTGCAAGCATCCTTTGCCTTAATCAATCCGCCATCCCCGTGGAGACCGAAACCATCAATTTCACTAACATCGTAAAGGAGGAGTGAGAATTTATTATTGCACAGTGATTTGATGTTCATGTAAATGATAATATACTAATCCATTGCCGGCAATGACAGTGATGGACCGATTATATTTGAGTGAAAAGTGAAAGGAAAAAATACATAAAAATGCCCCCATATCCAGTGATATGGGCAATAGTAAAACTAATAAGAAAATCAAGATTTAATCTCAAATGATATAAATATTTTAAAAATGTATTTATGAATGTGTATAAATTATGTTTTGAATTTATTCAATAAATAAATTAAAGAAAGACAGACTATCTCTGCAATTAATCAAACTAAATTTGATAATTTGTTATTGAATAAATTCAAAACATATGTTATACACATTCATAAATACATTTTTAAAATATTTATGTCTTTTTAGATTAAACCTTGATTTTCTTATTATATATATGCACATGGAGTTGGATTAATTGGTCATTTTTTCCCTTTATTTCTTAATTTCTTCACTCAACTAAACTTAATTTCTAATTTCAATGGAGATTACTATTTCTGCTAATTCCAAATATATGATGTAGAAATAACTCATAGTCAAAAAAATTAAAAGTAAAAAATAAAATTTGTGCAAAAAAAATTTAAAAATTAGCTATAAATTTACGATGAAAGTCATTCTTTAGAAAACAGTTCATAATTAATAAAAAATATTTAAAAATAATAATTCTCAATTAAAGGTATTTAGAAAAGAATTTTAGGGAGCGTTTGGTAATGAGAAAATTCTTCATGTTTCGTTTTTATTTTTTGAGAAAATAAAAAAATATATTTGATTGACGTTTTTTATTTTCGTTTTTCAAAAAATAAAAGAATATTTTTTGAAAAATTAAAAAAAAAATATTTTCTATTTTCTTGAAAAAAAAAAATAGAAAACGAAAAATTCTCTAAAAAAATCAAATTTTATTTAATGGCTTGAATCTTTACCCTTTCACGGAATTCCCCGACATTTTCGCTTGCCAAGAGCGAGAGCTCGCTGAGACTCTGTAGCTGTTCTGTTCCAGTGTTCCGCAGGTTTTCCCTTCTCCCGTTCCTCCGATTTCGCGTTCCTTGATTATCCATTTAGAGCGGATTTGTTTGATTCCTGCAAAAATTCCACCTTCCGATTCTCTAATGGAGTACTCTATCCAGCTAGCTTTGTCTGGTTTGGTTGCAAATTCTATCTTTGATATAGTTCTTTCCATTAAGCTTTCTTGCTTCTTCTCCTCATTTATCTTCGAATGTTCATTTCTTGCCTTTTTTTATCATGAGGATTAGGGTGCTGTTCGAGTTTATTTATTTATTTGGGGAAAGCGGCCACTTTTATATGATCCATCATTGTCGATCTGTTTTCCCAACGCCCTTGTGTTCTCTTTGTACTTTGCTTTCTGACCTTTGTTGCGTGAAAAAGGTGCCTGTTTTCTTTACTTTTATTACTTTTTTTTTTCTTGAATTCAGTAGATGCTTTACGGATGCCAGTTTTTGGCGTTGTCAATTCTAGGTTTTAGTAGTCGGAAACTATTCGTATTTTAATGCAATGCTGTTATTTTTGACTCCTTGGTTCTCAGTGCTGGATTAGCTTATAGCTCCTCTATGATTCAGCCTGTAATCCAACTTTGAACTTGTTAAATATAATTATTGATATTAATCAGCTTTCTTTCTAGCTGAACATGTTTTGATATGAGTTTTGCTTCACTGGATTTAACTCTGTACGCATGTATTAGATTATTTGTCGTTTTTGCTGAAAACAGAACTCAATTGCTTTACTTAACTGAGGCCATCAGAGGTACTTAGATCTATGATAGTTGAGTCTGCATCTATGCCATATTTTTAATTGTTCATTGATGTAAATTCTTTTAGGTTTCTGAACACATTAAAAGCCGTACTTAAACTTTTCCCATCATTATGCTCATTCATTTGGTAAGATTTGTTGCTTCAGCTTTATATACACTCCTCACACAGTTTGAGGATATAGCTACACTGATTTAGTTCTTTACCTTTATTTACTATATATTCACCTTTTTTTCTGTCCTCGATTGTTTCATTTCTGATAATATTCAAACTTGTTTTGATTAGGGAAATGAATCAGATGCAAAATGGGGGCGGGAAAACAATGATTCTAGAAAACAGGATTGATTCCCCATCTATTGAAGAAGGCATCAGTGTGGGTTCTCTAAGTGGAGACAATCGGGTTCTGAAAAAGGGACCTTGGACTTCTGTAGAGGATGCAATTTTGGTTGATTATGTTAAAAGACATGGAGAGGGAAACTGGAATGCTGTTCAGAAGCACACAGGTCTTTCTCGATGTGGCAAAAGCTGCCATTTACGATGGGCTAATCATCTCCGTCCCAATTTAAAGAAAGGCACTTTCTCACCGCAGGAAGAACAATTGATTATTGGACTCCATGCTAAGATTGGAAACAAATGGGCTCGTATGGCTGCACTTGTAAGTTTTCAGATTCTTCATGATATGAAAGGTTATTGTCTTTGTGCCATGTTAGCCTGTTAGTTAATTACCTTCATTTACTTATGCTTTTGCTTTGAAAATTTTTTTGGTCGAATATTCTCATGATATTTTATTGTCATACCTTTTGAATTACCACATGCATATCTTTTAATACTGTGCTAGTACTGCACTGGCCATTCTTGAAGGGGTGATGTGGATAGTAGCATTTTTTATGATTTTATTTTGCACAGTTTATTCCTTCCTATATGATGTTTGAAATACCATGGTAGTTTTTTTTTCCCAAAATTTTACGCTCAGATAAGCTCCATGCTCTATGATCTTTTGCCGAACTTAGAGACATAAATCCTTTCTTTATGGTAAGTTAATTATGTGTTTTATTGCATTTTGATATTTTTCCTATATTTCTTTGTAATTATATTTATTTTCTTTTTCAAAATTTTACATCGTTGTGGCTGTTCTTCTGCCTTGTTCTCTTCTTAGTTTCAATATGCAAATGTGCACGAAGCTCCCGTCATGCAGGGTTCCAGAGAAGGATCCATTGTATGCAGTCTTACCTTATTTTGTAAGAGGATGTTTCTAGGATTTGAACCCGTGACTTCTAGGTCACAAGACAATAATTTTATCATTACGTCAAAGCTCCCCTTCACATCCATGGGGTATTTTGAGATAGATTTACACATAGTGTAACTGCTGCAGCACGCACACGTTGCTCGCAGCGTGTCGCGCCGCCGCAGTCTATGGCGCCGTGCGTGGCTGATGATATGACACCCCTTTATAAGGGGGTGTCTTTGCGTCGAAGGAGAGGGGGTATTAGAGATTAACGCAGAAAGGTGCTTGTGAGAGTTGTCGAGAGAGCAGAACACGAGGCACAGTAGGGACTTGGCTTGTGGAGAAGTAGGACTCTTCCGGCGTGATAAGTCCTCAGACAGAAGCCATCTTCTTCCTTGGACGCGAGAAGATTCTGACGAAACCGCCGTAAGTTTTTTCCAATTTTGCGTTTCGTTCTTCCTTTTAATTTTGCTAAGATTATATCTAATTAGATGCTAAAACTACCAACAGTGGTATCATAGCTAATGTTGGAAAGCATCTAATAGAGTTTAGATTTTTTTTTTTTTGCAAAAAAAAAACGCTCTGTTCATCGTGAAAATCGCGAGGAAGAAGACGATGAACAGTGGAGAAATCACTGTTTCTGCGGTGAATGGAAAACCACTCTGGACAAACCACCCTGGTCATTCCAGAGTGGTTTGTCGAGTGGAAAACCACTCTGGTCATTCCAGAGAGGTTTGTTGAGTGGAGAACCACTCTGGGCTAATTGCCCTGGTGGAAACTACCCTGGAAGGGTGGTTTCTATGCATGGCAAGGCAGTTTGATCCATGTCAGGGCGGTTTATTTGCCCGGTGATTCGACCCCAATGCAGGCGGTTTCCCTGCTAAGCGGGTGGTTTTACCTTGCGAGCGGTTTGAGCCTAAGCGAGGCGGTTCTCGCGCGAGCGGTTTACCGCTGGCGGTTCTGCACCGCGTAGTCGGCGGTTTGGCGATTTGGCGTAGCGAGCGGTTTACCGCTGGCGAGCAGTTTCACCGTCGGAAGGCGGTTTACCGCGATCGAGCGGTTTGCCATTGCCGAGGCGGTTTCACTGGCGAGCGGCGGTTTATCGCTTAGCGAGCGATTTTGAGCTATGCGGGCGGTTTCCGCCCGATCGAGCGGATTTACCACTGGCAGGCGGTTTAAGCCACACTGGCGAGGCGGTTTCTTAACGGTGGTGGTTGACCATGTAGTAGGCGGTTTACTTATTTGGAAAGGCGGTTTCAGTAAGCGGACCGGTTAGCATAGGAAATCGGTTTGGTGGTAGTACAAATCGGTCGGGAACCACGGATGAAGTGCCTAGAAAGGTCAATTGTTGGTCAATAGTTGACTTTAGTCAACTTGACTCGTGACTCGATAATCAAGTAATTGTTTGGAGCAATTAGGACTTGAAATAAACAACTTAAAGATGATAGACGAATGAACTAGAGTTGATGGTAGGAATAATGTGAAAAATTAAACAACCATTTATTTCACTCTCAGTGTCAGGGTATTGGAGAGAAATAAAGGAGTTTTAGTTTTCACATAAATGGTCAATCAAGCAGATCTAGACCGATTAGACTTAGATGATAGTCGATTGGTAGAGTACCATTTATTTGAGTCTAAGCCGATCGTATCCTCCATAAAATCAAGGAAATCTATTCTTGATTTATTATGATGGATCCATGCCTATATATAAATTAAATTAAGCCGGTATATGTACTGGTTTGTCGGTTTTGTACTGACTTAATTAATTTCAATTTTTTCAGATGGCACGAATGATTACCACTATGACTAGACACGATGTGTTGCGGAATCGGCTGAGAGAGGCTATCTAGGGGATAGAGTATAACTCAGCTCATGGAGTCGGGTGACACATCGGGAGGCTTGATAGATTGTTCTGGAGACTCGAGATCACGGGAGTTTCAGGTCGAGAAATTACAAAATTTGGGCTCACAGTCCGCTCGTTGCATGCCACAGTGAGATTCGCGTGAGATCTGGGCGTATGAGGGAGCGTCGCTTATACCCGAGTTATCTGTTGGTGCTTCACTACGAGGATTGTGAGATGCATCGTGATGATCCAGAGGATGATTCGGAAGAGGACCTTGATGGAATATTTCCTTTTGGATCGCTTCAAAAGTGTCCTATAGAAGATTTTGCATCCTGGCATCATTTTGAGAGCATCTCGGCGGGGGATGTCCTAGTTCAACCCAAGAAGATTGGGCATGCTTGGATCATTACTGCACTAGTGTTTGTCCTAGTGGGAGTAATGATTATCTATCTAGTTGTTTAGTTTTTCAGTCATGAGTAGGAAGAATGTTATATGTAACATTCTTAGTAGAGTTATCTTTGTCATTTGTTGACAATGTACAGCAAGTTTAATTTAATGATAAGTTCATTTTATGCTGTTAACTCTACATGATGCATGATATTTTTTTACTCTTTGATTTGTTCATAGTGAGTACAATATAAATGATAGGTTCATTTAATAATATCATGTTAATATGGGATGTATGTAATGTAATTGATCAAAGTCGATTTGATTGGTACATACAGATGATGAGTGGCAATTGGATTGTCACTTGATTTTGTAAACCAAATCGAATTTACGTTTAGTCAATTTGTAGATTACATACATAAAATCATACACTGAATAACTAAATAATGTGTTTATTTATGTTAGGTTATGTAATATTAAAAACATCATGTGAACTCGATAAGGGTGAGAAACTCGATAGGGATAACTACGAGATCTGCACCTCGAGATACTGATATGTACTTGAGGAACAAGAAGTTCTAGAGGCAGAATCGGTCGTGGTAGAACACGTAGATGGTCCCACCGCAAAGCAGACGAGATATTGATGCTTCTGAGGCGTGGAAGAAGAAAGACTCTATTGCTAAGAGGCGTCTTGATTAGTTGATGATAGATGACCTAGTTTTTGAGTATGAGTCGTATTCTTGACTTTCATCTTTGTCTGGGTTGCCCTTAAGGACACGTCTGGTGGTCGTTACGGCCGGACTAACGATCGAGTTCGATAGCTCTGAGAAGCGCCTAAATGTCACTATGGTTGTGCTCGGGAGATGTCGAATATGATCGGGAGCTTAAAGCTGCGGTCGCGGTGGGATGAACAATAGGTTGAGCGGTCGTTCGATCCCTTCCAGATTCTTGGGAGACCGTGAAGCGGACCCTTACTCGCGGTGAGAGTATTAAGACTTTCGATGTTTAGGTGCCGTGTAGAACTTGAGGCGGAGAGTAGAATCGCGAGGATTTACGGCGACTATTTGTGCCGGTTATCTTTGGATCGTCTGGATCGAAAAGAGAGGGTTGAAAGGAAGGAAAGAAAAGGAAGTTGAAGGCTGCAGTGGGATGTGATCGAGAAGAAGAAGAACAAGAAGGCGGAGAAGAAACCTAAGCGAGGTAACTTGCTTTAATTGTGACAAGAGTCATTTATGCTCGAGTGTACGAGCGAGAAGGTGACTTCGAGTCTGTCTTACGAGTATTTTGTTGCTAGTTACGTGTTGTTGGATGATTCTTATCCTTTGTGGATTATAGATTCGGGAGCAACCGTAGTATAGCTCGGGGGCGAGTTCGTATATAGAGTATCGCGGGTACCAACCGCGTGAATGGATATATGTAGGAAACAATCAAAGAGTCGAAGTCGAAAGTCGACACTTGCAGGCTTAACCCGGGATGGAAGAACTTTGTTTCTACGTGATGTCTTGTATGCTCACGAGATTCGGAGGAATCTTGTTTACATTACTTGTCTTCTTGATCTAGGGTATTGTATAAATTTTTTTATCGGTGTGTTGAACTCAAGATCGACTCGATGTCAATCGGTTATGGTTTAACGAATGGTTTTATGGTTCTTGATGTGGAACCAAATGACAATTGTCGCGATTGATAATTGTTTTGAATATTGCTCTTACTAGTGATGCGAAATAAGCGATGATATTTGGCGTACTAGATTAGGGCGTATAGAGACAAGATCGCGTGAATCGATTAGCTAAAGAGGGCTTATTGGGCTCTCGAGCTAAGGTTCTTGTCTATATGTGGCGTTGTCTTCTTTGGAAAGCGATTAGGAAACCATTCGGTAAGGCTATTAGGCGCGATCGCCATTCTGATTGATTCGTTCGGATATTTGTGGTCGATGAATGTGAGGGCTAGGCATGGAGCTTCTGTTCATTACATTTATTGATGATTTCTCTCGTTTTGGTCATTGTGTATTTGATTTCTCACAAATCAAGAAGCATTGGATTGCCGTTCGTTATATGAATGAAGTTGAGAATCAAAGCAGACGTAAGGTTAAGACTTTACGCCTTGGTGGTAGAAATATTTATGCGACATGTTGAGACAATATGTAATGATAAAGGGATTATTAGGACTAACGATCACAGAACTCCAGCGTGAAATGGGGTTCTTGAGAGAAGAAATAAGACTCTTCTCGAAATGGTTAGTCTATGATGGCGCGCTAATTTGCGATCTCCTTTTGGGAGATCATTATTAGCTACTGACTATATACTTAACAAAGTGCCTTCAAAGTCGATTCAACTACCCCATATGAATGTTGATGAGCGTAAAACCAGATTTGGGAAATCTAAGACCACGAAATTGGTGCTATGTTCATGACAGTTCTCACAAATATGGAAAACTAGGACCTAGAGGTAAGAAGTGTATCTTTATAAGATATTTTGATACTTCAAAAGGTTATGTTTTCATAGGTGAACAATCAGATGGAACGATATCTGAATTGGATTCAAGAGATGCTACTTTTCTCGAAATTGAGTTCTCAACTAGAGGTGAAGTTGATAAGACAGTTCCTCTATTTGAGGAGGAAGAGTCGTTATCATCTGGACAGGTGTCTAGTGGGATACCTGGAACTAGTCAACCCAGTGAGAGTATTTTGCCTAGTCACGGGGTGACTTCTCAATAGCCCAACTTACGGAAAAGTGTTCGTAAGATCAAACCTAAGAAGAGGTTTGATATTGAGAATGAGGCAATGATTACACTCCCTGTTGACGATGAGGAACCTCAGTCAATAAAGGAAGCTCTGGGCTCTAGAGCTGGAGAAAGGTGGAAAGTTGCAATGGTTGAAGAAATGGAGTCAATGATTAAGAATCATGTTTGGGAGTTAGTTGATCTTCCTCTAGCAGAAGAAATTTGGGAATAAATGGATTCTCAAAATAAAGAGGAAAGGCGATGGATCGATTAACGTCTGAAGCTCGTCTAGTTGCAAAAGGATTTACCCAATTAGAGGGTATTGACTTTGAGGAGACATTTTCTCCCGTAGTAAAGTTTGTGTCAATCCGAGTCATTTTGGCTTTAGTGGCTCACTATGACTTGGAGTTACATCAAATGGATGTAAAAACCGCTTTCCTTAACAGTGAGCTTGATGAAAAAATCTATATGGTTTAACCAGAAGGTTTCGTTGTTGAAGGCCAAGAAGATAAAGTATGTAGATTGAAGAAATCTATATATGGGCTAAAGCAAGCATCAAGACAGTGGAACATAAGATTTAACGAAGTGGTTTTATCTTATGGTTTCGAAATGATCAATGAGGATCATTGCGTTTTCCTGAAGAAGGATAAAGGAAAGTATGTCATTTTATCGTTATATGTTGATGATATGCTAGAAGGGAGCCATGGCACAACGGTAAAGTTGTTGTCTTGTGACGAAGTCGCGAGTTGAATCTGAAGCAGTCTCTTCGAAAAAGCAAGTAAAGAGTGCATCTGATGGATTCCTTCTCCGGTACCCCGCGTGGCGGGAGCTTCGTGCACCGGGTTGTAGATTTTGTAGATGTTGATGATATGCTGATTGCAGGAAATGACATAGGTTTTGTGATAGAAGTCAAAAAGTGGCGCCATCAGTTTTGACCATGATAGATATGGGAGAAATTGAATACATCTTAGGAGTAAAGATTATCGGGGATAGATCTAAGAGACTTTTTGGGTTTGTCTCGAGAGTCTTATATAAATAAGATGTTCTGACATTTCGTATCCGATTCTGTGATGAGCAGACACTATTGTGAAAGGTCATTACGCAGTATGAGTCCCAAAACTCGAATGAAATGGAGATGAATAAAAAATCATGCGGTGTTGTTGGTAGTTTAATGTATACTATGTTGTGTACTCGTCCCGATATCAGCTATACTGTTGGCTTAGTCGGTAGTTTCGGTCGAACCTAGGGCCGAGACACGGAAGGCGATAAAAGGATATTCGGATATCGAAGCGGCGAATCAGATTATAGTCTCATTATCAAAGATTGGATATGAGCTGAAAGGATATTCAGATCTGATTAGGTGGGGACTGGATGATAGAAAATCTACATCGTATGATGCGTTCTTGTTGAATGGTGGCGCCGTCTCTTGGGCAATGAAGCGAATGTGGCCTTATCGACCATGGAAGTGAATATATGGCATGTTCGGCGGTACGAAGCGGTGCAGTTAAGAAGGTTCCTAAAGCGTCGAAGATTCGAGAAACGTTGGGAGTCGGATCTCTATCGTGATCAGTTTGCGATAGCTTTTTCCGAGGATCCCAAATATCACAGTGAAGTGACGTATTGCTTTATAAAGTCTGACTTTATCGGGGATATTGTTCTTTAAGAAGAAGGTTATTCTTGAGTATATCCCTACTCGAGCTATGCTTGCAGATCCTCATTACTTAAGCGATGACTAAAGAGTCGTTTAATGAGCATGTAAAGTCATGGGACTTCGTAGAATATGCTTAGTTTTGTAATGTGTAATTTGATTGTTCTTTAATGTCGACCGTAATTTTTTGATGTATGTGATGTTACACGTTACGATAAGATCTTGGTGGCGTGTTGTGAGTAGTGATTGGTCCTCTCACGTGATGATCATCTCTGTTTGTTATGTACGAATAGAGGTAAGACTATTGCTTATAGGATAGCTTTGGAAGCTATATGTATGAGATACATACCTATAAGTTAGGGTCGTCTTGATATGTGTATCAAGATAAGATCATTTAAGAAAAGTGATCGAAGTAAGTGTTCCCAACATTTATTATACATTTTATAGCAGTTAGAATTCGTATGTTAAATTCGAGATTAAACATTTGGAATGTACGAATCGAAAATGCATGCGATGTTGAGGTAAACATGCGCTCTTTATTGATAAAGAGAATAACATCGTAGCATGTGATTCATACCACGTGTGCTAAGGCGACAATAAGGTTAGTAGGAGAATGGATCCCTGCTTCTCTACTATGTGAGCCCTTTTGAGATTATATGTTGATCTCAGCATTTTCCCTTTGTGACTATTTAGGTGTCTGCTTGAAATTTTAATCATGGTTTGCTACTTTAGTATGTAAACCTATTGACTATGTATGATTCGGTCTATGGAACATGACTAGGAAAGCGACTGATTAAAATGAATGGATTCACACTAAAAAGGAAGATTAAATATGTTTACATCCTTTGATAATTATTCAACGTCGACCCATTTTTTATGTATGGAAATGTTTGTGAATATTAAGAATATAGAACATGCTCTTGACTTACGGTCATTATGAGGATTAGAGATGTTCGTATTGATGTAAGTGGAGATTATTTAATACAGGCAAATAGCAAGACATTATATCCAGAAAACGGTTTAGTACCACCGGAGAAAGGTTGATGCACCATCGTAAATGGTAGAGCCACGGAGGATAATGATATGGGTCATCGGTGGTACTATGTGTCATTCAGAGAATGATTATGTACCATTTGTGGAGCGGCTAAGTTAGGCGTAATAACTTTTCTTAGCATTGATCGCTCTATGAGCAGCAATGTAAGGTGTAACAACTTTCATAGCATTGGATTGCTCAGTGTGCTTGCTGTCGCACGAGCCATTTTTCTAAGTATGAATTGGTTGTTCTAATGGTCTTTGTGACTATTGATCTCTATTCTATTAGTCTTTTGGGACTATGATCTCCGACATCATTCTGGTCTATGTGACTGGATACTTCTATTAGTCATTTGAGACTAATGACTCTTGCTCTATTTGGTCTATGTGACTAAATACCTCTTATTGGTCTATGTGACATACTTTGGACGAGTGGGAGATGTAACTGCTGCAGCATGCACACGTTGCTCTGCAACGTGTGTCTTGTACACGCAATACGCATCGCGTGACTGTGTATATAACACCCCTTTATAAGGGGTGTCTTTGCGTAAAGGAGAGAGGGGTATTAGAGATTAACGCCGAAAGACTGCTTCGACGGAGAGTTGTCGAGAGAGAACAGGAACACCAAGGCACGGCCGGGACTTGGCTTGTGGAGAAGTAGGACTCTTCCGGCGTGATCAGTCCTCAGACAGAAGCCATCTTCTTCTTTGGATGCGAGAAGATTCTGACGAAACCGCTGTAAGTTTTTTCCAGTTTTGCGTTTCGTTCTTCCTTTTAATTTTGCTAAGATTATCTCTAATTAGATGCTAAAACTACCAACACATAGAACTATCTATTATAATCTTCCCTAGTGGAATTCATCATGAAACTATATAAAATGTTATTGACAACTTATATAATATGGCTTTTAAGAGTGCAAAGATCCAGAATTTCTTTATAGGTAAAAGCTAATGGAGAAATGGTCTTACCATCTAATTATCAGATGCAAAAACCCTTTTCAATTTATATTTATTCTTGGCCTACAAAACGAACATTAAATGAAGGGGAATCTTAGCGCAATGATAAAGTTGCTATCATGTGATGTTGTGGACAGGGGTTCGAGTCGCAAAAACAATCTTTTGCACTGTAGAATAAGACTGCATACAATAGACCTAATATGATCCTACTCTTTTCTGGGATCCAATGTGGTTTGATGCTTCCCCAGGCTGCCCTTTACAAAATAAACTTTAAATGCTTGTGTCAAGATTATTGGCTTAGATGATGTTTAAAACAAATTGGCTTTTTTATCCTTTCTTTCTGCAGAAGGAAACAAAAATTCCATCTAATTCTAGATCCCATGGATTTGTTGACTGGTGAAATTTTCTAATTGTTAATTGTTTTATGAAACACTTCATATTGTGTGCTTGCTTATTCCTTTATACCACTCTTCTATACCTTGGTTTAACTTGAACTACTCTTAACTCTCAAATTTCTAGGTAGAGATGGATAAGGCTATGCACTCATAAAACACATTGAGATAATTCATACAAAAGATAGATTAGTTATTTCAGATACTCAATGCTAGTAAACTGTTGCACTTTTGCGATCTCCATGCATTCTTTTGTAGATTTATCAAGAGCTAACATTTTATCCAGTTATGAGATGGGAATAACACCATCTACTGTTCCTATAGAAGATAACTAGTTCGGAGTTGCAGTTTGTCTGATTGTTGTTTGTGGTATTCCCATACATTCTTATCTAGATGTTGTATTTTATAAATCAATGAATCAGTTTCTTCTGTGTCATTTCTACATGTATATTCTCTTTAAACACAATTTTGTAAATAGTAAGCACAAATACGACCACCCTCTGATTCTATATCCATGCCAAATCATACTCTATAATTAGATACTGGTGTCCTGGTAGATATGTCCTGTTGTGCATACTTGACACATGCTTGCTTTGTCGATGTATCCTATTTGCATGCCCTTGGCATTATTTATTCTATCGCCAGTATTATTTCTTTTATTGTTTGATTGGATATCTTTCAATATCATATAATCGTTCAAACTTCTGTTCGATAACGAGTCCAATAATACAACCAGTATCTACTTGCATGTTACTTTAGCTGAAATCTCTAACTAAATTGTAGTTTTGCATGTTGATACCTGATGATTTTTCCAGATGCCTATTCTTTGTTCATTTTGATTTTTCTCAAGATTCTCTTTCACATTGTTCTTCTAAGATTCCCTAATCAATCTTGATCTTTTTCAGATGCCTGGGCGAACCGATAATGAAATAAAGAACTACTGGAATACCAGAATAAAAAGACACCAACGAGCCGGTTTGCCTATGTATCCTCCTAATATACGCTATCAAGCGTCCGAGGAGAATCAGCAATACAAGAATGCCAGTGGGTATATGTACAGTGACCAGCATCCCAATGATGGCTTTAGAGGAAACAATTTTGAAATTTCTGATATTCATGATATTGTAGCCGACAACTTCTATGCCTCTCGCGGGGCTTTTAATCCACCATCCTCAGATGTAATGGTTAGTAGCATGCTACATCAGCAGTTTGGATCACAAAGCTATATTTTGGGAAATTCGGCATTGCGTTACACGAAGCGACTCAGAGACTCTGAGAAGCAATGCACTGGCTTCACTGATAGCATTTCTGATGAACATTCGAAGTCCAAGCGCATTGTGTTAGAACCTTTGGTGAAAAAACAGATGACTTTCATATTAGGTTATCCCTGTGATCCTGATCGCCGGAGCAAGGACCTACAAAGTTCTGGAGGTGCAAATCATGGTGGTGATGTCCTCGATGGCATACCGTCTGCTCCTAGTCCTATTCTCTGGCCTTCGGAGTCGGAGCTCCCTTCATTCCAATGTACAGAAACTGATTCTAGCTGTTGCTTTCCATGTTCATCCACTCTTGAGGCAGTGGCTGAATATGGTGAATCTCCCCACATAGCAGTCTCATCACAATCTGACTCTATTTCGCCGAGGAAAAGTGGCCTACTGGAAGCACTGGTACATGAAGCACAGGCAATTCGCAAGCCGAAGTTCGAGCCATCTACCATACAGATCCATGCAGATGCAGTAGATGCAGAACAAAGAGGTGTCCATGAGACAAACTTTGTGGAACACAGTAATTCCCATATTTCTCTTTTGAGTATACAATTCATGTTCATATTGTTTAATCTTCTTATCCTTCTCTGCCATTTCTTGCACTTGGCCAACTGATAACTCACTTGTTCAAAATAGTTTCTGCAGGATCCAAAAACGCAGCGACCGGACTTTCGTCTCGTCCAAATCTCGGAGAAAATGGGAGTTTGGTTTGTCTAAATTTTTCAAGGCCAGATGCCTTACTTGGCTCAGTTTGGCCAGACTACTCTATCCTGAATGATTCCCTATCGACATTGTTAGAGCACAAGGATTACAAATCTGTAGCTGCTGCAACACCATCGGCCCTCAAGCGGGGACTTGGACTCGACTCGTATCCACGGACCTGTTTGCCTCATGCATGTCGAATGCCTTGATTCGAGCTGTGTCTCGGCTAGTTTGCGAGAGGTGAATCACACACATTTCTTCTCCATTGTGTCTTACCTCTCTGGGGACTTATTTGATATGGGCAGGGGAGCTCTTTGTTCTGAATGAAATGATCAGCTCAGACTACCACCATTTTGTTGAGGCAAAGTTTGAACAAGGCGAGAGACTTTGTGTAGAGTGATCAAATCACTCTGTAAACCCTGCTGTAATGTTTCTAATTCTCTTCCAATTTAAAAAAAAAATTCTTTTTTTTGGTTCTTTTATTTAAATTTTAATCCAATTACCTATTACTGATCACCTGATGATTGCGTTTAGAATATTTGTATTCATGCTGTTTAATCATTTGTAATAACAAAAGCAACATTTCAGTTTTTAATTATTTTAAAATTGTAAACCCTAAACTATTTCTATTTTTTTATATATATTTTCTTCTTTCGTTTTATATTCGAATTTCATAATTTTAAATTCTCTCTGAGTCAAAATTTATTAATGGTTTTAATTAAATTTGATTGAATTCGATCTGATTTTGCGGTGCTCTTCGATCCCATTATAACTAAAAGTCTAGTTTTAAGTGCATTTTAATTGCGTCAGAACTCCATCAATAATACTGACTGTGATAAAAAAATAATAATATTTTTGAACTTTCGATGAGAGAAGTATTTTTAAAATTAAATTCGTCATTTGATAAAATACAAAGTATAATTTGATTTTTGAAAATTTTTGAACTTTGAGCATCCGTTTAATCCGAAAGATAGATTAGAAATAGAAAGAGATTTTCTATAGAAAAAAATATCTAGAGAAAAGAAAGAAAATTTTCGAAGAAGAATTTTTTTTTTAAAGAAAATAAAGAATCATAGAAAGAGAATAAGTGAAAAAAAAATATTCATTTATGATTGTATTGACCAGAATGATGATCATGATCGCTCCTCATTCCTCGTCACTCGATAAGACAAAGATCATTGATGATCAACAGTGGTTGATGACCATTGACAGCATTCGACGATCGTCGATGACATTTGATAATCGTCGGCAATGATCGACAATCGACGACGATCGATAGCTAATGATCGATGATGGCTAACGACGACAATCGATGATCGACGACGACAACGATCGACGACCGACTACAATAGTGGCCAGCAGCCACAGTGATGATCGACGATCAATTGCGATGGCGATCGACGGTAATGATCGACAATCAACAATCAACGACGGTGACGATGAGCAACCAACGACCAACGAATGACGACGATCGACGACCGACGATCAATAGGAGTGACAGTTGACAATCGTGGTTGTCAATCAACGATGACAACAATGGTGATGAGATAAATTAATAAAAAATTTATCAACCGTAAATAATTGAAGAAGAAGAAAAAAAAATAATCGAAGGAAGAAAAAGAATTGATCGATAAATAAGATTTTAAATCTATCTGCTCATTAAGCAGACAAAAGAAATTTTTTTTTCCGAATTTTTACGGTTTCTATTTTCTCCCTCCCAAAATAAACAGAGGATAAATGTCTCTTTTCATAAAATGTCGAATAATAATAATAATAATTATTATTATTATTATTAGTACATAAATATGTAAAAAACTGTACGGCTGCGATTTGGGGTAGCAGGAGGAGTCGCGTGGTCAGCTACTATTTCAGGAGGGCAAACTGCTCCCGTTTTTTCGTGGGGTTCGGGGAGGCCAAGTCGAACTCGCCCGCCGTGCTCTGCTGCTGACCGTCTGCGTTCGAGAGGTTTCGAGATCCGTCGCCGCCGCCTCCCTCACCGCTCGGTCTTGTACCCGCCGGATGGAAACCTCCCTCTTCCTCGCTCAATCGGCCTTTCCGGCTGTCAGGAGGGACGCGCGGGCCCTCTTTTCGGCGGCTGGCCGGCAGCCTAGGGTGTCGGCGATGCCCCTGGTCGTGTCGGCCCTGGAGAAGGGCCCTGGGGCTCCGGGAAACGCCGCGAAGAAGAGCGGCGCTGGTGGGGTGCCGAACTCCAACTATGTGGTGCCTCTCGACCTGGCGCCCTCCTTCTGTCGCCCGCTCAAGGAGATCCTCCGGGACCTCAACAAGAGAGTGCCTGACAACATCATCAACCGCGACGACAACTCCATCCCTTGGTAACTGTCGACCTTCTTCCCCCTTCCATTCGATTCATTGTCCGTTGGCAGTATTTCTTTTGGTGGATTTTCGAATTTTCGTCGGAATTTAGTACAGATCTTACTCAGATTTAGTCGATGCGAACGGCCATCGTTGACTTTGACCTTCGGTGCCTACCTGCCTGTTTGTAAAGTCAACTATCTGAGGCATCTTCTCCGCTAATTTCTTGGATACTGTAGGTTCCGCAAAAAGTGCCTACTTGCATTGCCAGAGTTGACTGTTTTGGCCGCATGTGAGTGAAGCCTAGTTGGAGTTTGAATTGCTCCTAGCTACAAACTTTTGGATTGGATTATATGTTTTCCTCGGAACTGGACTTGAATCCGTGTAGCCTAGTTGGCTACGTGATGCTACAATTTTGGCGATATTTGTTTGTACAATCATATCAAATTATCATTCAGTAATCCTCCTTTTCCTACTTTAAAATCAAATTGAGCAGGAGCCTGGGCTGTCCTTTATAAGGAAATGATATCGCAATAATGGATGAAAACTTTGGATCTTTTATGTGTTCTCTCTGTAGCAATCATGATCCGTTTGTACACCTGATCTCTCTTTGTACCTTATCTCTGCCCTCCTTTGTTCTTTTTTCTCTTAAAGTTCCAATAAATTCAATTCCTCCCATGCTGTCTCTGCAGCAACTATCTTTGTCCTCCTTTGTTCAATTTCTCCCCATCCTTTCCTACACCTGAGCTCTTGTTGTACCTCATTTCTTCCTTTTATTTTTTGTATACATTGTTATCTAATTACAAACGCTATCCACAAGGTCTGACAACTTGTGCTGAAATCTTGTAATTTTTCTGTTTTAATCTAAGGGTCGTACAATGATCTCTTAGTTCTTCTCCATTTCAATCACCCTCTCCTTGTTCAGTTAATATGAACCATATGTACTCCTACTTACATCATATGCTATGCAGTGAGATTACTGCCTAATGTTTTTTAAAAACCTGCTTTGCTAATAATTTGAATCATCTGGGACTCGTAAAAGAGTTTTCACAACTGGATGCGTAAGATAATAAATATCTCTGTTTTTTCAATACAAATTTAAGTATCTGATTACAAATTAACTTCTGAACGTGGCAAAAGTTAATGTTCATAAAGTTTGAAGACAATCATGCACTATAATTGATAGAGGATGTCATAAATCATGACTTCTTCTCATATATTGTAGTGACAAATTTTATACAATGATCTTTTCTGCATCATATTTACCATCATCTTTTCATGTTCTAAATGAGTTTCATGTTATCAAAGCTTTTCATGTTCATCTGCATATTATCCTGCTTATTTTTTTGAAAATTTGGTTCTGTATTTTATTGACTCCTAGCATGTTACACATAATTTCAACATTGTGTTGTCAGTAATCTGAATATTGTTAACTGATCAATGGCTTGTTAGACAATAAACGCCAAAAAGAATCTAAGTAATCAAATTGGTGTTTAGAATATACTTCACATGATTTCACCACTCATTTCTGTTCACAATTTACTTAATTATTAAAATATTTGTGTTATTGTATACTATTGTTTCGGAAATTTTGTTCACACATTTTATTTTCATATTCATTCCTTTTCCATTAAGACCCTTTTGGCATAACTACAAGTTGGTTCTGACATGTTAACTGGGTTACTGCTGGTTATGATTATTTTCTGTAGGTACCATGCTAATAGAATGCTGAGCTTCTATGCCCCAGGTGGGTCTTTCTTACTTTATCGAAGTTTGATTGTTCTATCTCTTTTCTAGGTTGCATGCAAATATGACTATTTTTAAGCTTCTTTCTCTTTGATATATTTATGCTTTGATAATGTCCATGAAATATTCTCTGGTACTGGAGTATTGCTTTATTTTCAACAGTTTCACAATGCTATTCTGTGTTATTCCAACATATCTTTCTAGAGTACAACTTTGAAATTTTACAGATACTATCTTGATTTCTTGAACTAAGATTTTGCATGGATATGTTCATCGACATTTAGACCCCCAGTTACAATATTTGTATAATTTACAGTAAGATGTGTGTTGTGTAGGAGACATTAGATGGCTTTACCTAAAGATTAGAGCTCAATGTGAATAGCGGGATAAACTCCATATAGTGTCAGCTGATTGCAAATAATTTGAACTGGATAAGCTCCATATAGCCACAGCTGATTGCAAATAATTTCAACTTGTTGTTTGTTGTGCTGTATCTTGTCTTAGAACTCTCATTAAGGCATATGTGTTTAACAAACTTTCAGCATTTTGATTGTTTTAGTAAAACTCAAGTGCTGCAGGTGAATATGTTTACATCCCATTCATGATTTCCACAATTTACTCGTTACTTTTTTTTTTATCCTTTTCATGTAGAGCACTCTACATCTATCTTCTAATTTCCACTGTAAAGAATTTTCACAATTTATTTGTACCTAAGAAGAGAAATCACATCCAATATACTTATGATTTGGTATTATCAAGGAAGGACAGAATCATGCTGACAGTTCATGGGCAGAAAAAAAAAATACACGTAGCAGCCCAAGTTATATAATTCATTTTGTCCTTGAACAACTATAAGACATGCTTGACACAGAGATAAAATCCATTTTTTTTTAATAGCAACTTCTGCATTGTTGGCCTTTTAAGGATTTTTTATATAGTTCTTTTTGCCTTTAAACAATTAGTAGACACATTGGTGAAGATATATATTCTTTTCTTTCCTTCCATATTAGTTAACTTGTAGCTGCAATATGTTTGTCTCAGTTTGGTACCAGTCTTTTAAGGTTTTGAATTTCATTCAACATGGTGTTTTTTTTTGTTCATCTCAAGGCTGGTGTGGGGAAGTTCGTGATGTTATATTCTCTGATGGAAATGTGACTGTGGTGTACCGCATCACTGTACGAGGATTGGATGGCGAGGTACTTGCCTACGAATATCATGCTAGCTTCGTATCATGCTTGAATATCAAATATGAGCTTCTTATCATACTTTTTATGGCTGAATTGCTGGGTCAAATGTCAACCTACCTAACTGCTCTGGAAAATACCATCATATTTTCTATGGTCACTGTATTCCTGTTTACTGGATTTATTATCTAGTGAAACTGTTCCTTTAGCGCTGTGTACTGGGTTGAAACAAGAAAAAAAAGAAGAGAAGGCTAGAACAAAACAAAGAGAGGTCCCCGATTTAGTTGTAATGTAATGCAGAAGATAAGGGGAGAGAATCTAGTGAAACTGCAGTCCTACTTGTAGCATCCTAATTGGGCAAGAATGGCTGAAATGACAAACAACCTAACTGATTGGTCTAATGGGTTAGCAAGTGGTTTTCGGTCTTATTAATTTTTAAATTCTTTTATTTTTATCTTCTCGACTTACTTTTGGAAGATTTTCTTACTTTCATTCAGTTAATCCTTTCCTTGCCTCTATAGTTCTTCCCTACGGTTAAAAAAAATGATAAGGCCTTGTTTTATGTTTACTATGGTAGTGGGGAATATGAAACATAGGAAATGAGGGGAATTTAGAGAATTAGACAGGAAGAAAGTATCCAATCAAAAGAATTTTCAATATTCTATTCTACCATAGATCTCTCTGTTCACTACCATTTCATTTGCCTGGATTAAGAAAATCTCATGTTCTTATCCCTCATTCTAACTTCATATGCCAGGAAAATGTTCAATGCATTATTCTTCTTATGACTTACATTCTGAACAAAACTATCCCAATTTAGTCTGAGCGAGACCGAAGGCACTCGATAAATTTAATGTCAAACCTGCAGGACGTCTGAAACATAATACCATCTATCCGTCGTACGTCAAAGGTCGATCGATTCTTTCAGCAAATTATCATAACATATTTGGCCATGCTATTCTCTTTGCTTCTCCATTAAACGACCAAGTTTTGGAACACTTTATCTGCTCACTTAGTCCAAAGCACTTGGGCAAGTGGATCGACCAAAATTTGCAACAATCAATGCATATGGTTTAACAGATGAATAGAAGGATGATGCATACTCTGCAGGATAAAAGCAAAATGATCGAAATGGTTCCTTGTTGAAACTATCAGAATTCTCACATGCTTTAAGCTAAAATTCGTAAAATTGCTGCAGGCACACCGTGAGTGTACCGGGACTGTTTCTTTGAACGACGAGCGGTTCAAGGACCCAGTTGCTGCAGCTGAAGAACTCGCCTTCTGCAAAGCCTGTTCCCGGTTTGGTTTTGGCTTGTACCTTCACCACGAAGACGAGACTATGTAGGATATGTTATCGTGTATCTCGTACTGTTTGTGCTCGATATGCAATCTTGCTATTTGTTTATGTACGTTGAGGTGCCCATCCTTGGATCTTGCATTTACTGTGTTATATACGGTCAGATGTAAATATCACAGTCAACTGCTGCTTAAACATGCTAATTAAATGTTACAGTTTCAGAATTTGTTTGTTGCTCTATCTGTGGACTTTCTTTTTTTTTTTTTTTTTTTGCCATGTAAGGCGTGTCAAGCTTCCAAAGTTGAAATTGTGATCGAGTGAATTTTAAGACAGAAGCTTTAGAATGGTGCCTGGTATATACTTCATGAAATCCATCATCCTGCCTCTGGAGTTATGGTGTGCAGTTGTAAGGAGATTTTGCAGCCATCTAGATACTCAATTGTGGCGCACGATAGAGATTTTCTTTCGACGTTGTATTTCTTGTCGTGTATACTTTATGATTTATCTTGATGATCAATGGACCGGATTTAATTGGATCGAAAATTTGAATATCTAAATTATCAAAAAAATAAAAAATCTATAAACCTCTTCCGATGGTGTGAGGCATCTTCATCGTCTTTGTAGAGAACAAATTGTTTTTGTAGAGAATAAATCTTAAAATATTAAATTGCTGGATCATCTGTTATGAATATTTTTTTTTATTTATTTTAATACTTAATGAAATCGATCTTTACTTTCGAATTAATCAAATAAAAAATCTAGATACATAATACCAACTAAAAAAACAAAAACCCACCATCTTCCATGAATATCTGGTCGCTGGGCTGGGCATGTGCCTGTTTACTCTCTAAGACTCCCAACCTTAGAGATACCTCTCGCTCTCTCTTTTTCAGATTCTTTCTGCAGGGCGTGTAACACTAAAAATTGTCTTCGCCCATTTTGTTTTATGAAATTCATGTAAATTATAAATGTGTCTATTAAACAAAATTTATAAGAACATTCTTCTATCTGACAATGATAAATACATACAAAATTGGATCAAGAATTTTTCACGCGACAGCGTTATCAAACACAGCTTCCAGATTAAGTTTCACACCAATTTGTATCAGATACTTGAGGGATGTTATATCTCATTACCAAAGTCTGAAAACAATCACAATCAATTAAACATTACACACAAGTGTTTTGAGTCGAGCATTGGCTCCATCCATTACATTACCATGTTGTTGCTTTTGTACATGTAGCGGCATCTTCTTTATCTACTTACACAGTGTACAACTATAACAAAAGGGCTACACATTGGACACTCTCAAAAGGGCATCTAAACGTACTTGTATTTTCTAGAACATATTGGCAAAAACAAAAACAAAAAACAAAAACCAAAACCAAAAATAGAGATGCACCTTTAGCACAACAAAAATTCAATAGCTCTGCCCGTGTTTCCAACTGAAGAATTGACCATTTCTCTAGGTCTAAATGCTCCATAAGTCCAAAATGATTAACTATATATAGATACGACAATTGGATGAGTTGGCACGGCGCAGCAACTTTCCCATGTTAACTTTCAGCATCATGAAAACCTGATAGATCTGCTTGAATGATGAACAGCGAATCAGGTAAAAGAAAACATTGCACTTGATGTTGGGAAAAAGAATCAGGGTTAAAAAAAAATAAAATCTAGATTTGATATTTAAGTTTGTGCCCCAGTAATCTTTAGCTAAGATTTCTTTGTTTTATGTTCTGTTTTAAGCGGTAAAAAGAAAACTTGGAAATAGCAAAAATTGGAAACGACCTTCCATGACTGATTCAATTGCAGCATTAGGAATAAGAAGGCCAACTATTCGCTGGCAATTTGTTGTAGTCTCCAGGCGCACTACACGTGTCCTTCTATGGCTTTGACGAACCTTCTCGTGCAAACAATCAACATCAGAAAAGGTCAGAAGGAAATGAAAGTCCAACATAATACTCAAGGATGATAATTATTCTAAAACAAAAAGTTCTATTAGCAGATGTTGCGAATCCTTTCCCGAGATTACTGCTATTGCAGATGCTATATGCATGGCTGAAATATCCACAGGAGGTGAAAAAAATTCATAGATGTTTAGATCAATATAGGAACATATTTTGGTCCTGGAAATTTGATTTAGAGATTGAAAATTATGATTAGTTTAGAAATTTGTAATTTCTATCAATCATATATATATATATATATATATATATACAAAAATTTTAAAGAAAATAAAGGTAGGTAAAAGTGTAAGCTTGGACGATATTCCTATTGAATTTTGGAGCAATTAGGAGAACAAGGTATAATTTGGTTAATTAAGCTATAAGATGACAGAGAAATGAAGAAACAATTAGAACCTACCTATACGCATAAAAATGATGTACAATATTATTCTAGTTATAGAGAGATCAAGTGGATGAATTATATATAAAACTTCTAGAAAGAGTAACGGAGAGGAGAGGGATGAACCAGGCATTTTCACAAATCAATTTAGTTACGCATCTTGAAGATAAACCATAGATGTTATTTATTTCTTTAGTCAACTAATAAAAAAAGAAAAATAAGATTTACATATGATCAAATGATTTAAAAGAAACATTTAGGAAAAATTTATGATAGAATTCAACGGACTTTAGAGAATAAATGAAAATCCAGTAGATATATTAAGTCATAAAAAATATGCAAGATTATATATTTATTCATTTTAGCAAGGAGCGTGCGACGAGTTATTTTCCTATAACAAAAGATTTACATCAAGAGTTCTCTAAGTCCCTAACTTTGTTCCTAATTTTACGTTGCAGATGATATTTTGTTAATTGATAAGAGTGTAAATAGCTTAAATTCAAAATTTGAACTATGGAGGAAAAAAAAAACTGAACGCTCTAAATTAATAAAAATAAATATATAAAATGTAGTTTCGGTGATAATGCAAGAACTGAGAAAATAATTAAAATGGATTGACATGAAATTCTTGTAGGAGGTTTAGATATGTCAATTCAACAAGAAGATAGAAGCGAAGATATTATTAATATGATAAAGAATAAGTGATTGAGATGGAGAGGAACTTATGAAGAAAATTTTATAAAACTTAAAGTAAAACCCACATGTTTTATGGATCAGAGTGTCTAGAAACAATATTTTATCTTTACAGTCTCTCATGATATAGTAAATAGATCAGAAAACTAATCCTTGGAGTCCATATAAGTAGTATTAATTCATTGGAAGTTCTAGCTTACAAAAAAGCAATCAATGTGTCTACATTTGGGGTGCTCATAAAGAATTGGATTAGAAGCCATGTATGCCTAGTTGCTTATTGTCACAGAAAAAATTATAGGTTTATTTTGATTGACTTTAATTGATACAACAATTTTGTGACCCAATCAGTGTAGAAAAAAAAAATCATTGTTACTGATCATGTAATGTCTATACACTTTAACTCATTGACCAATAAAACAAAAGTGTATAACACAGGGACACGAAAGAATGTAGACGTATTTTCTGTTGCTCAGGCACATTTCACAGAGTAATTAATCAGCGCAAGCCTGATACTGAAATTCAAGCTTGGTCTCAACTTGACCTAAATTCATTGATGTAGCTAAACAGACTCAATTCATTGACACAGATAAACAAGTTGCACAAAAAGACTCACTAGTAAGAATTCTTGCCAAGAGTGTTTGTCAAATTGAAAGAACAAATATTATTATTCATCAGAATCACCCAAATTTAACTATTATTTAATGGCACAATCAACATAATTCCGAGGAGAAATTACAGTTTTAAGGTTGAAAGAGTTAGCTTGAAATGTGAGGATAGAGAAGGGGGCCTAAAACAACCTCCACAGCTAAAAGTCGTTTATGGTTCTTGAAGCATGCATGGTCCAGTAACACTTGCCGCCAAGAATAAGTCCATCAGAAACGACAAAAAATCCAATGATCAAATCGAAATGACAAAAAAATTCAATGATCAAATCGAAATGCAGAGTCCATATATTGCAATTCTATAAGCAACAACCAACACTGACCACTACAGATATCAGGATGTAAATCCAGATAGTAATAAAGTTATACCAACCCAAAATAATGAAATCAATCATGTACATCTCCACAACTTCAGCAAAAAAGAAGAAAAAAAATAAAAACTGAAAATTTACAAAGTTAGTTATGATGTTTTCTTATATATTACTTCATTGTCGGGAAGGCAAAAACTGCCTCATTGTGATTTACTATGACAACCTATATTTGCATATATTGTTAAACTAGTCGACAATAAACTACAGTCAAAGATGTAAAACCAACATGAGTAACTTACTTGCTTAGATAATGCTTTTTCTATGGTCCTCCAGACAGGAAGAATGAGACCGCCCAAAACATTGACTTCTTGTAACCTCCTCCCAACTGTACAATAATTACCAAGTTTGCATTTGGGTCCATGCATGCACTGAAACATGGAAGCAATTCATATTTCAGAGAATCAAATTGGCATGAGTGGATACAAACGTACAATATTACACTGATTAACTAAACATACACATTCCCATTATGCATGTTTCTCCCACAGAGACTAGTTGTAATATACTATTTTGATGAAACTTGTGTGTACAAGAAAAATAAGAAAATTGAAGTGATCCAACCATATGTAGAAATAATATAGTATGGTGGATGGCTATGTTAGTTGACTTGGGAATGAGTACCCAAAATGAATGCAGGTCCAAGTGTTTGAGATGACTATTTCTAGATATTCATATACATGATCAATAAAAACATATAGTGTCCATCTGAAATGTTGAGAGTATGAATGCTGGTATCTAGCATGGATATGGAAGAGGTAAATGGAGAATCCAAATATAAAAGTTGGCCAATAAAGATGACATCTAATGGTGAAGCAAATACCGAGGGGTGGAGACCATTTTTCAGTTGATCCATAGTGAATAATGATTTCAATGTCAGTGCAATCAACTTGAGCCGAACAACCAATGCCATTCCCAAGCCTATAAGAAGCATTGGATTTTGTTGTTCTACAGTCTGATCAAGTAATACATAAAATCTTATTTTTATTATTGGTGCATGCTAATATGATGTGCGATATACTCCACTAAATCAACTAGATAAATTTGAGTTGTATTTTAATCATCATGCGGAACTAACTTGTTAGTTATTAGTATTTAACCAATTAACAAGAGTTATATGATAAATTGTCAAAAGGTGATGTATGATATAATTAGTCAAAAACAAATGTTACTCAAACCTACATTTATGGGAGACATTATGAGATGGATTATTATTTCTACAAGTTGATTAAAAAGATTTGTAACTCATTTTTAGTCTCAGGATTACTTAGTTACATGTTGAATAAAAAGACTAGTAACTCATCTTAGTGTACTATGTATCAAACATCTTACATGCCCTTGGTCACATTTGTGAAAAAAAAAAAACATTTATGCTCCACGAGGATCCACTAGGAAGGAAATTTCATTTTAATCCATCTATCTACTCTAACTAATAGTTCACTTTTTGCAAGTTTAATTGCTTAAAAACAAAGTAAACTAAGATGAGAAGAATGACCAAAGAAAATGGGCAATTGACTACATAGATCTAAGAAATTTGATTTCTAGATAATATCACCAAAATAAGGCCATATAATTATTTCTTATATAAAATGTTAAATGAAATACCTGCACAGAAGACACTTCATATTCATCTTGCCATCCTTTGTTGGCCTTTTCAATTGAAGACAACTTTTTGTATTTACTTTTAAGTTCAGCTGCAAGCATCTCCCTGAATAAAGAACATAATGGTAAAATCCAGAACAAAGAAATATATAGTAGAAAAAATGATTTTATAAACTCAAAAGTCAAAACTACCTAAGTGCTTCACCAACAGCAGGGCGAAAAATTTTGTAAGTTCCTCCACTTGCTGAACTGTTGAAAGGTAAGCTTAAGAAATCAAACGGTCACAACCGACTTCATCAAAGAAAGAAATTAGTGGGAAATTTGACTCAGTTCTTACTCCAGTCAAACTGGGTCACCGACTTGAACATATCTTCTAATATATTAAGAGTCTTCAAAGCATTTTAAAACTCCAATTACATTTACCTCAAGGCTCAAGACTCAATAAAAAAATATATCAAACCATGCACAAAATCATGGCAAGTGGAGAGGAACTCCAGATTATACTATCAGCAATATGGATGTTTGACCTTAATAATTCTTTATAGTCTTATACTTTTCGATCTAGTTTTAGGAGGCCCATTTAAGCACAGGACATTTATATTAGCAACAAGTAACTCTGAACAAGAAATGTGCTTGTAGCAACTAATTGGCATGATTTAGTGTCCCCCTGCCTGCCCAAAATTAGGAGGGCGTGAAGGAGAGAGGAAGATTTTGTTGTTTTCTATTAAGTTTTACCTACTGTAATACTACTTTAGGGTGTTTTAGTCACAATTTGTTCAAATCTACCTACCTTTCAGCACAGATAAAGTTGGCGGAGACCAAAACTTCTCTCCTTCCAATCTCTTCTCCTCAACATTTAATGCCTACGCACACCTCCTTATTCTTCTGCTATTCTACAACAGGTAGGACTTAACACATGGATCAATACTGAGCTCAGCATGGCCAGCACAACACCTACCCATCACATTTTAGACAAGGAGACCTAGGGTAAAAAAAAAACCTGACACTTATTTTTCCCAATCACTTTTGTTTATATAGAAGGGAAGTCTTGACGCAATAGTAAAATTATTATCGTGTGAGCTTAAGGTTATGGGTTCGAGTCAGAGAAATAGCCTCTTGCAATGCAAGATAAGACTATATACAATAGACCCAAGGCAGTTCAACTCTTCTCCGGAATCTCATATTGGCGGGAGCTTCATGCACCGGACTACCCTTTACTCTAGTTTATATATATTTAGAAGAGGTGTACATGTAATTTACCCTAAATATTATCATTAGTTATAATCATTATTTTGTTATTTTCATAAGATAGAATGTGTATTATTTTTATTACTATTAATAATATATATCATTTTAACAATTGTTACTATGCTATCATGCATGCAATTATTATTTTAAAATGAATATTTATGGCATACATTGACAAAAAAGTTTAAAATAATTTAATTGTTGATAAAATAATAATAACCTCAGTGTGAAAAATACTAATAACGAATGGCATTCATTGACACAGTGCCTCCTCTTTTAAGCACGTATGATGGCGACAGTTTTTAACATTGTAGCAGAATGATTCTTAACTAGGACTTCCACAAAGTTAAATGCACAGATGGTATGAGAAGAATCTAAAAGCAACATGCTTTTTCAACACTAGAAAATTAAATGGATCTAGAGGTCAAATATTAAGGCAATGGCAAAGATCAAATGCAAAACTTGCAGATGGCCTACCACTCAAGTGCCAATATGAAATGTTTTCTTCCCATCCATTCTCTCCTAGATTCATAGAACCCACCATTAGCACAAGCAACTCCATCCTTCTGCCTTTCTTCAAGTAGAGATTTTGCAGACTACATGAAAGCAAAAGCCCCACTAGTAGTAAATCAAATAGCCGCTATAACATTTATGGAATGAATATATCTTGTTTCCAAAGGTTAGGAGACAAAATTACCTCCCAAGTAATTCCACGGTCAACAGAAAATGTAAACAAAACAGTAGAAGCACCAGAAAGATTATCGACATGAACAGTCTGCAAAGGATGCAATAAAACAATCCCTTTACAGGAGTCATTATTATGGTCAAGAAACATAACTACAGATTCTCACGTACCCTTGGTGATCCTTGCAGTTCAATAGAGTTAGCTTTAATATCAATAATTCCAGAATCAAATTGCCCTTCATTTCGAGCATTATGAACAGTAAGATCTAGAATGCTTGCAAACAATTCAAACAACCTGCATAACAGATTAAAAAATTCACTATTTTTTTTCTTTTTAAAAATATCACTATTGGGAAAATGAAGAGCTGGCTTTTTATTGCAATAACTAATGGAACACAGGCCTGTTTTGAATGTCCGGAGGCAAGCCCAAAATACGGTTTAAGAACCGCCCCACATCATGCATGTCAGAATCCACTATGCGACCCGATACCTTTCCACCATCCTTTCCACTGCCTAATAATTACAATTTGAAATACCAAGAACCACATTAGTATGAAACTAGCAACAGCATTTTTACAGGAACAATGGTACAGCCGATGTCTTTGGCATTGGAAAAGATATTTAGCAAACCGATTCTGTTGCAACTGCAGAAACAAACACTAAAATGCAGTCATGGCAACATCAGTTTATCATAAAATGAAACAAAAAACTCTCACACTTTTTGAAAAATCAAATTTGACCCAAGTCTCAGTAGAAAATTTCAAATATCCAAATTTGGCATGACTTTGGAGAATTACTAAAGCTGAGCATTCAGCCACTAAATAAAAGGGAAAAGGTGTAAACAGTAGAATAGCAAGTCAAAATGACAACAAAACTGAATATCGGATCATATGTTTATGACAAAAAAACAAGTAGAAAATACCAATGCTAGCGTTGTAAGTCTAAACTGTACGATTTGTGATGTATGTATATGGTTCTGAATTGTGATGTATACTAGTTTAAAGTATTTTCTAGAATAACACACAATATATTTTTTTCACAATAAATAATAAAGGATATATTTCATGTTTATCATTGAATACAAAAAGTATAAATCATTTCATGGGTATCCATTGTTATTATGATATTTAACTCTGGTACTTCCATCTACACATATTATTTCATGGCTTTCTCATATATTCAACTTTTGTACTTCATTACATTTCCTTCTAGAAAAATTAAATATTCGATAATGTGTGAGGTTAACATGTTTAACAATTACATTTATCAAGTTTTAGTTGACAATCACATTCTAATATTGGTATGTTTGTTAAATGTTTAGGTTAATTTCTCAAGTAATCCTAGATGTTTGACTCCAGAGATTCTGTTAACCTGATTTCAGGGTCCCAAACCACCAGGTGCAGATTTGCAACTATGCAGGTAGTACGTACATAACCAACTTTTTAAGAGATTCCTCAGGCTTGCAAGGCTTATAAAAAGGTCACAGAAAATGATATCAAAAGAGATGACGAGGAGTTTAAGTAGGAAGTTACATCATTATAAATATAGAGCCCTGGTAGTAAATGCAACTGCAGTGAATTTTCAACAAGATGCAGAACCAGTGAATGGTCAAGGTATATCATCCTAGTAATGAAGAACAAATCTTAAGCACTTGGATATGCATAAAAATGGATCCCTAACAATTCCATCAAATACAACAGATATAAGAGCAATTTCTAAAGAGCTTGTCTATCAGCACTACAATGGCATATAGGTCACTATAGTTTGCAACGAAACCAAAAGAGACAAGGGTTCATGGTTTACAATTACTTGATATAAAATTAAGATCATTGTGCGCACTAATGGTGCATAATCAGTGTAACTATACTCAAATTTTATTCAGAAGCTGAACCAGTAAAGGGGCAAGGGGTGTGGCCCAAGAAATAAGAATTAACTGCAATCTGTACTTACATATAACTGTATCCCTGACAATACCAACAGAAATAAGAGCAGCTTTGGCATAGGTAATAAATTCTTGAATAGTTGCTGGCTCCTCAGATGAACAGCCAGGAGGTAGTACAGGCAAAGGATCCTGCTAAAGCTATAACTAGTCAGCATGCAAATTATAAGTTGATAATAAGAAAGGGTTTAATGTAGAGCTCTTAAAACCACCTGTTCCATTATTCCCCTGTACATCATCATTAGAGCCTTCTTTCCGTAGTTGCTGTCATAGTTGAAAGCACTCAACGATGGACCAGCCCTAGAAGCACGTAGAATTTTACTACCTCCTTTATAATCTATCATATGGAATAAATAAAAAACAAATCAAAGTAAATGAGCATTACCTGCGGTCTCCTTGTGTTAGCGCTCCAAGAGACTCCAATCTCTTTGCAACAATTGATGCAAAGCGCTTTTCACCACCAAGATAAGTGAAAAGAAGCCTGCACATGCACAAGACAGAAGTTATATTTTGTAGAAAAATATATTTTACATCCGAAGGAGCATAACTCAACTAAAATGGCAGTCCAGTACACGAAGCTCCAACCAATGTAGAGTCCCAAGAAGGATTTATTATATGTGGCCTCACCCTGCATTGCAGGAGGCTATTTCTGCGACTCAAATGTGTGACTGCCAAGTCTTACGGCAACAATTTTACCGTTGTGTTAAAGCTCCCCGACCTCCCCTTAAGGAGCATAATTCAACTAAGATATGAAAATTTCACCAAAAGTAAACTATAAGGAGATGGGTGTCCTTCTCGCCCAATGCACTAATTAAAAATCCACATGGGAGTATTAAATAAAAGACATCCAAAAAGTTGTACTTCAATCAGGCATATCAGCATCAAAAAGGAATTCAATTGTTTTAATAAAAGAGCACAAGTGGATCAAGGTTTTGATCCCAATCACTACTGCCCAATATTGTGATTGGCAATACACATCAACCTAACAACACTAATATTATTGTTCATTAAATACCGAGTATATGATGTTTCAATTATTGTATTCATTGTAATGGAGTTGTTGCCTTGTGACCTAGAGGTCACGAGTTTGAGTTCTGAAAATAACCTATTGCAAAGTAGGATATGCGTACAATAGATCCTCCCTCAGGACCCCGTATGGCCAAAGCTTCGTGCACCAGACTGTCCTTTTTTATTATAACGGAGTGCAAATTGAAAGGAAACTTTGGCACAATGGTAAAGTTATTGTCATATGACTTGGTGGTCATAGGTTTGAATTGTGGAAATAGCTTCTTGCAATGAAGGATAAGACTGCGTATAATAGACTCTTCCCCGGGATCCCGCATCACCGGACTGCCCTTTACAATGGAGTACAAATTGATACTTCTACAATGGTATCATACTAGTTATAGGCACAGTACCAGGCCAAATTTTGAAGATAATAGCTCTTTGAATATCATAGGCATTAAAATTATTATATTGATGAAGGCCCACTACACTATTCTATTGGATGGAGGCCAGATACTTTTTTATTCTCATATGCTGCCAAATATCAGCAAGGAAGGAGCTCAAATAGTATGAAAGAACTCCAGAATAGTAAGAATGAAAATGCTTAATTTCATAGATAATCTTGGATGTCTTGTACATTAAACAAAAATTAAATAATGATAACTATGACTAAATTAGGTCAATCATGCCAATTGATGTTCTCTTGAAGTAATAATTAGAAATGACTATTTCCTGTGGTGAGAAAAACCATGTGTGTCAGCTGATGCTATCCTGTAGTAATGATTGACAACAAATTAGAATAAACATGCAAATTGTAACAGCAGTTGTTGATGTGAATAGCAAAAGCCTGCCGTAAGATTGGGTGATCAGCAATTCAGGTGCTGGTGTCTGCAATAGAGGCAGTGTTGTCTGTAAGCGGCAATGACCTTCTTACATCGGCCTCATTCAGGGAAGATAGGACACGATCCCCACATGAGATAAAGAGAACAGAAACTTCTCCAACAAAAGCATCAAAGTAATGTTGCTCGATGAAACCATAGGAGCCAATGCCTTTTGATGTCATCTATATCAATGAGTTCCATGTGTTGATCGACAATTTTGTTTATGCCAGTCAACATGGCTCCAACCATGTTAATGATAATTGCATCATATACATCATCTATAACAAAATGAAGTTTATGATAGGTTAAGGTTTGCTTGGATATGAGGATATAAAGCCTTGATAATTGTAACAATATTCAAGTTCATTTAATTGGATGTATAACATTTATTGTCAATAAAATGAATAAATATCTTCAAATTACAACATAAAAGTTAGACATGGAAAAAGCAACACTGAGATATTCTTGAATACACTATCTTCATAACGGAAAAAATTGATGTGATCGAATATTACGTATGAACAAAACATAGACTTTGTTCAAATTTCAAGGACAGAAGATTAGAATGTACAAGACTACCTATATTGTGGTGCAGAAGCCTGATTAGAGCGATGAGTTCTACCAAACTGCTGGATGGCACGATCAGCACTCCAAGGAAGTTCAAGTGTTATATGTACCCTCCTTTTCTGGAAATGCAAAAGGTTTAAGCAAACTTAGCAGAGACGCATAGACATCAGATAATTCTGCAAAAGAGCAAAAGGCCAGCATTCTGATAATTCAAATACCTGATTTAATGCCCTTCTATCAGCCTGTAAAGAAACTCCTGCGGATCCTGCTTCTGATATTATAGCAACCAATTTTTTTCCATCCATAAATAACTGTTTCTCGTTCATATTAACCATTTCCATGGCAACTTCCTTGCTGCAAAACACATAATTGAGTTTAAAAAAAAAGTGAAAGTGATAAAAAATGCATAGGCTTTAGCAATTTCATTCTCACGTGCTCCTTGCTTGATAAATAACACCTTTTCCACCAGAAGCCCTTAGAAGCATGCCACGTCTACCAGTCATTTCAGCAACATTTTCTGGACCTCCTAACTGTAAATATCCATACAATTAAAAAAGTATGAAAAAAAAAGTTGAACAATTGAATAAACTTGACCGGACATAAATTGTAGATAAAACAAGCCATCAAATTCTCAATTGTGAAATACAATCTACAAGCTTTCCACAAAAAAGTATGGCAGCAATTGAATTAAGTAAAACAGAGCATAATTTTAAAAGCCTATCATCAAAAGTCCTCAAATGACTCAGTACTTTACTACTCTTACTTGGGAAAGCATATTCTCCTTATTGTCTATATGGATACCATCATCAAAGGCGATGATTCTTTAGGAATCATGAGTCTAAAATCACCAACATTTTTAAACCAAAGACGTAGGAGATCTAAAATCCTTGGCATAAAGGTTGCTACCACTGATAACATTTCACAAATGAGATGCGTGTTTGATATGCTTGAGAACACTGGTGTGCTAGAAACTAGGCTGGTCAACACTCATATAGATCAGTGTCAAGGTAATGCAAGGATAAGGGAAGCCACGTATTAACATTTCACAAATCAGATACATGTTTGATATGCTTGAGGACACTTGTATGCTAGGAACTAGACTAGCCAACACTCCTATAGATTCAAATGCCGAACTAATGAAAGAATAAGGGAAGCCATTAATTGATCTAGGGAGGTACAAAAGATTGGTTGACAAAATGAACTTGCACACGTTGCAACAATTGGATATCTCATTTGCAGTGAGTGCAATCAAACAATTCTCGAGGCTGTGTCATGATTACTAGGAGGTAGCATTGAGAATTCTAAGATACCTTGCTTCAGGGAAAAGTCTCTTCTACCAAGATCAAAAGTGACCTTCAGATTATAGGACATGCCAATGATGATTGGGCAGGCACCCTACAAATGCAGTGATCCACATTGAGTTACTGCATCATTCTAAGGGTAATCAGATTTCCTGGAAGGAAAAGAAGTTAATTATCATAGCTAGATTTAATACAGAGGCAAAGTATAAGGCTATAGGCATAGTGAACTTATCAGGGTTAAACAGCCGTGACTGAGTTGACATGCTCCTATAGCACCAACAAAGTTGTATACTTGACTATCAAATTGGCATGCACATAGCCTCTACCCCAGTCTTTCATGAGAGAATAAAAGACAGAGATTGATTCTCACTTTCTTGAAGAGAAGGTGAAGTCCAATGAAGTTGTCACCTCATTCATCAACTCCAATGATTTAATGATCAAGTAAATTTACTAACCACATCTATAAAAGGTCCTAGCATCGTATATATTTATAGCAAGCTGGGGTTCATAATATCTTCAATCCAACTTGAAAGGGAACACTAAAAACCTCTATGTGACTACTGTGAATATAAGATGTATTGTAAGACTGCATCAGTGAAATGGTAGTGAGGACTATGCAGGGTGTCAAAGGAAAACCTTGAGTCAATTAGTTCCCACTATCGAGACTACACATGATGAAAACAAGGTTTTCATGTATTTAAAATATGCAATGGGTATAAGAAATGTTCAGCTAGAAATGTAATAGAATAAATCGCATGTTCATAACTACAAATAAGTTGAGTGCAAATTATGTTAACCAGAAGTACTACATACTAGTGCATAAGAGCCAACTAGGAAAGAAGGTAATAAAGCTTATATATAGAAAAATGATAATGTTATCTAACATTAAAAGCATTAGCATGACTCAGAAAAGACCCCCAATGTGAACCAAACAAGAAAAACCAGAAATAGAAAATGATATCTTAAAACACTGCTCAATTAATCCACTTATGCCATGAACATTATTTGAGGATGAATTTTCAGGCTGGTTCAGATAAGAAATAAGACCTTGTCAATTATATCATCCAGAGGATTATTTGGCAAATCCAAAGACCGAATAATATCCAAAATCTTTGTTTTCCGCTCCAGTGCAGCTTCATACCTGTTAGGTAGTGTAAAAAGATACAACATATTTTTCAACATTACCTCTCCCTTGTATCATGATAATTCCGTACCTTTTCATAAGTTCAGCAACATAGGCATCTCTTGCCTTGAAATACTCATCAGTTTTCTCCTTGCATGAGTAGCAAGACCAATCATCAGATACTAAATCAGTCCATGGGGGAACTAAACAACCAGGGTGGACTAGTCGAGCACAGCATGAACAACGAAGCAACAACTTTTTGTCCTTCAATGATAAGACACCATTTCAGCTAACATGTTTAAGCAGAAGTTAGAAAGAATGTAGAAAACTATGGAACAATGCTTACCTCTTCACTGTTACATATTTCACAGATTTGGAACTCCTCATCAGATTCTGTAGATTCAAGATCAGACTCAGCTGAAACAAAATAAGATTTGAATGAAAACTAGGATAAAGTTAAGTTTTTGATGGAATTTTAATTTCTTGCCAAGGACATAAAACACACACTTAAACAAACAATTACACAATTGCATAGAAGAGGGGTAGCAAGTGTTATCTGCCTGCAAAGAGAGTGAATCTGTAGCAAATGTGAGCAGTGGTCATTTGCCAAATTAGAGGCCAGTTATCCCACTCTCTCTCTCTCTCTCTTTTTCACCACACTTCCTCTTATCTCTCTTCTAATCCCTTCCCTCCTTCCAAATCCTCCAAGTAAACACAGCCTTGAGTAAATTAATTCAAATATCATTAAATTGGCAACCACAGATTTCATCTTAAGGTAATGCCAGACAAAATTATTTGAAATAATTCTTGATTACTCACATAGCGACTCCTCAAAACTGTCACTGTCACTTGTAACATTCCATTTTGCAGTTTTTCTTTGTCTTTCTTTAAATGATACACCAGGAGTAGCAGAATGCCGCTTACGCTGAAGTTCCTTGACACTTTCTTCACCTACAGCATAAAAGTTAGACAAACCACAACGTGCAGAAAGAGTTAAAGGTCAACTGGTAATAGCATACCAAGTGAATCTGGCTTTGGAGGTACTGGATAGTTTTCTTCCACCAATTTCAGAAGAAGCTCACGAGGACCCGAGACAAAGTCTTCTAATTCAAGACCCTGCTCGTGAAAAACTAAATAATCTAGATCAACATTTCAGTGAAACAAATTGCCAAGTAAAGATGAGAAACACCTACATATTTTGTAACAAACTCCTCAGTTCGAGCCTCCCCAGTACTTTGAAGACCAATCACAACACACTTACCCTCAGCCAGTGCCTGCTTAGCTAACCTCACAGCAGCAGGTACTTTAGCTGACATACACATATGCCTAAAGAAACGCTAAAAAACATAAAACAAAAAAGTTGTCATACTAACAAGAAGTAGCCAGCATTCTGGCACAGGATAAAGAAGATTGCGATCTTAAAAAAAATAAAAATTGTACAGCACCATAGATCTACAGAGAACATAAGATTACAACAAATAGAATTGCTTTACCTGATGGCTGGCCCAATACAACCGCCAAACCTGACTAGAGTTCGGTTTCTCCTCTGAAAGAAAAGTGTTTGCTGATAACAATTCAACCCGTAACTCAGCCCAGAACTCAGCGGCCTTCTTATACATATCCTATTAATGAAATATAAGCATTTCCTATATCATCACGATGGCTAACGGACAAGGTTAAAAAAAACATTAAGGAGGATAAATAAAACATATGACCAACAATATTTAATATTTAAAAAGAAAATACCCCAGCAAAGTTAAGACAGTCCACATGTTGCACTTGGCCCTGATCAGTTCAATTAGTAGGGAAATATGCGGGAAATGTTGATAGCATGCAAGAGTAGATTAGGGACTTTCCCAAAAGGCAAAAATATGAAACTAATGGTCATCCAGTTGATAGTAACAATGACAAAACAAAAAATATCTAGTTTGAGCGCAGAGATGCATCTCATCTTTGTGTAATCCTATCTGTTTTTCCATTATGTTTACTTGTACTTCTGGGCTGTTAGTATCTTGATGCTTGTGGGATTTGGTTGATTGCCCTCAACCAAAACTTCAAATGTTTATAATACTGCATAAAGCCTTCAAAAACACAAAAATCTTCTTTACTTGAGGAAAAAGACACTAAATCTATATACATGGGTGTAGACTAATCTGGCAACCTTAATTTATTTTTCTATCCTGAAATGAATAGAATAAGACAATATCAATAATATAACTACAAACTTCAGAAACACTACTATTAGCTATGCTGACTCAGTACCATCATTCCCTCCTCAAGTGGTGCTTCTAGTACTTCGAATTCAGTCCCTTTGTAACTAAGCGTACGACAAACATACATGCCCCTAAACAAGACAAATGGCATTAGTGTCACAAGAACATCATGAGACAATTAACCAGATAAGCAGGTTTCAGATATTTCACCTTGCCTTCATGTCCATTGCAACTAGTTCAAGTGCTCCAACACCACCTTTATCAAGAGCCCCTGTAAAATTGGGAGTAACAAATTTATTGAAAGTATTTCTCAAACAAAAGATAACTTTGCAAGAACATGCAAGATGTGTAAGAATATTTTAAAGAAATATTAAGATTTTATAGTTAGAATGGACCTCAACATAAGAGCTCAAACAAATGCTACTTGGGAGAAAAATAACTAGCTCATTGGTACTATGTCTTGTAAACAAATAAAGAATTTATTATAAGGATATTGATACTTATATTCGATAAATGACAAACCTAAAAAATCATGGAACTGAGGGAAACATGTTCCATCGCCCCATAGTCCAAGACGGGCCATGTAACCCATATTTCGTGGCTCAGAAGCACCAGTTGCAGAGCAATAAACAACTCGAGCCTCAGGTAGTCTTGCCTGTATTCACAAACTTCTTATTACGCACTTACAGGTCAGTTGCGATATCATAGAAATAGATAAAACAAACAAATACCCAAAGCATACTCTGTTCATGCAAAAAATGTCCGTGAAAATACACCCCAAGTTAAGAAAAAATAATTAATTATTGGCAAAATTGGGTGAGCAATTTAGGTTCATTTATTATTTGTAGCAATTATGCTTCGAGGAAAACCATCGAATCCGCAAGAATGAGAGAAAAATTCATATGTAAAAGAACATTTAAAAGAAAGGATCTTCCTTGGAAAAAGATGCAATGACATTAAAAGAAAGAAGAAATGGGAAAACCAAGATGATCTGTCGCTTCCTACATCTGATCCTTGATCACTGCCATCACCTACTCTGGATATTGATCTCTCTCTCTGAACAGCATGCGGAAGAGAGACGGTGCCTTCCCACATATCTTTCCTCCTTGGACTGACCTAACTAAAACCAACTCTCTTCCTAATTTTGATATAAAAATTGTCTTGTCCAATCTAATTGAATTGTAACCCAGACTCACCCACCTTAAACTAAAGTTAGGCCAAATCCTAATTAGAAGTTAAGTCTAATCACAGTAGATGCAATATATCTGTTACCCTCCAAGAATTCAAATCCAACCAGTCAAGAAATAAGATAAATCACAAATTATACTAGTTAATAAGAGTAAATTAACAAGAAAAAACACCACAACAGAGGGCCTAATGCCTGAAAGGGCAATATAGAACCTTGGCAGTTGGCATCTTGGATAGACTATCATTAAAACTGAATTAACCTAAAGAATAGACTATTTTCAAAGGAAAATTATTAGGCTCTAGAAAATTTATAAGAGCAATCAACCTGAATTTCTAACACTGCTTCGCCTGTTCGAGTAGGTTGGCTTCCTGCCTCAGGGATCAAATTTTTTGCCTTATGACACTGCAAGAAGAAAACTCCTATAAAAATCTTATAACCAGCATGTAAGAACTCAATCGAGTAGCATAATTCATTAAATCCAAGAGATAAAACAAATAAAATCATGAGGAAACAGTTAAGGAAACTAGTAGTGCAATTAAATGGAGTACCTCATCAAACACCACTAGGCCATCGAAGTCTGACCCACACCATTGCAACAATTGCACCAACCGAGATCGACCTTTTTCAGATGATGCTATCAAGCTACTGTATGTTAAGAAAACTACCCCATCCTTTATTCCAACAGCTTTGGAGTCAAGCTTAGAGTAGGGAAGCTTGTTTAAAGGATGTACTGGAAAAAAAAAAGCAAGGAAGCTCGTTTAAAGCATGTACTGAAAAATAAAAAATCTTTCCCAATTAATTCTAGGATGTAATAAAAATTAAATTCCATGCAACATCAACAACTTAACATATAAATTTCCACCTGGTATTGTAGTCCTATGACAGGCTATCTCCCTTTCTGACTCTATGACAACTAGTGTATCCATGATGCAGTTCTAAATACAGATCATAAAGTCGCATCATAGTCAAACTACCAGAAATCATCTATATGTCAATTCCGTGGCATCAGCTAAAAGAAGGATCATCCTTGATATGGTCCTACAAAAGTCCATTCCTCTAACATTACACATCACACTCAACAGTTCATGCTAGCGCCCCTCAGCAAAAAGAAATCATCAGACATTTGATCCTCTTTAGAGAAAATAATCCTCTCTGATGCGGCATTTACTGTAAGGCTACATTTTCATAAAATATTAAATGTTCAATGAGTCAAACCATCATTGGAGAAAAATATTTGTGGAGCAAATCTCTTGAAGCACTTAACAGTAAGTAATGTTCATAACTTGAGATATAAACTCTATAAAATCTGCATGGAGCTAGTAGCAATCATAGATGCGATATTTGCAACTTTTTAGTACATATAGTTGATGTGCCACAAAAACTTGTATTGGATCTTCCATTTCATATGATTCGCGGGAGAATCTTCTTTACCTCCATTGACCATTTTTAAAGATAGAAGATCTTACATAGTTTATTCATCTATCAATTGATAAAGTGCAAGTGTTCCCTTTCTATTCAATAATAGTTGTTTACTCTCTACTTGCATCCAAGCATGTTTTCATGCTAATTTAAAGAGGACGTTGCACAATTAGATATATTGATTTTGATGGATGATGTCATCATTGTTTGATGCTTATCGATCTTCTGTTAAAATAAGTTCCAGCATCGTATCCAAGTTTCTACTCAAAAATAGCAAGTAATGGAGGATCACTCATTGGTATAGACTTGACATGTTTATTAAGTTCGTTTTAGCATTGCTGTAAGCATCAAACTGCCCTTATCCACCACTAAGATTTTCTAGCCAAGTTTGACGACTGTGTACTAATCATTAAAAATCATAATTGACCAGTTATTTTCAAATTAAGGTCCCTTTATCCAGTTAGGCTATATCTTCCACGGAAGAAATGATTAAGCAAAATTTCAGAATACTACAAAGGAGAAGAAAGAATTTGGTATGATTGCTGAGAAAGTTCACCAATTGAACAAAATTTGTGGCTGGTATCATTGTTGTGATGATGGCCTATGCAGTCAAATAGGCAGAATGCAATGCTTCACCATATCACATGTACCCACAGACGCATAGGTTTGCAAAAAATGTTTTTTATCTTTAAATGGTTCTCTAGGTTAGCTCAACCTAATGTAATAGATATTTAGCATGAAGAAGATGACCAGTCTAATTTTTATTTAATATAATAAAAATTTATAAAAAGAGAGAGAATGAAAGAAATCCCTTGATGGACAAAATAAAGAATTGTTAATTGATGATTAGAACAAAAAGAGGTTATACTTAAATCACACATGAAATTATACCTCGTAGTGGAAATTAATGAATTACAATTTGATTCACGTGAAGAGAGAGGAATGTGATCATTATAAGAAATCGCAATGATTATCTTTCCTGATAAAGATTGCCTATTTTATATAAGTATAATGAAACTATCTTCATATGCAATGCATGTATTCCAATTGGGTGAGTATAAGACACTTACATCTATTTGTTATTTTATTTTTGAATCACTAAAAATAATTTAATTATATTTTCTGCAGATATAGCTAACATTAAATGTTTGTGTTAATGGCATGCATCAGCATGACCACATACCATATGCACTATGTGATGACTCAACTAAGATGCTTTTTAAACTTGGAATGAACTACAGATTAGATGAATCATAGCACATAAAAGGGCATGAATCATCCATGGATTTAAAATGCTGCACTCAGTGCACTACCTTCAATACAAGAAGCGCCAACATCATCCAAGTCTCTGCGCGCATCGAACTTTAGGTCCGACCCAACAGAAACCCACCTGTCAAATAAGGCGACAAAACAAAAAAATTGTTACTTTGTCATAGAAAAAATACTCACATTAATCATGGAAATATGAAATTGGACGTTTCAACAGTAACAACAAAAAATGATACATCCATGATGCTTTATTTTAATAGTATAAATACCAGAATGCTTACAGTGCTTTGCACCTCCCATGTTGCCAGTTTTCCCAGATCAACCCAGCAATAGTACGACCCTTACCCACACCAGCTCCATCACCAATGAAAAAACCTGCTCTAGCACCATTTTGAAGATAGTGAAGATGCCGCTGGCATAGGAACAAACACCATTGTTGTTATTGTGTGAGGAGCTGAAATGGATATAACTTAAACTTGCCATATAAGAGAAGAAAAATAACCTGACAAGCATACACTAGAGTTTCAATCTGTAAGCATGACAGTGCATTTGATTTGTCCAGCTCATCCATAATCTTTAAATGGTATGTGGGTTCTGGAGGTTGAACAGCTGACAGCGAAGACGTTTCAACAACAGCATCTGGATGGGGACGCCCAACAGACAATCTAGGAGGTCTCTATATTAAGACCATGTCAAAAATTATTTAAACATATAAAAGTCTACTAGCACTATATTTATTATTATTATTTTTCTTTTTTTTTTTGTGTGTGTGTGTGTTTTGGGGGGAGGGAAGGAATGGAATGAAAACAAATTCAGATGGGATAAGCTTCTAGTTCCCCTATATTTGGTAATGTAGGCACGCACACACACTTACATAGTCAGTAAAGGTTTCCCCGGCAGCACCACCTTCATCTTCTTCACGCTCCACATCGATTGCAACCTAAGATAGACAAACAAACTAAGATAACAAGATGACCTCCAAGAATACCTAGAATATTGGATAAAAATAACAATAAATAAAAGAATATTTTCATTAACAATGGATCACTTGTACAAAAGAATTGATTTGTATCGCTCCCAAAGGCTTAAGCTGTTAACAAAGGTCCAATACAGGTTTATGATTTAGCATAACCCTTGGCAGCATTGGATAGTTGTCTTTACGATAAACTAGAAACGGGATTTTATACATTGAATCAATTGAGCTAAAAATTGTATAAATAAAAATATAGAAATTACATTACTAATTATTGTCAATAAGTTAACAAAAGTTAAGTACAAAGACCATAATATCATTGAAACAAAAAGTAAATAAATTATCTAAAGTGGATTTCAAAAAAAGGAAAAAGCTATCAACTAGCAAGTCATCAGAGATCAACTTAGACATTGTCACCTAGGTTACAATTGAAAACCCGTAACACAAAAGTATGTCATTTCCCAAGACTCCACTCCGTGAATTTTATTCTTCCATCAAGTGTTAGTAAAAATATATCACTATAATATCCAGGCCATTTGAATCACTTTCAATTATGTAAAGTAAAATATTGACATCAAATGATCTTCATATACATACTAGATCGCAGTAATGAGTATCTAATATTGTTTCCTGTTATATGTGACTGTATAATGTAAATTATCTTTCTTTTGCAAATGATATATTACCAATTATAAGTTACGTCTAGCTGCATTTTGATTATTATGTTACCAAACATATCTAATGCCTTACTAGTATTTTTCGCATTCTTAGTTGGTGAATTATTTATTATCTATTATATATTATTCCCTAAAAGACAATATATTTTAACTATTGAAATTGCATTTAATTTACTTGCCCTGTCTTTAGGTAGTCAAAAATGTAATTCATTAAATTAGAAGGACCATTGTTGCCCTTATTTTTCAGGACTCGTGCCTACAACTCATCTTCCTCATGCATCAATGTCTTGCTCAACAGTTCAGGACTCAAGAGCACAGAAATTGCAATGACATGGTTGCAAGGACTTTCATTCCCTCCAGCTCCAGCCTTCTCTTGTATTCTCCATTCTTCGACATGTTTGATTTGCTTCTTCCATTTTTATCAAAGCATTTGTCAGGGAACAATGGGACATGACTTGATAAGACTCTCAAGAGTATCACAGGATTTCAGACAACTGAGCCGATTCTCAACCAGTTGGCGCTGATTTTTTTGTTGATAGTAGACATGATGAAAAAATATTAATGAATAATACTGTTAATGGAAAGTAGACAAATATTAATCTGATATCACTTATAATATTAGTAATATTACTAATAATAATGATATTAATATTACCTCAATCCACCACCTCCTACATGGCATAATCAGCTGTCAATCTCTCTTGTGGCAATCTGGACATGCAGGCACCTCTCTCACAGTGCAATTAGTCAATCCCTTCTCCCTCCCAATGCTTCATATATGAGACCACCACCCCAGTTACACATGTCTCTCCGTTACATGAACCCCATAACCCTCATGTAGTAGATGTAACCCAACCTTCATTCCTCCGCATAAACTTTCTCGACTTCACCATCCACCACTCATGTCGATATACTATTCCCATGATGTTGTATCTAGATCGGCTTAACTTCTTCTCCTTTTACTTTTTTGCTTCTCATTCCTTGTCTTTCCTTTCAACCCTTCTTGTTGTTCGGTATCAATGCTGATTTGAATTATCAAATTGAATGAAATCTTGATAAAATCTCCGCCAAATTTGGAAAAGAAAAAGGTTGGTTGTTCCATTGATGGACAGATCTGAATTGATTCAAGTCATATGTGAGGCGTCTTTGAACACTTCAATTTCAATAAATTTATTAATGAAAGAATCAAGAGATCACGATTGCTCATTAAGCTTGAGCCCACTGAAAGAGACTCTTATCAACAAAATTTCAGCAATCATTCATATTAATATACGCATGGGATATTTTCACTATGACATGAATGCAAAAAAACTGGAATTTTCACAAAAATTGAAACTCGTATCAAGAAGAAAATGAATGCATTTCTCCACAAAAGATGATTTTCTACATATCCTTCACACACCCCTCCAGAACATCCTAGGGACTTTCTTCTCTTTAGGGCCTTTACTAAAATCACATAATTCATCTCACTGGTTATTTATACAAGTAGCTAAAGATTAAAGCTAAATAGGTCAATGTACACTGATGCCGAATATCTAGGTCTATTTACTGAAAATACAACAATGGTAAAACCATTCCCATTGAAAAAGGCAACCCATAAGTAACTCCTATTACAGAGATTAATGATTAAATGAACATGTAGAATACAAGAAACCAAATTGCCAACGCACTCAGAAAAATTGCTTATAAGTTTAGGTGTGAAGCAAAGCATGCAGGATTTAGCTTGAGGCTTGAGCTGTAGAATAGGATCGTTGAACTGGGTTTTCTAGTCTAGTTTAATAGAAAAGGAGCTGTGGCTACACACCCTACATGGTCAATAGGTTAACTTATATTGTGGAAACTACATTTTATTCCTTACACAGGAAAAAAGACGCACATCAACAAATACTTTAGCTTCTTTTATAAGGCCAGGCTGGCATGCGCAGAGTAACAATCAGCTCACCCTGCTATCTTACTCATTTGCATAACCAAAAGGAAAAATAACAAGAAACATTAGAAGTCTCCGTCATTGCATAATTCCTTCCACGTTCTCAATATTAGGTGCATCAGCGACCATGTTAAGTAGGTGTTAGACATCATTCAAAAAAAATCGTCATGACATTGGCAGAACTAGTAAGCAGGAGAATATTAAGCCACAGTAATACTCAGACTCGGATATTTTCAACAGGAAAAGGGGGACTTTCTAATTAAACAAACAGAGAAAGGAAGGAAGGGATGTGGTTGATTGCCTCATTGATCTCCTCGGGCGGGTCTGGTGGGAACCCAACTAGGGAGGCCGGAGATGAAACAGAGGGGAAGTATTGTTGCAGCTTGGCTAGGTCGACAGCGAGGTCCACCCCGCACTGCGGGCAGTTGAAACGGGCGAGGCCGTGAGGGACATTAAGGATCGCCTTGCAACGAGCGCAGGGAAGCTGGATCTTGGTCGGATCGATGCCCTGAGCCTTGGGCGGGGGGCGGCGAGGAGGGGGAGCGCCCAGGAGCTCGGGCGGCAGCATCTGCGGCAGCTGGCACTTGGGGCAGATGAACTCGGTCATCCCCGGTGCCACCGCGAGTATCCCATGGCATCCGGCGCAGCGGACCTGTAGGCTTCCTGCCGGAGGCCCTGGCGGCGGCAGAGCCAGAGGCGGCACCGTCGGGAGCGAGGGCTGCCCCATTCCTGCCCCCTGGCTCGCTCGCTCCTCTGCGCTCTCTATGACTCCACCCCGTTCGAATCCTTCCGCCGCGAGTATCGATCTGCTGTGAATCGCCAACGAGGAGGAGCGATCGAATGTTCGAAAGGAGAGAGAGAGAGAGAGAGAGAGAGAGAGGAACGGCAAGGGTTTGGATTTTACGGACGAGTAATTGGGGACATTATGATTCAGCAGTTATGATCGCGGTCACGTGGTTCGTCAGCACCAAAGGAGGAAGCGCCTCTCCACCGCAAAGCGCATTGTTTCATTGCTATTGGCGAATATTATTATGGAATAAAAAAATAATATTTTTTTTTTTCTTTCAACATTATTCACCTGTGAGTTAAGTGATAAATTTAAAAATATTTCCAAATCTTATTTTTAAGAAAATAGAAAAAAAAAATGTTTTTTAAAAAAATGTTACACAATCGAATGTGATAAAAGATAACACTTGGATTCAGTTGCGGTGTAATATTTTATTTTTATTTTTATTTTAAAAATAGATACAAGGTCTATTTTTTCTTAATTCACAAGTAAATTTGAAATGCAACTCTAGAATATCTTTTTTAATTAGACATTTATTTATTTACTTATTCTATGGTAATTTACTAGTATCATGTAACAAAAAACGATCCCCATGCTTTTCACGTTGATCTCTCACCTCGATGAGATAAAAATAAATAAATCGCAAAGATTATATTCTTTAATCCGTTGGAAAAATGAAATTTTTTTGAATCCAAATAAAATCCACATTAAAAATTGACCCCTATCCATCTATAACAACATTTACACCACACTAGCCAACGGGTCTAATTCACTGTTAATACAGCTTATTTGTTTGGTTAATTAAATAAAATAAAAAAACATAATTTGTTTCGATCAAATCTAAAATTAGTGCTTCAGAAAATCTACTCTGCTTACTCCTTTTCAAATATGTGCTGAATATTTATCGAGTCAAACGTATCATTGTAAAAAAAAAATTAAAAATCTTGCATAAATACCATTAGAAATTAATTCTAGAAAATTTTAAATAAATGTCTGACAATATAAACTTCAACTTCTTGCAAAAATCTTATGTACCTGAGAGTGATGAGAAAGAGACATTGCAGAACCGAAGCTACCGACAACTAGTCGGTTACTCGATGCAATTGCAACAGTTTCGTGTTGGCCTCTCTGGCACAAAATTAAATGCAAATGAAGGTATCCTCGACGTAATATTGATACAACTGCTCAAAACGGAGGAAATGGAGCGCACTCTGTATTGCTCGCCCAGGACTAGTCCTGGAAAGAACACATTAGACTCGAGAGGTCAACTTAGCGTTGTGGTCTCAGTCGAGTGACTCTGAACTTATTTATGCCAATTGCTATATGAGTTGCAGGACATGTCGACTGGGATTGTTCATGATGATGCTTGACTATAAGGAGATCCATAAAAGATTGAATGCACTGAAACTTCACTATTGTTTCTGCTTCTTCGCAGAGGGTTCTGATGACTGGTCCGCCTGCATGAAATGGTATATCACTCATCCATAATTTGTGTAGCTCCCTCCATAAATAACAAAATAGTTAAAGGCGATACGAATACCTTCAAGGAGAATGAAAAGATTATGTAATTAGATAAATTGAATTGATTAAATAAGGCTTGAATGGCAACTGTATGTCTAAACTCCGGGGGTTTATTTTGTCAATATTTTTTTTTCAACAAAAAATAATAGCATGGGTTTTGCATGTGTTTTTTAAGAGAAAGAAACCTGATGATTTTTTTCACCCCCAATTTGGTAGCATTTCGTTGGTCACTATGAAACCAGAAAATTACAGCGTGCAGTCAAATATCAAATAAATAAAGATAGAAGTTAAGCAATAAACTGCATTATAGCTCCATTTCAATACGAGTTGACAAAAATCTTACTGAATTCAATAGTTCTTCGCTAATGTAGGCCATTGTCCTCAACGTGGCTTCCAATGTGTCTTTGGAAAGCTGAAATTTAACGTCTAGTTCCCCTGATGGAGTGTTGGCGTAATCTTGCAACTGAATGTGTTCCAGAGCATCATAATTAGATAGAAAATTCGAAATATAGGTTGACGAACATAGGTGATAATTTTGCTGAAACTTAGAAGGCAAAATTAATGCATAGACAGAATGGACTAAAATCATCAACTGAAGTAGAACCAACAGTTTTAAATTATTAAGTGGATGTCCTAAAGTAACTCTCTAGGTGCCAAGAAAGAGCAACTATAGCATTTTTGTGAGATTTTAGCATGTCATGATCAAGGTCAAAGCCCTTCGTATTGTTGTCGCCAATGCATCTCCATTGCTGTTCTTGTGTCAAAATTCTAAAAATTATTTAAATTTTCCCCTTATTGTAATTCCAATTTTGTTTGCACAAAGAAGTAATAAAATCTAACAAAATCACTAAGAAAGATGCATAAACTCCGGCCTGCAGCCTTTATGAATTGCTTACACTACTGAAAATCCAAGTTATAGGCATTGCTTACTATGGAAATTTAGTTGAATTGTCGTGTCAAAAATATGTAAAAATATTTTTTAAAATCATGTACTATGTCAGAAAAAGCAAGGAAATATTTAACAGGTTATGTTAGAGATATTATCTGCATGATCAAGTATCTGCATACCTTTAATGTGATGATAGCTACTCTATTTGAAGATTGCGAACACCGGTTTTGCATGGTCCATGTCATAGACCTCAGTCTAGGAAGATTGTCCTATGTAGATCATGGAAACATCTCATCACACTTTAAAAAACACCGTTGTCCAGACACCAAGTCCACAATGACAAATTACAAAGAGTTGCATTTGGTACCGTATTCTTGGAAGAGCCAGATTCCTCGTGAAGAGACACGGTAGCTGCCAGTGGAGAATGTGAATCAACATCAATTTCATTGGAAGACTGGGCATTCTTGTTATTAATATAAGTTCTATTGTTGATTTGCCAGGCGGATGACAAATTCTCCAACAATGAGAAAGATGGAAGAGCAGGAGTAGCATTAACTTTGACCAGATCTGAAATCCTTATCTGTTGCTGAAGAGGCTACATAAACATTAAAATACATAGTAAGTAAGATCTGAAGCTCAAATATTAAGCCAAAGAGAAATACTACTAAGCAAGTTCTGCAGTCGAACACTCTCATTAACATGATAATGAATGTGGATTTCAAAGTTGTGGAACTTACTCTTCTAAAGTTACTTTTGCTTCATTATAAAAAATTTTAAACAACTAATATATACAAGGGAACTTGAAGATTGAAGACATATGAACACAAAGAAAGATGTTAGATCAAAATAGCCAGTTAGTTAAACACTCAAATGATTGGTTTTATGTCCCTTGATAGAGATATTAAATGCCCAAAAATAATTTGGTAGTATTTGCAAGTTGTGGACATGATCTTTGGTTTGATTTCCATTATGCTTTAGTTATATTTTTGTTAGCGTGATGGAGTACTGGGAATTTCCAAATTTGCACTAGCAGCCACTACAAAGAATTTGAAACGACAACAAAGAAAAGGGAACAAAAAATTGTGGAGTGACCAAAGATAGGAATTAGGTGGTGGGGGGCAGTTAGTACTAAAATTTTTCTTTGTTGCTTGCCACTATCAATGTTATCACAGAGGCAATACAGCAGCAATTACTTTGTTGCATCCAGAAATACAAAGAATCTCCCAGAAATCTCTATGTAGATCTTTTGTCGTGAATAAAGGTATATTGGATATTATTGTGTAAATGAATATGCCATGTGATGACTACATATTGTACTAACATACATCGTTTAAATATGTGTACCTGATCTGTCGATGATTCCTCAATCCACTGATGAAGATACGTATTGAATATTAGCAAAATAATGGTTTCAAGTTCAATAGGAAGACCAGGAGGAAACAATTTGCTAATGTTATCTCCTGCTAGCTTGTCACCTATGCACTTTCTTATGAGACATCGAAGAGAAGCCAAAATCTATAATTGCAAAATAAAAATTGTAACTAGAAAGGATGAAAAGCAAACTAAACAAATAAACAAACAATTTAACACCTCAATGTATGAAAATAAACATAAAAAAATCACATATTTTAAGCAAGCTTTAGGCAGTAAGGATACCAAAAAAAAAAAAAAAAATTGAATTTGAACAGGCAGTGACATGATTGGCCATCAAAATAAGGAGGTCATTACAAATTTTGAAGGGTCAAGCAACAAAAATTTGTTTAAGAAAAGGCAAACAAAGTTTAGATACATATACAATGAGGAAATGTTCATTTAGTTCCCTATTTTGATTGACTAGAAGTGAGAGACTAGCTCTAATGCCATAGGAAGGCCCCAAACAAAGGGTTATCCCAACACAAAACAACAAGGCATTTACACGGAGATCCCCTTGATAACTAACCATGCCCCAAAAAAGCCTCACTAAGTCCAGTGGGACAAATGCAGTTGTACTAGAATAAACCGGTGCGAAAATGTAAAATCGTCTTCCTACTCTCCTGCAGGTAGTGAATTCCTAAAGGAATATATCCATCAAGGGAAACTTTTTTTATTATTTGAACTGTTCAAAGTCATGTGAGAAGAGCAATAAAAGGTATGTGCTCACAAGTATTTTTGCAATTAGTGTGCAAGTTGCTGATGACTAAAATTATGAAAATCAATGAAGTAATAGTCCAGTTTTCACAACCACAAATGAGCAAGATTCCTCTCAGGTAACTACTCTCAAATCGTTGGGCTTTTCAGGGGTTCAGCGTTATCACTTTGCTTCAAACCACTGAACGAAACAAACCTATTACCATTATCCTAATTGTTGTTAACGTTACTAATCGCTTCTGAATATCCAGCGGAACCTCGACTCCACGAAAGACAAACGATACCACAAAAAAAAAAGGAGAACCCCCTAAATTTAAGACGGAACAAGTACAGACACTCACTGGATCGAGCTCATCGGTTACTGAAAGCGCGAGGAGAGATCGGACACGAGACTTCTCGAGGGAGTTGAGGCCGGTCCTTCGATTCTTCCAGAGGGTTTGGAGCACTTCGGCGAGGGTTCCTCGGGGGGTGGCCGGAGGGAGCTTGAGGAGATGGACCAACGCGGGGTCGCCTTCCATTCGCACACCGCCGCCTCAGGGCGGAGCGGTTTTGAAAGGACAGATTTTACTAACCCCAGACAAAAAAATAAAAAATAAAAAATAAAAAAAGGGAGGAGGAGGGCCAAGTTCTACATAGAGCTGTGATTTAATCTCAGCCGTCGGCATGTAACGGGCGAGATTAAATCAGCTGAAACGCACAACGGAATTTAAATTATAAGGGTCCATTTGATTTCTTTAATTTGTTTGATTCAAATAACTAATAAAATACAATGAGCGGGATCCAAAATTCATCTAATATTATATCCATTTCAATTTTTATAAAAGTCTTAAAATGATCTTTCCATTTTCCACTTTCTCCGCCAGCGAGCACTGCAATCTTGAACACCCATATTTGATAATCCACTGTCGCTCATCATTAACATCGAGCAATTAGATTCTAATCGTAATTTGATTGAATTCCGATTGTATCGTAATTGGATTTCGATTGAATTATTTGATTCTGTGATTGCGATTGCAGCTTTAGCGGTCGCAAATTTGATCGGATTTTCAATCACAATTTGATCGTCGTCCAATCGGATGCAATCGGAATCGACTATGATTGTGGGCGCTAGTGCTCCACATCGTTGACGATCACAATTCGATTGGATTTTGATCACAATCTGATTAGAATTCGATCGCAGTCCAATTAAACTTTCACTCTGATCGGATTTCGATCAGATTGCGCCTTGTAATGGCGATCGTCGACAACCACAACATTAACGTCCACAAATTCACTCGGATTCCGATTATAATTCGGTCGAAATTCGATCGCAGTCCAATCAGACTGCGAACGGATTTGCAATCAGAATCTGATTGATTTGTGACCGTTGGCCGCCTAATCGGTGTCAATTTTAACTACACTTCGATCGCAGTCCAATCAAAATCCGACGTTGTACAGATCGCAATCCGATTCCGATTGGAATCCGATCGCTCGATGGAGATGCCGAGCAGCAATGGATTGTCGAGCATGAGTGTTCGGGATCGCGTGCGGAGAAAGCGAAAAACAAAAAGGATATTTAAATTTTTTTATAAAAATTAGAATTTATATAGTATTTAATGGAGTGTGATAGTCGCTCTCTGAAATATATTCGTAAAACCGCAATCTCCTCGTGCCCACTGCAATCTTCTTGCGGCGAGGCCAGGAGATCAAGCCCACAATCCTCGTGACAACGCGATGAGATCACCGTGGCGACCTCACGAAAGCATAAATCGCATGCAACCTCATAGTGAGGACGCGCGCACAAGTTGGCTGCCTCACGGCGATGCCCAAATTCTACTCATTTTTTGATAGATGAAAATATAAATTAAAAAAGTATTTATTTGTTTTTTTTTTCTCCCATCCATCCACTGCATCATCGCAAAGTAAATAAAATACTTTTAAATTTTAAACGGGATAAATATTCTAAAACTTATTTTTAAATGTGCATAATTAAATTATACTTTCCATAAACAATTAAAAAAAAAAAAAAAAAAAGGTAGAAAATGCCTCGCAGAATGTAGTAAAGGTCCCTCGATGTGCGACACAATTCTGTCCGTTAAATTAATGCTCGGAATATATTCGGCTTGTCCCCTCGCTTCCTTCGTGTGCAAGTCTACGCCATCGACGTGCCCATCTCCATTCCAACCGCTAACGCGATCGGCGACTTACTTATCACGGACTCCGTAAAAGGTCAGAATTGTTATGCGAACGGTCCTCATCTATCAATTCGAATGATCATTATAAAATAGATAAATTATAAAAAAATTTATGAGCTTTAACGTGATAGTCAAAATATATGAAGATCATCTGAATTTAATTTTTTTTAGATTTTCTTCGAAATTCATTTATATATTATCTGTAAATATCGCGCCATGTACCAAATTAAACATATGAATATTTGAATCGAGAATCAATCAGATTAAATTTAAAATCGGGCATTCGGATGAGGTAATTCTAAAATTGAATCGAATCGTTTAGATTCGATTCGGATTCGATTCGTCGATTTGAAAGCGGAATTCGAATCGATTTATTCGATTGAATTTGATTCTAGTTGATAATTTAAAGATAGAAACTTTAGCATACTAATATGTATACCAAATTATTTTACGACGAAAAAAAGAATAAGATCATCGACGCGATAGATGAATTTAAAACTGTGATCAGGAATCATTTAATCGAAATCGATTCTAATCGATTCTTTGAATTGGTTTCAAAATTAAAACTTTAAAATCGGAATCGATTATGAACCAATTCCAATCGATTTCGACGTCGATGAATCCAAATCAATTAGAATCGAATCGAAATCGAAATCGAATAACCAATAAACATATCTAACCACCGAGTCATTTCCACAAGAATAACACGATCGACAACCTCACGGCGGACGCTAATGGGAAAGGTAATTCATTCAATTATTAAGGAATGGAACAGTGATGCAATAAATATTCTTCGTAGCTTACGAAACGTCCCGGGCGACAAATTCGCTGGATCAGCGTGCGAAACGCGTTGGATGATCGAATGCACTTTCGACAAATTTGCCGAATAATAAATCAGAAGAAAGCACGGCGAAGACGACGGCGTCCGAGTCGTGTTTGTAATTAAGCGCCGATTCGGACAATTTGTGGAAAATAATCGAGGAGCGCATCGCACCTGATGCCGACGATATTCTTCTCTTGTTGGCTAGTGGGAAAGAATTGCCCCCTCCCACTTTTAGTTCCTCACGTACCACGACGTTCTGTGTTCGTCTCGTGGATATATCAAAAAACACCCCTCGTTCTTTTATATATATACACTTTTTTCCCGATTACTCCTCCTATTATACTAATTTTACTTGAAATCACTGCGTTACGTATTATTAATTTCGATCAAAATTGTTCATGACTAGCACAGTAACAAGATTATACTAATGAACAAAAGGTAATCTTTAGAGATCGAGATGTCTATCCTCTTGCTGCATTAATCTTGAGTTAGATAAAAATATTTTCCATGATTTATCTCTTTCGTATTAACTATGAGACCGATTGATAGGGGTACTGAAGACGAACAAATTAACTTTTACACCAATAGTTAAATATCAACGGTGTAAAATCAGATATGATTCTCAATTTCGATAAATTTATAAAAATTTATTCTAAATGAGATGATAAGCGTGGACGCTGGATTGTTAACTTATTCATCGCGAATACTTTTCAATTTATTTAAATGATCAATAAAATTTTTTCATATAATTGAATCGATCATTCTTAAAATTAATTGAATCAAAGATCTGAATATTAAAAAAAAAATAATCAAAATTATTATAATATTCATTAAATTATTGACTTATTTTGTCTAGTAAATGAGTAACTTATTGAATGTCTAATGAATGCATACTCACAAGACGGATCGTGATGATCATTACATCAAAAAATAAGGATCATAAGTAAGGAGCCGCGGTCATATGATAATGAATTGATTCATAATTTATTTATTTTTTCTATTAATATGGAGTCGAAGAGAATCAATATTATTACTTTTAATATTAAAAAAAAAAAAGGCTTATTGAAAGTAAAGAAAAAGTCTGACCAATTCTTTCTGTTTAAAGGGGGGAGAGATTATTTATCTTCCTTTGTGTCTTCACACGTGTGTCTCCAGGAAAAAAAGAAAGAAGGATCTTAAGGACGATAATAAATTTTATAGGAATGAAATTGAAAAAAAAATAGATAAATAATATTTAAAAGAAAAAAGGAAAATAAAAAAGATGCTTCCTTTTAAATATTTCTAAAAAAGGGATCTATTTTGTTTTTTGTTTTTATAATTTAAATATTTGATTTATTTTGACCCGAATACCGTTTAAAGCGATGTAGTGGGGGAGCTGGGGAGGCCGACGCGGTGGCGGAGAGGAAGGGGGGAGATCCTTCTGGAGATGAGCAGCTACAAGTACTGCATTTGCTTCACGCGCAAGTTCTCCTGCAGCACGGTGGCTCCGCCGGCCGACGTGAAGGATGCGTTCGCGGCCTACGCCGAAGGGGCGGCCTACATGGGAATTGAACATCTCCGGCGCTTCCTCGCCGAAGAGCAGGGCGAGGCGGGCGCCACCCTATACGATGCCGAGCGGATCATCGAACGCATCCGTGGCCGCCATCACCCCCTCCCGGGAGCGCTCGCTCGCCCCGGCATCACCCTCGAAGAATTCTTCCACTTCCTCTTAACCGATGACCTTAACCCTCCTCTTGGGCCCCAGGTTCCATTTTTGTCGATTTATTCGAAATATCTTCACCTTTAATCTTTGTAGGTTATGTTTTGGATTCTGTGAGCTACCGATAAATTCATCTCGCTCCATGCGTGAACCAGAGTTTTCATTGATGAATTTTAGTCAATTTTTTCATTTTGCGCGACGGGAAATTTTGGAGTAACGACAGCTTATAGAGATTTAGTAGCGTTTCTTTAGTTGGATTCTCTCAGTTAGCACGAATAATGGAGATTGTGCTACAATTTTTGTTCCGCATCCGCTGACATCTATGGTCTTTGCTTAATTTAAAAATGGAATTTCAAAGTGAATGCTCTTCTACGGGTCCTATGCTTTTTTTTTTTTTACCATTGGGAGTTATGTTCTTGAATAGTTTCGCATTAACCTACTGACCGTGACGGATTATGTCAAAATCCTAATTTTAGAAGCTCCACAACAGTGTTAGTAGTTGCTGCATCGTAACATTTCTGTCCTAGGCATTGAGTGTTCACGTGTAGTTTAAGCGTCCCTGGCGCTCTCTACGTGAGCTTAACAGGCACTTGCAAACGAAGATACGGGGCAGGATTAATATATATCTTTATTTCCATAAGAAATGTGTACTTTGTTATCACTCAAACCCTTGATAGTACTTTTGGGATCACAATTATTTCAGATGCCAAGCAGGGATTGCAATCGCTTTTGCACCTCTTATTAGATCTTGCCATCTCAAAATACACACATGTAGTTTCAATTCTGGTGCATTTAGAATGTAGAATAAATTTCCATCTCAAGTCCACTTGATGATGAAATCTTCATTTTCATTAGTAGAATATCACAAACACAAAGAAATATGAGATCAAGTAATATAGTTTGGAGAGAATCACGTCTATATAGTATTCGAGAACAAGCAGAGTAAAAATTGGATAAACCCTATACCTTGTGCAAGAGATCTGCTTCCTATTTGTCTCACTGTGCTGTGGGAATCAAGTTTATATAACATGAGAAAAAAAAAAACATAGTAAAAATTGAATAAATCCACTACAGCACAGCTTGTAAAAGAGACCTCTTAATACTTCCTAAACGTCTCTCAACATCAAGGGAATCAAGTCTGTATAATACGAGAGAAAAAACTTAACAAAAATTGGATAAACCTATTATCCATACACCTTCTATAAGAGGACCTCTTAATTCTTCTATTAGAGCCAAGAGAAAAACCTTACCTCCAGTGCTCTTTAAATGCAAAGACACAACACTCGTCGAAAAGAAAATTCTATTCTTTATAATCTTATTGGTCTTTAACAACCTGTAAACACACATCACAACATCTAGAACTAAAAAAATGTCAAACTGTTGTGAAATTCCACTTATGATTCTGTAGAGTAATCTGGAACAATCCATTAGTGAGAAATATGTAGCCGCCATGAAATTCCAATTACAATACTATAGAATGATTGAAAAATCAGCTGAAAATCATCATAAAATTACCCCAAAGCCTTGGGGGGCCTAATAGCTTGCTATGAGCTTTACTAATGACATTATCAAAATTATAATGAACTTTTAGTTAAGCGGAAATTGGTTGGTGGAGATGGAAATTGACATTGATGATGACTTTGTTTTATTTATAGTGTACATTAATTTTTTTTGGCCTGCAGTAGTATAAATATAATTGCTGCTATAGTTTATACCTCATCAAGAGTTAGGAGATGCTTATCTTGTCTAGCCAGTTAGTTAACGACTTAACATCACTCTTGTATAAATTACCCTTCAACAGGTTCACCATGACATGAAACTTCCATTGTCACATTACTACATATACACGGGTCATAATTCTTACTTGACTGGAAACCAACTTAGCAGTAACTGCAGCGATGCTCCAATCATAAAAGCATTGAAGAGAGGTGTCAGAGTAATTGAATTAGACATGTGGCCTAATTCTGCAAAAGATAATGTTAACATCCTTCATGGAAGGTAAATTCGTTGCTTGAAACTTACATTTCTACTGTTGCATGCATCCTGTTCCAGGATTGTACTCTTCAAATTTAATGCTATCACAACCACGTTCATTTAACTTGGAAGTTGAGGCATTTGTGAACAGCCAGAATAATGAAAACAATCTACTTGTTTGTTGAAAAACAATATTGAGCATTTTCAAATATGATTAATTTTCTAATGGATAATTAAAGAAATATACTTGCATTTCATTGTACTTGTGCTTTACAGGACTCTGACTTCTCCAGTTGAGATGATTAAATGTTTGAAATCTATTAAAGAGCATGCCTTTTCTGCATCACCATATCCTGTGGTCATTACTCTAGAGGACCACCTTACCTCAGAGCTTCAATCGAAAGTTGCTAAGGTAAGTCTTGTTCAATGAATATAAACTTTTAATTGTTTTTGTCTTAATTACCAGTTTAGTTCACATATGTTAGATGATCACCGAAACATTTGGAGACATGCTATATTGCCCAGAGACAGATTATCCTGCAGAGTTCCCCTCTCCGGAAGCCCTGAAGTACCGAGTCATTATTTCTACTAAACCACCTAAAGAGAAAGATTCATATGAGACTGAGGATGAAGATGATGATGATGATGATAATGATGATGATCAGAATCAACTCCGCCGGCCGTCAGAACCTGACTATCGAGGCATCATAACTATTCATGCTGGAAAACCTAAAGGGCGGCTGAGAGATGCACTCAATGTTGATTCTTTATATGTAAGGAGACTTAGTTTGAGTGAGCCAAAGTTTGAAAAGGCAACGGAGTCTCATGGGCCTGCACTCGTAAGGTAATTTAAGCAATAAATAAACGAATAAATAAATAGGCAAGCGTCAATTATTGAATAACAGCTTAAGTATAGCCTGCAGCATAAAGTAAAAGAAATAACTGGTTTCTCAAAAAACAAAGTTTAGTTTGCCTGTAGATTTTTACAATTACTGTACTAGTGAATGCTATTTGATGTAAAATCATATTGCACTGAAAATACATAAGCATTTTGTATGTTTGCTGTTTTTTTGCTTCATTTGCTCAAATAGGTTTACTCGGAAGAACATTCTTAGAATATACCCAAGGGGCACACGTTTTGATTCTTCTAACTACAACCCTTTCCTTGGATGGATTCATGGTGCACAGATGGTTGCATTTAATATGCAGGTACGTTCCTTGCTTATTGTGCAAGTTGTCATCTTCAAGGTTGTGGTTGTATGACCTTTTGAGATAATGTCATTGTTATATGGCCTTATCATATACTAGCTGGTTGTGCAGTTTATTTGATGTAGCTCGGAAATAATGGACAAGGGCAACAAGATTAAAAAAAAAACAAACAGGAAAGACCAGGGTGATTGGTCACATTTCCTCTTTTTTTTTTTCTTTCTAGTTTTTCTTTGTTTATCATGTAGCTCTAATATTTTTATCACTTTTTTTGCCTTGATTGTTTCTATCTAACTTTGATGTTTGGATTCTGTTAAATCCATTTTTTACCATTCACTAGAGCTTTAATTGTAACAACAAATCTCAACACCATGTAAATATAGATCTTGATAGAAAATAGTGTTATTGCGAGGGAGATTTAATATGGATTGTCACAGACTAACTCCCTCCTTTCTCGTGGACGAGGTGGGGCTACTATTGTGAGACAATTCCCTCAGTGTTAGTTGTATTGAAAGTTTTACCATGTGACATGATCCAAACATCTAAATAATTATATTCCTCAACAAGGATTTATTTCGAGCACACAGACAATCAAAATAAAAGCCAAATAAACAAACTGAAGAAAATATCACTCTGTTGTCTCCCCTTGGCAGGGGTACGGGCGATCGCTTTGGTTGATGCAAGGATTGTTTAGAGCAAATGGAAGTTGTGGCTACGTAAGGAAACCTGACTTCTTGATGAAAAATGATCCAACTGGTGAGGCTTTTGATCCTAAAGCAAGTTTACCCGTGAAGACAACCCTGAAGGTTTGTAATTTCTCTCTCTCTGCTAGCATATGCTAGTTTTCATGGACATGAGGAATGATAATAGGTTAAGATATACTTGGGAGATGGATGGCTCATGGATTTTAGTCCAACTCATTTTGACACTTACTCGCCTCCAGATTTCTACACAAAGGTAAAATTATAGATACAGAAACCTATCTAAAACAAGTTCCTATTAAATACTACTTGCTGAATTACTCTAGTTATTTTGATCTCCAGGTGGGAATTGTTGGAGTGCCGGCCGATACCAAAATGGAGAAAACAAAGATAAAGCATGATAAATGGTCACCAGTTTGGGAAGAGGAATTCAGTTTCCCCCTGAGTGTTCCAGAATTGGCTTTGCTCAGGATTGTAGTTATCGAGTATGATGTGCCCGAGAAGAATGACTTTGGGGGACAAACATGCCTTCCGGTTTGGGAGCTAAAACAAGGAATCCGCTGCGTGCCGCTTCACGACCACAAGGGCGACAAATACAAGTCTGTCAAGCTGCTAATGCGCTTTCAGTTTGCGTGAAAAAGCATCTTCTCCGGCCCCCAAACTGTTTCTAGCAGAAACGAAAGCGATAAATCTTCGGTCTCAGAACAGATTTGCATCCTTGGGTATGTTACAGGTTACTGTAATTTTGCCTATGCAAATGAAGTAACTATTAAAAGGGAGAAATGCTAATCAAAATAGTCGAGACTTCTTATTGTCTTTTTTATAATCTTGAAAGTAGATCGGATTATTGATATACGGCTAGAGGGTGCCTCTTCTCGCTGCACTCGTGAGAACAAACAGACGAATGATGTGCCTTTCCGTGAAATCAACTTGGTGCATGGCTCGGCTCCTGAATGAGAAATACATGTCCTGTATTGGAACACATGAATGCTGTCCTGGCCAGTCGCTGCAGATTTGGAATGACGTAGCAACCTCATCTTCTATCACATGAGCACCCCAACCCTGTTCCTTTCAATCCTCTTGATTCCTGGCTTCATCTCTGCTACTCATCGTATCTAATCCTTTGGCATTGCTTAATGATATAATTAGTCCATACAATAAATTCTCTAGTTAATTTAACATTTTAAAATGTTTAACAATTAAAGGAAACACATGCTTATTTTGAATATATATCCTGCTCGACGTTTGTGTTTGCGCCCGTGCGCAACTCATTCTTGTGTTATCCGTTCCTTCGCTGTCAATCGTCGTTTGTGTTATAGTCATCGCTTGAATCTCAATGGGCGTTTGTGTTGTTCGATCGCAATTGGATTTTGATCGAATTGCGATCGAAATTCGATCCGATTGAGATCGCGATCAGGTTAGATTTGGATTCCAGTCGGATTTTCGACGTGATCGCAATCGAATTTCGACGGGATCGTAATCGGATTCCAACGTGATCATAGTCGGAATTCAATCCGATCATGCCCTGCGACATAGTGACTAATGGTGTTTCGTGAATTCGAAATGAATTTCGATCGAAATCCAATTGATCGTCAACGATGTCGAGCTACAAGCATACGAAGAAGAAACACAGTACATTTTCAATTAGTATGCATTCCTCTAGTCGTGCAATATAAGGAACGTAGAATATCAATTGTGCACAAGTCTCTATGAGGTATTACCGTGGAAGCATAATATTAACAAAAATACATCATTTGTCTTTGTCATCAATCAATCACTATGTATGAAGAGTTAGGAATTATAATTATTTTGGTGAGGAGAAATTAGATGTTGAAAGGATTTTTAGATGTATATAAATTATAGGTATCTACGATCTATTTTGATTTAACACTTTATTAGATGTAAGTGAAATTGGAAGGCTCATTTATTGATTCTATTATGGTATTTTACTTTTATATTTATATATATATATATATATATATATATATATTCGATTGGACGACGAATAATAAAAATATTCAGAGAGTGTTAATGGATAAATTATATATATGTATTGCAAATATTATATAATTCTAAGTGTATTTAAGTGGGTTTTTTAATGAAATTTTAAAATAGAGTGGTCTCTTTTACTCTTAAGTAAATTATGGACGGGGGCAGCGGCTTGAAATTTGCAATATAAAAGTGGATCAGTTAGGCGATACGGAAGAGGCTGGTGCGAGAAGATAACGGGCCGCGGAAATGATCGCCCACGGCCAGAACTTTGCCGATCCGGCGACCTCGTTCCTTTCCCAGCGCTTCCCTCCTCCTCGCAGCCGCTTTGCCTGCCGCTTTTCCCCTGTGAGGTTCCCCTCTCTGAGGCCCGCCGCCGCATTCAGCCACGACGCCTCGGGCGATGATGGGGACGGCCAGGCGGCCGTCACTGCCAAGCGGCGGGAGTTCTTACTGTTCCCCTCCTTGGCCATGGCTGCGGGATTCCTCTACTCGTTTTCGTCTGCCACCGCCGAGGAGAAGGAGAAGGAGAAGGCCGCCGAGCAGCTGCCCGCCACGCCTGCGTCCTCCGTCGTTGATGAAAAGAAAGTGAAGGAGAAGGAAAATAAGCAGGAAGAGCCGGAGATTTTGTCTAGGATTTATGACGCGACGGTGATTGGGGAACCGGAGGCTGTGGGGAAGGACAAGAGAAGGTTGTGGGAGAAGCTGATGGGCGCTCGCGTGGTGTACTTGGGGGAGTCGGAGATGGTGCCGGATCGGGACGACAGAGTTTTGGAGTTGGAGATTGTCAAGAATCTTAGGAATCGTTGCTTGGAGCAGCAGAGGACCATATCCTTGGCTCTCGAAGCTTTTCCTATTGATCTCCAACAACAGCTAAATCAGTTCATGGATGGAAGGTGAGATGGTAGCCATTGTTCTGCGTTTTAGCTTGAAAGTTGATTAATTATCCTATCGTGTGGAAATTTATGACTTCGTTTGCTGTTTTCTTTCATTTTCTTCCTGAACTAAGCATTGTATTCTCAATTTTGATAAGGTAGTTCAAAGATGAATTTTTTTTTTCTTTGAAAAAGAAAAGGGAGAATAAAATCATTCAGATTACAAGAACAGTATAACAAAGGTCCTGCAAAACAGAGAACAAGTCAATGAATCATGGCCCCAAGGAAGGCCAGAAATAAGTTATTAAGGAGCCTAGCTGTACAAAGAAAAAGTTCTCTAATCTATGTAAGGCCTGGAGATACAAAGGTCTGAATTTTAGCTTAGCAAGAAGATACGTGAAATGAGGCAGCCCAAGACGTCAGCAAGTCTAGCAAGCAATTGACTTTACCTGGAAGTTGACATCGTTCCTATCTGTCCAGATCACTGTGAGCTGCACCAGAGAAAAAGTATCCGCACGGGCTCTGCTGGCAATAATAAGGATTCAATGACCCAAATAGACAGGGTGTCTATCCACAACCATGAAGATGTCAAACGGGTAACACCTAGCAACCTGCTTGGCAAAAAGACACAAAAAGAACAGATACTAGCTAGTTTCCTCCTCAGTCGATGATTTTCCTATGAAGGATCAACCATGACCAAATATGACACTACCAACCATCGACGATGGTCATTAGTGGATAGAATTGTTATCTCATTGAATTGGATGAATGGGGAAAAGTAGGTCAATTATAGGTATTCCCCCCCCCCCCCCCCCCCTTCTCTCTCTTTCATGCTAGTTTGCTTCTTTGCTTTCTTTCTTTTCTTATCTTCTACTGGAGTACATGGCCACTGTGGAGACGAAACCTGTCACACAAGATGTGAGTCTTCTTTAGTTTTATATATTTTGTAAATTTATTATGAGGAATTCTCATTCTAATCTTACTATCCTAACTAAGTTGAATAAGGCTCAGTGAGTCAACTGTGTGTGAACATAACTCTTATGTTATTAAGAAATGAACCGAGCTGATAGTTTACTGATAGTGAGGTTCAAATTATCATTGCTCAACTACATAAGGTAGGCAGTTAATTCAGCAGTGCACTATGCAAGTTGACTTGCTTAGAATTGTGAGGAATGAGGGACCATCAACCAAGGTTTTAAAAGGTGTATGCACGAAGAGTTTCTTGTATGTTTTCCTTGTATAACATTTGTTTCCATTTGTTGCCTTTATCTTTCTTATCTAGAAATCAATTTTTAGAAACAATGTGCTCATGTGGTTATTAATTGTGGAAAAAAACTAGCAGTATTTTCATTAGTCTTGTGGAGTTTGATGTGATTGTATATAAGCCAATGTATTATTATACATCATTTCCTACTTATTAGAGAGATGATGCTATTACAGAATTGATAGAGGAAACTATTATGCATCATTATCATTGTTACTATGTTTCATACTTATTAGAGAGATGATGCTATGACAGAATTGATGGGGGAAGCTTAAAAACTTACACTTCCCATTGGCCATCTGAACGCTGGCAGGAATATGAACCTCTCCTAAATTACTGTCGCGATAATGGAGTTAGGGTTGTTGCTTGTGGTACCCCACTGAAGGTAATACCAAACACATGTAAATGAAACACATCTGGTAATATGAAATTTATGACATCAATGCTTCTTTCAACTTATATTCCATGTATACATCAGCCTTTTTGTTTTTGTTCAATTTTGAGGACCATATATATATATATATGTGTGTGTGTGTGCGCGCGCGCGTGCGCGCAAGCTTTTATCATTGTCTATTGAAACTAGCCATTTTTGTTATTAGCATATTTTAAATATATCATATTCCTTCAAATGCATCGAAAGCTTTGCTTGTGTATCATCTTTACCCTTTTTGCTTCAATATTGCCAAATCTTAACTGCCACATAGGTTTATTTGCCTTATTTTACATAGTACCTGGCTTGAAACATCTCCAATGAGGGTTGCAGTGTCTAGGCAGGCTACAAGTGTCAACTATCAAGTGACGTGATATGCTAGATTTGATTCGAATTTTAATTATATTTCATGCCATCTAAACAGCCAAAAAATAGCTCTTGTTGAGTTTACAATGCCAAGGGTAACACCAAGTTAACATTTGAACAATTGAAAGCAAACTGCAAGTAGATATATAAAATTGGTCTGTATCATACTTTTGACTACTTAGCTATACTGTACATTGACTTGAGAAACAATCCAATTTGCACTAGCAATAACTAGTAATTATTGATTCAATAATGTTTCTTGAGGACAAATTTATTGAGTTTATGTATCAATATAAGATTCTATTATATTAATCTTTTAGTGGAAGCAGCAGATCCAAAATTGCAGGAACTTTTAGTTGTTATGAATGATCGTTCCATCTATAACAGAGGAAATTTAGTTTGCAATCAGACAAAAATAATACAACTTTGGTTAAATATGGCATAACTAAACCATAAAGTTAGTGAACGAAGAGAATCTATTTGATCAAATCTTTGCACGAATAACACCATCATGGTTTAAGTCAAGTTGGTTTGGAATTTGTAAGACTATTATTCAACCTTCTTGGGTACTTCTAATGTCCTATCTAATTAAGTCTGCTCATTGTGGTCTTAGAATATTTTGGTGTCCGCTTTAAGAAGTCCTACTTAACTAAATCATTCTTTGATTATTATTTTTTAATTTAATTAAATCCACTATAGGGAAGTTATATTTTGACATATCCTGACAAATGATGCTTACTTGAAGCACATTACATGAAAGTTATCTTCCACATCAAAGCCATTCCTTTTTCTCTCTTCATTTAGCATCGCCATATTCCTCGTTGTCTTAAATGACTTATACACCATCAAGATTTGAAGTTGGCTACAAGGGTCTAGTTGATGATGATTGTCCTATTGCCAAAAACAATTTATTATGAAATATCCTTTTCACCATTGTATTTCAATGCGTAATTGAATGAAATGGATAACATGTAGCAATTCTGACATGGTGAGATATGAAACAACATTTTTTTGTTATGATTAACAATTGGTTTGTTCCATTGATCATGTTATAGTAATCAATTTCTTTTTAAAGTCTGTATAATTTAGGATGGAATTTTTTTTTTCAAGTAAACTAGGAGACTTTTAAGTTTTAACCTATTTATGTTTGCTTAACTGAATGTTAGATGCACAATTTGAAAATTTACTAAATTAGTCAATAAAGACATTGATTTGACAAATTTGAAGAAAGTTTATACATTTCTTTTTGATGACTGTATTATTGTTCTCTTTGAATTTAATTTTACATATTTTACTGTTAGAACTCAATTAATTGCAAAACATTATAAGTGTTCCGATTAGTATTTGCCTCAGGGATATGGATTATAACAATTTATAGGTATCTGTTCTGTTTATGTGGATGCATTAAGGAGATTGTTGTGTTTTCCTGCTAAATGTATCAGGTACTGAGAACTGTTCAAGCTGAAGGAATTCGTGGTCTTTCAAATGGAGAGCGGAAGTTATATGCTCCTCCAGCTGGCTCCGGCTTCATTTCTGGCTTCACTTCCATCACTGGAAGATCACTGATAGACAACATTTCTTCTAGTCCATCTTCCCTTTTTGGTCCAAGTTCATACCTATCTGCACAGGCAAGAGTTGTTGATGATTATACTATGTCCCAGAGTATCATTAAGGCTGTTACAGATGGTGGTTCAGCAGGGATGCTTGTAGTTATAGCCGGTGCAAGCCATGTAATTTATGGATCAAGAGGAATAGGGATTCCTGCTCGAATATCGAAGAAACTGCAAAAGAAAAATCAAGCTGTGATCCTACTTGATCCTGAAAGACAGCAAATACGCAGAGAAGGTGAAGTCCCAGTTGCTGATTTCTTGTGGTACTCTGCTGCTAAGCCTTGCAGTAGAAATTGCTTTGATCGTGTTGAAATTGCTCGTGTAATGAATGCAGCAGGGAGGAGACGTGAAGCTCTACCTCAGGTAGTTTATTGATGCATACAATTATTTCCCTACATAATATTTTAAGTTGATGTGAGATAATAAAGCTATTTATTTAAGTGCGTAAACTGAATTTTGGTGCATTAATTGTTGACCCTGGCAACTTTGAGGTTGACTCTTATAGCAAAGTGAGAATTTGACTTGACCTTACTTAGGCCTTGCTATAGAAACTTGTCCACCGAACCTCAACTGTGGGAGATTGACATTTAATACAATACAAACCTTATTTTTTTTCCCCTTTTTGATGCATACCTCAGATAATTATTTATCACACAATGTTTTGTTGTTGCCCTGTTGAAGCCAGTTTTTTTTTTTTTTTTGTCCCTAAAGTTTTGATCCAAAGTGAAACTTCAGAGGAGACCTATGAAGATACCCTCTGTATTTTAAGGGCAAAGGTGCAGAGCAATATACTATATTTCTTCCAAAAAAATACAACTGTATTATAGTATCTGCACTTGTGGCTTTTATATACTCAAAATTATGCTATTAAATATATATGTTTTTTTAAAAATCCTATTGCCCCATTCAAGATGTACCAAGCCTAGAAGGAAATAGTTGTCTAGAAAATATCTTTCATTGGCTGGCCTAACACAGTTTTATACTTTAATTTTTTTTTTCTTCTATTGGAGATACAAATTACTTCAAAGTCCATTTGTCTATATGTTGAATGTTTATGCAGTTATATTGTTGATACTCTTTTTTTGTTCTTTGAACAGGACCTCCAGAAAGGATTGGACCTTGGAATTGTGTCACCAGAGATACTGCAGAATTTTTTTGACCTTGAGCAATATCCTTTAATCTCTGAACTCATTCACCGATTCCAAGTAAGACCTATATATCTTTCTCTTCCTTTTCTTTGCAATCCATGTCGTGTCCAATTTTCTAAATCATTGAGCATTATTTATTATTAAACAGATGTTATGATGTTTAATCTTTAATAAGCTTGAAGTAATTGTGCAAGAATAGTGTAGATGCTGATGTTTTTGATTGTTTATTGTGATCTGTTCTCACTATTTCTTGATTTTGCAGGGTTTTCGGGAAAGGCTTCTCGCAGATCCTAAATTTCTACATAGGTTGGCCATAGAAGAGGCCATTTCAATTACCACAACACTTTTAGCTCAATATGAAAGACGTAAAGGACGATTCCTTGAAGAAATTGATTATGTTCTAACTGATACTATAAGAGGTTCTGTTGTTGATTTTTTTACTGTGTGGCTTCCTGCTCCAACACTTTCTTTTTTAACCCATGCTGATGAAAGTTCATCTTCGGAGAATTTTAATTTATTGAAAGACCTAATAGGGTCAGTTCCAGATAATGCCTTCCAAAAGAATGTTTTGGGTAAAGACTGGAATTTGAGTCATAGGTTTGCATCAGTATTCTTTGGAGGATTGAAACTTGCTGGTGTGGGATTTATCTCTAGTATTGGTGCTGGAGTTGCTTCAGATATTTTGTATTTACTTCGTCAAAGTTTGAGACCAGCATTATCTGTGAATAAACGCAAAAGATCTCCCATATACAAATCAGCAATAATATATGGATGTTTTCTTGGAACTTCAGCAAATTTGCGGTATCAGGTATTTTGGCAGTTTTTTGTGTTTATTAAATTTGTATCCATTTGAATTCTTTATGCAACAACTTGTTGTATCAATCTTGCATAATTCCTTTCATAAAAAAAAAAAACTTGCATAATTCCTTCTATGAATTGATCACCTACTCTATCCGGAGTATCAGGAATCTGCACGTGGTAATGGTATTTGTAAATTGAGCTAAAAACCACAAAAGGCTATCCCACAATGATAGGATTGGCTGGGTTTGATGTGATTTTTTTTGACAAACTTTGTAGCATAATTACGATACCATGATCTCTGATGGCATATTTATCACAAACTGAAACTATGATTTAATGACCCAAACCATAGATCTCAAGGTTCATAAGTCAAGCATTAGACCTAAGTAGTCTTGTAAACCAACACAACCATTTAGGGTCAAGGCAATTCATTCCACGAGTGATCTGACACCAAAACGTCATTGGAAGATTGCAATCTCAGAGGGGAGTACCAGCACATGGTATAAACCACATCAAAGGGTACCAACAAGGCAACAATTCCTGTGTGAAACATTGTGGAAGGCAATCTTAGCCAGTGGGAAGGGCTTATGAGTGGCCTTCTCTGGGATATATATAGTGAACCTAAGGTTCATTGCTTTTGAAGTTCAAGAGCAGGTAATTCATTCCTCATTCTTTTTTGTCATCTTCTTCTCACTCTTCTTATTCTTCTTCCCCTTCCTCCCCTTTTTATCAATGCTGATTGAGACCAACTCTTGTTGAACAAGGTAAGTTTGCTCAACATTAAAAGGATCTGTTTGACCAGCCATGGAAACCTGGCATCAACATAGGTCTTAAATATCGAACACAATCATCATCCCGTTTGTGAACTTTTGGATGAGACAATTTGTCGCAGTCCAATTATTGACCAATAACTTGATAGATGTTAATTCACAGTAGGGCTAGATGTGGGTCCGTGGTTACAGAAGTTTTATTCCTATATCATATTTGTAACAGATCTACTAAACTGATAATTGCCTGATATCGTATTTGTCATGAGTTTATTGAAGATAATTTTATGATAGAAAACCATGTATATTATGCTCAGGGCATCTGACTCAACATGATTGCTGAACCAACACAATCATATTGTGAACTTCTGGATGAGGCAATTTTGCAAAATTTCAACCTAAGAAAACTTTAACTAATAACTAATGGAAACTATACAATCCAAATTATTTTTGACTAAATTAATCAGTAGACTCGCACAACCTGCCATAAAATAAATGCATCATGACCTTTGAGTCAAATGTAACCAAGCTAGTTCGCAAAAAATGATGCTATTGATTTATTATTGGCCATTAATTGGTTAATAATTGGTTTATGTGAAAGCCTTGTTCAAGATGATTTGTATTCTTATTGATGCCATTTTTTGAAATTTATCTTATTGGATAACTATGTCCATGATCTTTAATGTACACATCTGAAATATGCAGATAATTGCAGGATTAGTGGAACACCGCCTTTCTGATTATTTGTTATCTTATGGAAATGGAACATTACTTGTTAATGCATTGTCTTTCACTGTCCGCACAGTCAACTCATACTGGGGAACACAGGTTGATGATCTTTAACTCATAAATCAGTCTTATCCTCTTTTATTTTCAAATTTAATATTTCTTATATAACCATGCAAGAAACTATGTTTATGAGGACCTTCTAGATTATAGTTACTCATTTTAGAGGCTAGAACAAAGTAACTAAAATGATCAATTTTGTGTTTTGGTACAACCTTCACTTACATTCACTGACAGTATGTAGGACCAAGATGAGTATTGGGTACGTTGTGATGCTGAAAAGAAAATCAGAAAACTTTATAGTGATTATAAAGTGCTTTAGTTTGCGAATGCTAGTTTCATGTCATCTTCAATTGATATTCCTTCATTTTTGCAGCAATGGGTTGATCTTGCACGATATACAGGACTACAAATTCAAAAAAAGGAAGCTATCAAGGACCAGGTTGCAAATACGTCCGATGTGCCACTTTTAGAATGCTCTGCAACACAAATAAACAACATGGATGAAAGCAACAATCAGGTGCAACTTTTAGAATGCTCCACAACAAAGATAAACAATATGGATGAGAACAATAATCAGTCAGGTGATACCCCAACATAATACATCAGCTACGATCAATGCATGCAGATGGCTACAGACACTCAGTATCCAGTACACGGCTCAGTTTGTGGTGTCTATCAGATTGATTACTGCAGCACACCACAACTTTGGTTTTTGTAGCCATTGTTTGCTTTTCTTTTTCCAGAATGGCGACCTCAAGAAATCACAAATCTAGCCGTTTTCAATTGAGAGAAAGTTGCACTACACGTCAAGCCTGAGTTTCACAAACTATCCTTGCCAAAAGTTTGACAAGGAGATGTACATTACACAAAGTAAGCTGGAAATAGTTTGCTGCTTCAGAAACCAACACAATAGGCAAAAGTGACCAATCTCCTACACTTCTGCATCATTTTTTTTCTTCCTTTAGACTATTAAAGGTCCATTTTGAAGAAGACATTTTGTTTTGAAATTTGACACTTGATCCCCTAATCAAACTCAAGTTTATATATTTTGATGATGCCACATTTGCTCAAGTTGATGCATGAAATTCAGTTTCTGGTAAAATGCTAACTATGAAGGCACGAAATACCTACCTTTTTGTGCAGGTGCTGTTCTTGAGGAGAGCATGCCTTTCTCCAAAGTTATCTAATAGCTTTACACATCTCATAAATCATCTCTCATTTATTTCTTTGAATTTACAAGTAAGATTTGTGCACTGGATGAGAATGTGCCTCAAAGGTAATCAATGGCTTTGACATTCATTTATACTCATCCACACACTAAGCATTTCAGTTTTTATTCTGACATAAAATTATGTTTCCCCCCCCCCCTAAAATATGATTGTGTCCCAAAAGTATTCATTCAATGAATTTTTTATACTCAACATATTCCTCCATGTATTTAAGAATTCACATCTCTTTAATTTTCTTAGCACTCTAACTGTATTTGGTCAAAGAAGAATGTTGAATCTTGTACTGTATGCTAACTGATTGTTGAGTGGTGAGGCATCACAAGTCTATTATTAAGAAGGAAAAAGTAAGAGACCGTTTTCTATTTTTATTTTCTGATAAAATAAAAAATATTATTTGGTTGGTTATTTTCTAAAAAAAGGAGATATTATTTTTTAAGAAAATAAAAAATATTTAAAAGTCATTTTATAAGAAGAGAAAAACACAGAGTGTATTTTTCAATTTTCTTTTCTATAAAATAAAAATATAGTATATTATACCAAACGCATCATAAACATAGAAAATGAAAATGCAAATGAACTTTTGCACTCACAATGAAAGATGATATTACTCTAAAGCTAGCAATATATTAGAAATGACTTTCTAAAATTTGAAAGTGACAAAACACAACTCGAATAATTTTTTTCTAAAAAAATAAAATGTTTAGTTAATTTTACATATTATAAAATGATTTCAATATTTTTTTAGATTTTTATGTGATAAGGGTACATCTGGGATTTTCAAAAGATAGAGGGAGCTCTTAGTGATGCATTTGTTCATTTTCTTTTATAGATTAGATAAGCGGATCCGGTTTGCTCCTATCACAATCCAAAACCGTTTGGATCGGAAGCTTACGGGTCTTCCTCGCGTTCCCGGCGACTCCCGCTTGGTTCGTCGTCTTCGTTCGCACTTCAACAGATATCTTCCTCGATCCATTTTCGAGAATTAGAGATCGATTCATATGTGTTCTTCTCGTCCTTCGATTGGATTCGGCATCTTGTAGATTCGATCTGCAGCGAATTCCAGCGCATGTTAGACAGTGTTGATGTTTCTCATCCTCAAGGCTGTATCTTTCTGATCTTTTGAGAGATTTTGATCGGAGGGCATGGGAAAGTGTAGATCTTTGGCTGCGATTCTGTCACTGTACTTTCTTTTTTGGTCATCCGTGGCTTCATCTCGTATTCTAATCAACGACTCGAAGGTAAAGACTGTTTTCCTTTTCTGTATTCCATTGCGTCGTTCTTAAATTGTACTTTACGAGATGTCTGATGAGTTCTTCATCAGGATTCGCCATCTCCGACTCCGATTCCGGTTTCTGCTGGATCGGCCGAGATACCTCCTCCAAACCCTAACAGTCCGCTTGGGGGCAAGGAAGTGCACGGGACTTGTGACACTTCACATGTTCGCTGTCATGGAAATTTAAATGTTTGTCTTCTCCATTCTGAAAAAGGTAACATCGGTTTGTTATTTTTTACTTTATTAATGGGTCAATTTATGTAAAGATGTTCAACTATGCTCTTCAAATTGGAATTTATAGCTCTAGTAACAGCTATTATCCATACACACTTATTTTTTCAATGTTACCATTGCTTCCAATATATGCACTTGATACGTGACTGTGTCCTCTCCCAAGTATTTGCTTCTGCAGGCGGAAAGAAGTCTTCTCATCTGTTTTATTTTGCCTTTTTTCCATTCCAAAGTTTAACTACTTGAATCAACTAGTGTATTCCCTTTAAAGTGTTAATCCTAAGTGTTCTGGTAATTTGTATGAAAATACTTACTAATTTCCCAAACCACACGCATATGATATCCCAAAACCACGCCCCAAAGTTTGGAAATATTAAACTTCAGCTCCCAAATTCTGCACCTAGATCAACTTCATCATCATTATATCAGTAATCTAGCGCTAATGTGGCTGTACTATTAGTACTATGAACATGTAAATTATGTTATTTTTTTTCCTATGCTACTCTTCTACATCCTCTGAAGTTACTGTAGTTTCGTGATCTATTGGTTACAACAAAGAAGGTCCTTGGGGATGTCACGCAAGGGCATTTGTTTACTTCTGCCTCCTCATTGGGTCTCCTAGTGGAAAGAAAAGCATTTTGGATAGAGAAGCATATGCAATAGCTGAACAACTTGTGTATACATTTCCTGACACAAACTTTAGTATCAATAGCTGAACATTTTTCATAGAGAAGCATATGCAATGGTGGGTTACAATCTGCAGGATTTAACTTCAAAATGAGCAATATTGAACTTTCCTAGTTTTTGAACATATGGAAAACAATTCAAGATGTGCATCAGACAATCTTTTATCACTACTACATTATTTTCATATCTAATCAGTTTCTTGAAACCCTTTCACCTGCATTCCATCCACAATTGGTAAACGATAGCTGTAAACTGTAGCTTCACCAGGGTATTATCATGCAGTATATTTTTACGCAATCACTGTTTTTCAGTTAACCAGCCTAATACATCAGACTTCAATTAGTAAAGAAATTTTTATGGTGATGAAAGTTTACATTAGTGATATCATGAGAGAAGCTTACATTAGCAAATGGACGTAATGCTCATTGAGAAGAAAATGACAGATTTTGACTGTTCACATTTCTGCACCTTTACCATTACATTAGCGCTCTAACTCTATATCTGTATGCTTCCTGATGTGACTCTATATCTGTATGCTCCCTGACAGACTACTGCTTTCAACTATTTTAGACACGGCCATTCTCATTATGTGTTGTCATGTAACCAATCTGTTGTTACTCTAGTTTGTACTAGAATTGAGAGCATGAAGTGAAGCAACCAATTTGAACCCTTAAATATCATCTATGTATGGACATACTTAATCAGAGTAAATCTATCAATTTGTCACTGCTTGGTGACTGTCACTTCTCTGGTTTATAGAAGCTCATTTGATTCCTTGTGCCATGGTGATGCATTTGATAGTGTTTGGATAACCATTGGTTTGCTATCGCTTCAACTGCATCATTCCTCTACTAGGATAAACGCCATCATTTTTAATCTTTTATAGTGATCAAAGTCATATTATGATATAATGAAAAAAAAAACAAGGGAGAGTCTGAGAAACTTCTACAGCTGGATTTCCTACTTTTGGTATTGGGATAATTTATATCTGCGCTAAAAGGAACTGCTCAAAATGGTAGGTTTTCATCCTAATTGGGCTGGGTATTAGACCTGTAGATACAGCTGGCTTAGAGAAGTTCGAACTTTGAACAACAATGGGAAACCTTGGTCAGGCAATGATCTTTTGAGTTCTATCTTATCATGCATGCGATGTAGGATCACCTACAGTGATTAGTTTTTCCTTTGAAACGAATTTTGGAAATGGGTGGGAGGTGTGAGGGAGAGAGAGATAATAAATTGACAACGAACTAGACTAAGACAATTAATCAACGATAAATCTGATTAGCTTACAGTGGATGTTGAGTTTTCTGCACATGGTCCAATACTTTTATACACCTTTGAAAGTCAAATGTTGAATTGTGTCCGATGCTTTGCTCACTCATTTGAGAAATTACACACTTTCGTAAGAAAAAAGTAATTAATTCATTGAAGTAAAGATCCTGCCAAACTAAAATCCTTTTTCCATGTAACTACGCCTTAGCTAGAAAAAAAAATTATAAAAGAGAACTGTTAGAATAAATCAATTTCTTGAATCTAGTATATTTATGTATTTGAGAGAAAAGATTCCTATGAGTTCAATTATGAAGGGAGAAAAAAAGGTTATATGAACAAGCTCATAGGATAATTTCTCTTAAAAGCTGTCTTACTCGTAAAGAAAAGATAAGGGAGGATGTAGTGGAAGTATTTGCCCAGAGTCGTAAAATGTTCTAGTAAATGGTATTAGATTATAACTCTATTGCTGTTGCTACCTTTTTTTATTTGTTTTTGCTAGTGAACCTTGATCAGGTTTAAGTTTTACAATGCATCTAGTTACTATCTCTGATGCATGAATCAAAATGGATTTTGTAGGAGGTAAAGAAGCCTAGCATTTGATAATCTGAATTGGCTTGTCTCACTGGCATATGAATCTAGTGTATTCTGCAAATACAACTGTTTTTTTTTAAAAAGGATTATTTTCCTACAAACATTTCACTTATCAACTCAAGATAAGCTTTTTGAGAATATAAACTATCTATCTGATGAGTGCTCCTATAACACCAAGTTTTATTGCATTTATCAATTAATATATAGTATTTCCTTTGTGGAAGCTGTGGAACTTTAATAGGTTAAACTATAAGATCCAGATTTTTCCATGCTTTTAATCTCTGGTTCCTCATTGCAGATTCCAAAAAATATTCCATCGTGGTTCAGAAAATGCAAGATAACACTTTTAATGTGAACATTACAGGAAAACCTGCTTTTCCTATTACTAATGATAGCATTACAGTGCCCAAAAATATTCCCGAGAAGGTTCACTCTCTTATCTCTATCATTTAGCTTGCAGCAATTTGTCCTATTTGGTTAGATAGAAGAAGATTTCTTTCATTAGCATTATAAGATGGTAAAATATTTGTGATTTCTAGATCATTTTACAAATTGCTTATCTGCTGAAGTGAAGATATTAGTTTTCTCCATAAAACATCAATTTATAAGTAGCAAATACATAAAGACCATACTCAGCTTGAATAATTTGATTGCTTATTGACATGGTTTTAAGTGTCTATTGATAATGGTTATTTCGGCCAAAACAAGTTGTTTGAACTCATTATACCTTGTGTTGAATGAAAATAAAGCTAAAGAATGTTTGAATTAGCTTAAGCTATGCTGTGCATGTGTACCAATGGAGCCAATTTATAAATCCACACAAAAAGTTATTGTAGTATATAGTTCAGAATCATTTATGGTGCCATAATAAATAATAATAATAATAACGAACGAGAACAAGCTCGAATAGTTGTGATATGGAGAATATATTTTATATTGTGATGCTTCTTAGAACCAAATGGAACTGTGCTCTTGCTTCTAAGAATTTTCTTTGCTTTAGCCATCATGATTAGATGGTGGAAAAGTTATAAGCTGACTTCTGCTACTTATTCTCACAGATAAATCTTCTATTTGATGCTTCGAAGAATGTCAATGAAATTATCATATATTCAGGAATCAGTAATTGCAGTATTCGAATTGGACCTCCTGATGCCGACTGGAATTTCTTAAAGCCGTTACTGTCGGCTTACGAGATACGCCTGATCCCAATTTATGGTCTTTACCTTTTGGGTCTTACTGTGGTCGTTTCTGGAGCAACATGGGCTTGTTGCCGATATAGGAAGAGAAGAAACACAGACAGTTCTGGAATCCCATATCAGCAGATTGAGATGAGTGATCAGCCGCAATCCACTGTAACGACCGGCTCCAATGCTGTCGACGGATGGGATGACTGGGACGACAATTGGGACGATGAAGCTGCCACAAGGCCAGCAGAAAAACACACCGCTGCAAGTGTTTCATCAAATGGCCTCACTTCAAGGACGCCAAATAAAGACGGATGGGATTCTGCTTGGGATGACTAACTTTCAGCAAGTTTCACCTCTTGAAGAACACCAGTAACATCACATGGAATTTGCATGAACGTTTGCGATAAAGCTTCTGTTATGGTCCAGGTAATTTCATGGAGAAGACGAACTGGCTGCGATATTTTTGTACACTAGATTCAGTTTGCATTTCATATATTCCTTTGGCTTTGTATCATCAATTATACTGTGAAACACTAAAGTAAAGTTTTTCTGTAACTTCCCTTTTTGAACTGTGTCAGCCAATGGGTGGTGGCTCAGTCCAAGAATTTAACACAAATAACTTTTGTGTATATGTGAAAATTACAAAATCCGTTGGTCCAAGAGTAATGATGTAAAATTAAAAGGATTGAGAATGTCCAAATCTTTGGATGTTCATAAGTTTTAGCAGTTCCTTGCTTGGAGAGTGATTGTTTCCTCCTCAACAATTAATCAATCACAGATATGTCTCAGGCAAGTTCTCTTCTTTGCCGCAAGTTGAGTGACATCCCAAGTATTTCTTGTGAACTTTATTTCCCTTTTGCTATTTATTTTTGGACTGCATTTGTTTCTTCATTTCTCACTCAATTTTCTGCATTTGTAGGTATCTAAATCTTACTATATTCGAGTCGAATAGGCCAAGTTAGATGGACTTGTCGGATCAATTAATGGTCCAAGCAAGCAAGGCGGACCAAAGGAACCAATAAGTCAAGCGACTCGTCCAGTGTTAATTGAACAAATTGGGGCGAGTTGTATGGATATCTACAATCACACATAAAGGTATTTTTAATATTGTAGATATAATTTGTTGAATATTAACTACAGTGTTTTGCCAAACTTAGGAATGAGAATGAATCATATAAATTTTATTCCATGAATTAAATTTTTAAAAAATATATCCCTATTCCATTCCTACTTTATTATGTGCAACACTATAAAAATCATACTGATATGAAAGAGTTGAACACACTATACTTATTCTCCTAAATCCAATAGCATTCTCAACCCACAATTAGCCCTTTACTTTTGTGTCCCCTTAATCCATAACTCAAGCCGATGACTCGTTACATTGTAATGCTACTACTATGTTTGATTGCAACCCACTTGACAAATATGACTAATCACCAAACTCTGAGGACTAATCATCAACCATTTAGTCATCAATGCCTTGGCTAAAACTCATTTTTCCATTTCCTAACATAAAAACCTCACCACAAAAACTAAACATAAAACATCTCGTCGAGAAGGTATATGTCTTGTGGAAGCTTTAGCCCTAGGTGTTTGGCTAACATGCAAGTCCTAAATAGACAATAACAAGGAATCAATATTGGGGACAGACAGGTATCATTGTCTCTCACTAAAGGGAAGGCAACTCTCAAAGTCTATGCACATAAATGTATTTTACCTTTTGGATTTGAGTTGGTTTTTCTCTTATGATCTCGACCTTTACCCCACTCCATTTCCTTTCGGCAATTAACTCGATCCTGTTTTATCATCGAACAACTTATGCATGGTACAATTATTATGATTTAGATATCCGAGATGATGTGCTTTTGGAAGGCAGAGTAGGAGCAACTGCCTGCCCCACTGGAACGCTTGTTGCAAGCCTTTGCTAAAATGGCAAGGAGTAAACAACGGAGACTCATGTCGTTTGATGCTTGTTTTTTTCAGGCTTCGATGGCAAAGTATCATAGGAATGCCAATGCAAAGATGCTCATCATCCACAACGATCTTGAAGTTGTGTACACCAGAGTCGGGTGAGCTTTTCTGCTCCTTTCTACTCGATTGAAGCTTACACTTCTTCGTAACATAAGGTTCTACTAGTTAACAATGCCGTAAATGGAAGAATTATCGCAAAAAATCGAAGAATGATTTTGATTTATGTTCTATATATATATATACCCCTTGATTCATTTAGCATTAGTAGATGATGCATGAAATTTTTGGCACATTGAATGTGACCCTGTAAGTCAACTCAATTTATATATATATATATAGGAAAATGATATCCTGCATAACGATACGCCGTGCGCCCATGCACTCCACGCGACATTGGCACGTTGTCGTCGTCGCCGCCGCGTCGTCCGGTCGGACCGGGCTCGATCGATGCCCGACTCGTCGGTGGGGCTCGGATTTCGGCCAGTTAGCACCTAAAATCTGGCGCAAACCAGTCGAAAATGACTCGCGTCATTGTTAGCCGTGTGTTTCGATAATTTCTGGTCAGTTTGCGTTGGATTTCGAGTGCTAATCGGCTGGAATCAGAGCCTCGTCAGACCGTCGGTGAGTTGCGTGTCGATCACGCTTGGTCCGGCGGTGGCCGAACGGTGCGGCGGCGATGACGACAGCAAGCGTCGGTCTCGCGTGGAGCGCACAGGGTAGGGTAAGGTACGTAGTATATTTTTTTCTCTATATATATATATTAATTTGTTATGGACGATCAATCAAAAATCATACTTGTACATTCACAATGTACAATCTAACTTTAATAAAGTATATATGAACTCTTTCATTTAAAACCTAATTCTACGCCTATATTATAATAAAAAAAATTAAATATGGCTATAACATATATTTTTATTATACTTTGACATTAAGGTTAAATGGATAGGCATGAATCAAGATTAGCTAGCTTAAATGATACTAAATTAGACGTACATGTTGTGTATTATAGAGTTAGCCATATTCTCCATAAAGGTTAAAAAGATTTAAAAGCTAGAGGAAACTAAATACTACAATTTGGAATGCCTTAAACTTCAATTTAATTTAGATTAGAAACATATAATACAATGGTTGTGAACTCCAAGTAGCATAAACTAGGAGTCGGCTCGTTGAAAATTCGATCTTAAAAAAGATATATGTAAGAGGATTTAATTTTTTATAAAAATAAAATTTTTTATCATTAAAAGGTTCCTTTTTTTTTATTATTTCGTCGGGGCCTATTAAATTTTTTACCATCAGCTATGCATAAACTACAATTACGATTCATTATTATCTCACTATGGCTTAGTTTAACCAAATACCATAATATTGCTATTCACTAAAATGCTGTGATTAATTAGTTTAGGATTTGAATTTTCATTAGTGGAGTCACTCCAGGAGATTAAACAAAAACAAAAACAAAAACAAAAACAAAAACAAAAGGTTTCTTTAAAACATATTTAGAGCGCTGTCTCAATTAGTTATATTAGCGGGGGAACAAAGGAAAATAATTAAATTTGTTTTTTTTAAAATTAGAATGTTAAATTGCTACGAATATTTTTAAATTTTTAAGAGATTGGATCTATCAGTCAACAGTTAATAATAATAATAATAAAGCATAACATTCTCTCTTCTCCTTGTACAATTATTGAGCAAAATAAATTTTTATGGGAGGATTTTATGATTAGTGCGACAATATGATTGTACCAACGAATAAAAATTAATCTTCGAGGGCTATAAATAGGGGTGTGTAATCGGTTAAAATTGAACCGACCGAATCGATTAAGATCGAAATCGAATAAATCGATTTTTTTTAACTAAATCGTAGGGATCGAAATTTTTTATCGAATCGATTCGATTTGGCAAAAAAAAAAAAAATCAATTTTTTCATTTAAAAAATCGATCGATACGATCCAATCGGTCGATTCTTGTTATGTAGCGATCGATTGAATTGATAGACGTAAGCGAGAATATTTCTTAGTCGACTGATGGTTCAAATCAGTCAACTGATGATCCGTTCTAATCAGTCGGTTGTTTCAGTTAAAATCGATCGGTTTGGTTAAATCAAATTTTTTCACTTCAAACCCGAAATCGAACCGAGTAAATCGATATTTTTTAATAAAAAAATTGAATTTCCGATTGGACCGAACCGAACTTTCAAGTTCGGTCGATTCGATAGATTTTTTCGATTTAATTGCACATTCCTAATTGTAAGTCTTTTGGAGTAAACGTATTAACGTATTTTACATGAATTGAGCAAAATAAATGATGATAGTTGGCATTTAATATTCTGGGAGGAATAAAAACGACAAAAAGGCAATATAGTCCCAAAACTAACTTGTACTTTGTCTTCCTTCTCACATTCTCCCGGTACTCCTTGTGCCCTTCTCGCCTTTTCCTTTACTCTTTTGTCTCCATCCTCTTCTTCTTCTTAAACAGATATATAATTTAGACTTCGTTTGTTGAATTGATGTTGTCGATTAGGCGGATATATATAGAATTAAGAACACGATCCAGCTGAGAGTTTTGGAATGATTTATATATATATATATCAGCTGTCGTCTCTCGTGGACGACGACGACGACGACGACGACGACGGCTTCCACGCGCTCGCCCACACCACCGCCTTCTCCCTCCAGGCCAGGAATGCGCCGCCACTGACTGAGCGCATGGACCAGCCTTCCCGGTACCTCCTCAGCAACGCCCTCAGGTCGTCGGTGATGTCCTCGCTGAACTCCACCGGCTCGAACCCCGCCGTCCGCAACCGCCTTGACCACCTTGCGCCCGTGTCCCGCCGCTCAGTAGACTCGGCCGCCGGGCACGCCACCAGGTCCACCGCCGCCCGGGCCGCTGCCCGCTCTAAGGCCAGACGCTCCTCGCTCGCGCGCGGGAAGCTCTCCTCCAGCGACTCCAAGTAGGCGGAGAAGAATCCCAAGCTGCCGCGGAAGAGTTTCAAGAACGCCTCCCCCTCCTCCTCCCCCTCCATCGATAGCTCTGCTTCCTCCTCCACCACCGTCACGATCATCGGGTTGAGCCGGCGGAAGGCCGCGAGGAGAGCGTCGCGGCGGCGGCCGACGGCCGGCGCCCCGCGGAGCGAGTGAACACAGTTGACCGCGAGGGCGGCGGCGGCGCCGCCGCTGCCGCCCTCGCGGACGATGTGGTCGAGGTCGAGATCGGAGAGGTCGCGGCCGGCAGGGTGATGAACCGCGTCGAACCGGAAGGGCACGCCCATCAATCTCGCGAACCGCTCCATCCGCCGGCCGACCTCCCTCATCGCCTCCTCTTGCACGGCGGACGCAGAGACCACGACGGTGGTGATGGCGACGCGCGGCGTGTCGGCGTCGGAGGCCCGCGTGGCGAGCGCCTCGAGCAGCGTGGGCCACTGCGTGCAGAAGGTGTTGCTGAGGTCGATAATGTGGAGGCTCGACGACGTCGACGTCGCCGCTGCGGCCGACGAGGAGGAGGAGGAGGAGGAGTAGAACGAGTCGAGGATGGCGGCGTTGGCCGCGACGTGCCCGAAGGGCGACCAGGGGCTGAGCTCCTGGAACCGGAGCGCGGTGCGGCGCATGCACTCGAAGGAGGCGCGGTTGCGGAGCGACGCGTCGGCGAGGGTGCCGAGGGTGCGCGGCCCGGTGCAGGTGGCGCGCGCGAACAGCCCCTGAAGAAAGAAAGCGGCGAGCTTCTGCTCGCCGTCCCCGTACGGCGACGCCAGCTCGTTCAGCGTCCACATAAGGCGGCGTGCCCGTCGCCCGTCGCGCGAGGCCATCGCCCGGGCGCACTCCAGCAGCAGCGCCGCCGCCCACGACGACGAGGACAGGTCGAGATCGCCGATGGCGCCGTCGGAGGACGCCACAGGGACAGGGAGGGAGGAACTAGCGCAGGGAAGGTTTCCTTCCGATTTATCCATTCGCCTGCAACAAAATCTTATCGGCCGACGCATTCTTCTAATCGGCGAGGCGCGGAGCGGCAGCACAGTGCAAGCTCAGCCTCAACACCACCGTCGCCATGGCCGCCAACGCACTGCATAACCTCATCGCCCTATTTATATCTATCTATCTATCTATCTATCTATCTCTCCACCCACAGAGAGAAAGAGAAAGATAAAAAAAAAAAAACTTAATTAATTAATGCACTTTTCAATCATCCAAATGTTTCCGGTCACAATCTCTGAATTCGGATTCATCATTGGAGTATCTACCTGAATTTGTATATATTAATAAACTAATGCCAGACAACCGGTAATACAAATTTAACTTTTATTTTATATATATATATATATATATAGCTAATGCACGACGATTTTATGATGCAAATTTTGAGCATGATGTAAGCATCGAGTTAAAAAGGACCATTCGAGGTGATTAAAAGGTACACAAGGGTGCTTGTATATATTATTAGTTTATGGGAAAGATCAGACATATCAAATCCATCCATCTGTATAAAATCTAGTGGAAGTTGTAGACGCTCTATAATTTGCATTATTTTTGTACATGGGACTGAACTGGGACCATCCCATCACATGTACAGTCCCAGATGATCATAATGCAGCCATGAGGATGCCATTGAATGCAAGATAGACACATATGCTGATTACTTAAGGAACATGGGGAATGTTAATTAATTATGTGACTCCACTAAACTGGCACTTCCCTGCAGAACTTTCACCCTTCTTTTTTTTTTTTTTTCCCACTTCCGGCCAAAGGCGGCAAGGCCCTGCCCCTGCATCGTCAGAGAGGAGAAGAAGAACACATGAGGATCTACATCTCCTGCCTGTACAGGTTGGAATTTAGCAGAAAGACTAAGTTTTAGCTTTTGTGAGTGGGAGAGGCAGGGCAGGGCAGGGCAGGGCAGGGCAGTGGAGTGGAGGAGGAATCTTTTAGCGGTGGGTGCGTCGCGCTGTTACTCCAGAGCTGGAGCTGCATAATAGATTGCGTCCCTTCTCCATAGATCTGCCTTTATTTGATTCTTCTGCCCAGCAGACGAGAGAAGGGAGAACGGTTTTTTTTTTTTTTTTCAGTAACATAATTTTGCTATGGGATACGATGCCACGGTAAAAATATTAAAAACATAGATTCCATAAGAGAATGCAATATAATAGTTAACGTTCGATGATAAGTTTTCCAGCACATGAAGTAAAATTTCAACGTTGAACAGTCATCAAGAATGATATAATTATGGAGTTCAAATTAGATCGTCAAATTGCAAACACTATACCCAACTTAAGTCGAACGGACCATCTCAAAAATTAATCGAATGAAAAACTCAAACAATCTTATGCCAATAAAAAAAAAAAAGTGGAAGAGGGAAAAAAAACAAAACAAAACTCTTGCTTAATTGTGTCTCTAGCTGCTCTCAAAATCTGGGGAGAAAAAAAAAAGGAAGTGAAAAGTCGAGAAATTGAGAAAGAAAGCAAAAGAATTTGATCGAATAGGAGAGAGTTGCAGATTCATCTTTTTGATCTCTGAGGAACGAGTGGAGCAGTGCCTTTTGCCTGGGCTTTGAGTTGAGGACGGAAGGTTGTCTCTCTGGCACATGTATGTATTATGTATGTACACATACAAAATAATTTAGTCTTTTAGAAATTTTTTTACCCTAAATAAAAAAAATAAAAATTTAATATTCAATGGGGGCATCTCACAAACATCAAGTATATTACTTACTTGCGAGAACAAGTCGAATTATTTCCTCTCAACCTTGTAGGTGCAATAGTAAAACATTTGGAAGAGCAATAAAAATGATCAAAGTTCCAATTCTAAATAACATAAATATCCTATAAATTAATTTCTGAATGTATATAAATTGTGTTTCAAATTCATATAATAAATGAATCAAAAGGAAATGCTATTTATATGCAAAATTAGTCAAAGAGTTCGGACATCTTTTTTTGTTTAAAAAAAAAATTGATTCCTCCCACTTTGAAAAGGGGGATTAAGGGAACTCTGACGAAAGCATAAAAACTCATGACTTTCTAAGGCAAAAGAAAGACCACACACCCTGAAACACAAGGAAAAGATTAAAAAAAAAAAAAACTTGGTACATTTTGAAAGAAGAGGAAAGGGTAAGATATCATGCCTTAGAGAATAAGAAAGACTCGTAAAGTAGGAAGAAAGAAAAACTGCACGTCTTTTGAGATAGGAGGGACCTGATGCAGAGTAAAAGGAGAAAACTCTCTTGCTACAAGTTAAAAGAGGAAAGACCTTATATCTGCCTTTCAAGGTAAGCAAAAAGTAAGACCTCATGGAAAAAAAAAGTGCTACCTTATGTCTTCCCAGATCGAAGGTATTTAAATGGATGGATCTGAGGCATTATAAGAGGCAAGAGAGTAACCTCACTCACACCTTATCATCAAATACGCTTCCAAACCATGCCTCTAATAAATCTTTATGAACAGCCAGATAAATACCTGTTTCTGATGATGACACCACTTCACATGGGCAAGCATGTTTTCTTCCATGTTCTCGGAGCAGTCTCTTATTTCCCTGATTTGACCATAAAATTACCCTCGTTAGAATGCATGATTTGAGATTCACCATTTTGAGACGAGTCATCTCAGCTCATCCAAATATGATTTTCTAGAAAACTGCAGAGGTGCAGCAGAACTTCATACATATCGAGAACAAAACTTTCATCAAGGCATCAAACGCGTAAAGAACAAAACTTACATGAAGGCAGCTTGAACTGAGAACTCTGTAAAGGACCTTGCAAGAGATTGTCACGGGTAATTCCCTTCCAATTTTATTTTGTTGTCTGCGTTGTGTAGACAGGTAAGCACTTGCAATCTTTGAATTAATGCCACATCAAATGGAAGTTGATTTATGATGTCTAAGAAGGAAACGAAAGGATGAATCTAAAATAATTGTTTTTTTCTTTCTTTTGTTCAACTCACAGCTTGTTTATTAAGAAACATATTGGAGAGAGGAAAACCAAAAGCTCATCCATTTCCTGTATACAATGATCATCAAAACAGACAAATCGGATACCACTATTTCATCAGCCTATAAACAAGGTCATCCAAATCAATTCAACAAGAAAAAATTTTCATTTGATCATAGTGTCGCCTCAAGCGGTTGTGCCATGGTCAGCTATCATGGTCCCTCTTGTCAACTGATCCTTTAATCTCCTTTGAGGTCTTACTAGGTACGTTACCGCTGCTGCCAATGGCAACCTCATTTCCAACTAATTGTGCAGATGAACTCATTCCTTCTTCAATCGGGAGTGTAAGCTTTGACCCTTCAAGAGCCACCCCTAGGACAATGTTATCTTCTAAGACTGGCTTGGGAGCTTGCAGTTTTTTACTCTGTACCTTTTCTACTTTTTTAGTATCAAATCGCTCGCTAACAACCTCAGATGTGGAAGGCTTTCGGCTACCAACTCTTGGAGTTGACTCTTCTGTATCTGGGTTTTGAAGCTGTGATGTGGATAAAGAATTGGATAAGGGTGTATCTGCTATGCCAGCTTTGATGTTTTTTGGCAAAGCTTCTCCAGGATCTGCCTTCTTCTGGTGCCTGGATGAGTTTCCACCACCGGTAGATGGAGCTGACTTGGTCTCTATTGGAGCAGCAGTCTTATTGGTTTGATCTTGGTTTGGATGAGGTTTGCTCTTGTCTTCACTGTTCAGTCTTGATTGAGAATCAATCAAAAAGAATGAGTGACGGGATGAGGCAGGATGTCTGAAAGCACTGTCTGCAAAGGGAATGTTTTCAGCATCTGTATCATTGTATATTTTCTGGACTGTACGAATAGGAGTGGCGAGTCTGGCTCTGTGATGGCTGATGACTCTGAGGAGGTCTAACATAACAGCTTCCTGTCAATTTTAATTTCCAACAATTTCAACGAGTTATGAGAGCATATAACAAATTGTCCATCACTAGTCAAATCAGTACAAGAGGTAAAAAATAATAACTACAATAACCAGACATCGAAAGGGTAAAGGAAAAAGAAGAACGAGGGTGGAAGATGAAATGGCTGTGGATAGCTAAAACAATAATTGCTTGTACATACAAACACGCGGGTTTAATGAATAAAAAAAAAATGATCCGAGCTTAGGTTGACAATTTGTTATTGTGATATGGACAAGGCTAGTCGTGAGCATTTAGCCACATCAATCAGGGTCTTTAAAATTGTATCCAGTCAAACAATTGTTTAATTCAAAGTTTAAAGTCTCAACTCAACCCAATTCAGAGTTTCAGCCACAGACTGTCCTGGAACAATATTGTTTTGACTTTTGATCAGGTCAGCTGCTCCTAGAAGGAGGGGAAAGGCGAAGCTCACAACTGATACCCAACGCTCACGATGTAGGCTTGCTGGTGGAGGAAAAATACTCATGACGTACAAAGGTATCAGGAGGGAGTGACGGACAAAAACAGAGCTCCCAATCAACATTCTCAATGCTCAAGATAGAGGCCTGAAAATAGAGGAAGGAGATTCACAATGTACCTAGGTAATGGAAGGAGGAGAACAACAGAGGCAGAGCTCGCGACCAGCACCTGAGACTCACAATTAAGGCTCAGCGATGGAGGAAGAAGACTAAACAATGTGCATTCCAGCCAAAATTGCTATTTGCTCATGGAGCTCCTAACACACACTATTTGTGATAGAAATGTAGATGCTTAGGGGGTGTTTGGTAATTGTTTTCTTCTCCGTTTTCTATTTTCATTTTTTGCGAAAATAAGAAAACGCGTTTGGTTCGTATTTTCCATCTCCATTTTTCAGAAAATAAAGCAGCGTTTTCTGGAAAACTAGAAAACGAGAAATAATCATTTTCTGTTTCCATTTTCATTTTCCAAGAAATAAAAGAGCGTTTTCTGGAAAACTGAAAAACAAAAAAAACTCGTTTTCTGTTTTCTGGAAAACGAGGGAATGAAAACAGAAAATAGAAAATTCTCTACGAATCAAACGCCCCCTTAGCTGTTTGAACAACAGTTCCAAATAAAATGCAGGGAATAGGTGCCATTGCATCACTGCCAAGTCATATTGGGGCCTATATGATAATTAAGCAGTGCCCAGCTGAATATCACATTATTTTGTTAATGGTTCTATGAAGAAGGCAAGGTGCATGTTTATCTTGTCTTCCAAAACAATGCTAGGCTTTCTTGTTTGCCAATGCACAAGTATCGCAGACTACTAGCTAAACAAACTTCTTCATGGACCCTTTCAAAAGAAATCACCGTGTAGAATAAGTTCTACATGTCCAGTTGTCAAGAACAACACAAGCTGGTTTATAATTATGCACCATGTGTTTACTTAAAACATAGTTCCAGATTTTGGAAAACAATGGCTACTAAAATAGAAAAGCCAACAAAATGGAATGCGAAATTACCTTATATGCAAATATATAAGCCATTTGACAAGGAGAATTTATAAAGACAACTGCACAACCCAGTGTATAATATCTCACCTTTACACAGTGGTACTGCTCAACATGTGAGGTCTTGACAAAGCATGATATAAGAATCTGTATAGAAAGAAATGTAATAGATAAATTATAAAACAATATAAAGCACCAGGAACAAATAGAATAGTAATAGAAGTTCGAAGAACCAACAACTTGACAGCATTAATATGGAACAAAATCAGGTATGCACAAATAAATTAAGAATAACAAATGACTAATAAGCATGAAGGTATATGGTTATTTTGATATTGGTAAATACACAAACAAAACCCTCATATATGTGAGAAATTGTGCAGTTGGAGTAAACACATATATCATGCCATAGAATTTCCATAATCAAAGGATTTTGTTCTCAATCTACATAAACCCATAATAACTATTTATTTGATTGGTTCAGTGTAAATGCAACAGTACAATCCTTTCCAAACATGCCATTGTGCCATAAGCATTGTGATTTCCTTCCTCTCTTTTTCTATTCAACGGTTTTACTGCCCCAATAATTAGCGTCATACATTTTGGAAATAGATCAGTAGCTTCTACCTACGAATGAAGAGTAACAACTCAGACAACCAAGATGCTTCTAGTAAAATGAAAACCGAAACAATAAAACTAAAACAGTTTCCAACCAGAAAATGCACAACAAATATGTTTATAATTAAAAAGACCATTTAGCATGGTGATAAAGTTTCAAGATTGAAGCATAAGAATGACAGAATTCCATAATTCTTGCATATTGTTTGATCAGGGGCATCATGGCACATGTCAACCACTTTAAGTTTATCTCAAAACCAACTTTCTAAAGAACATAATAAAGGTTTTAAATCTTTAGTTCTGCCCTGTAAAAGCCAGTATCTAACTACCATGCACCCATGGATGGGAATCGCCGTACGTTCAGCTCTTTTTTAAACTGTGATCAAGGTTTAAGACCACCACAGCTATTCAAAATTAAAAAGAATTTTGAGTTATGCAAATCAAGCAATTGCACAGGACTTCATTAGAACCACTACAAACTGGAGGTTTCTTCACGATAACTGAAAACTCTAAGGCTACCTTTGGTATGGGGTAATCAGGCTTGTAATGTAATCAGGATTACATTATAAGATGATTTAATTTGTTTGGTAACATTTCAAAGATGTAATGTAATGTAATTGTATTACAAAATAAGAGTTAAGATCCGTAATTTCGATTACGAAGGAAAAACTATGTAATCCGATTACATTACGGACTATATATTTATCATGACAAATATATCCTTCCTTTATTTTTCTCATTACTTCCCGACTGCGTCGACAGCGACCATGCGACGATTCTTTGGCGGCAGCCGGCCGACGGGCGACCAACGATGGCGACTACCGATCGGTCGGCAAACGACCGTGATAGCGGCCAAACGATCGACGATCGGCCGATCGTGGATCGCGATCGCCCGGCGATCGGCGATGATCGACAACCGATCGACAATGGCCGACGGGCGTTGGATCGATCGGTAGCGCCGCAACGACCGACCCGTGACCGACCGGCGATTGACCACCGGCCGGCGATCGGTGACCGGCCAACAATCGGCTTTATTATAATATGAATTATATTCCTTATAACAAATACGAACACCAAACAAACGATTGTAATCAAAGATTACACACCAATCGCTAACCAAACACAGTAATGTAATACACATTACATTACATTACAAACTTGATTACATTACAAGGTTGATTACATTACCTCGTACCAAACGTAGCCTAAGAGTTAGATATTTCCAACATGTCCATCTCCATAAAAATTCTAGATCCAGTAGAACATGCACCTATATATATATATATATAGAAATTTTATGATACGAGCCTAATGGTACGCGATAACGGAGAATGCACAGTAACTGCGTCGTTGCCAGAGCAAGCATGGTAATGGGAAATATACAGTATTTCTTCCCATCGGACTTTCTCGTTGCCCTGGTTGCGATCCGATCGAAATCCAGCCATAGTCCGGCCGCAGTTTGTCTGCATCGAAGTCTAGGCGGATTGCGATCGGAATCGGTCGGATTCCAACCATGATCCGACCGTGGTCCAATTGGACTTCGAGCTCGCCCGCACTACGACTGGATTGAGGCCAAAATTCGACCGCGGTTCGATCAACTGATCAGTCGGACGGTGGCGGCAACCTCGACGGGTTCAGGGGTTGGCTATAGTGCTCATCGGAGAAGAATGTCGCGGGCAGGAGCACTATGCATTTCCCATTTACTATGCAATTCAGTGAATTGATAGAGATCGGACGACTCATAGCGTGTCGCACACGGTGCACAGCGATTGTCGCACAACATAAGAAAACTATATATATATATTTGATCAGTTGGGCGCCTCATTCATGCGCGCCCATGCACGAAATACTGCTGTGAACAGTGATTTCACTGTTCACAACAGCTAGTATGAATAGTGAAATCACGACTTTCCAATATATATATATATATATATATATATAGAGAGAGAGAGAGAGAGAGAGAGAGAGAGAGAGATGTTACGCTGCGCGCCAGTGCATGACGCGCACACAATTGTCCAATCACGCATACAACCGTCCGATCTCCATTTGATTCACGGGATTGCACAATAAATGGGAAATGCATAGTACTACGTCGCGCGACGTTCTTTTCCGATGAGCACTATAGCCAACCCTTGAACCTGTCGAGGTCGCCTTCGGCGTTGCCATCGTTGTCTGACCACAATCCGACTGACTGAACCGCGGTCGGATTGCGGTCAGATTACGACCAACGGTGCTAGCGACTGTAATTCGATTGGATTCCGACTGCAATTCGGCCGATTTGCGACCGCGGTGCTGGCGATCGTAAATCGGTCAGATTCCGACCGCGATCCGATCGAACTCTGGTATTGATCGGACCGCAGCCGGATTCGTTTCAGAAATCGACTGAGTGGCGACGATGCCAAGCAGTGACAAGATCCGATGAGAAACACTGTGCATTTTCCATTTACTGTGCTTGCTTGGGCGGCAACGGAAGTTACTGTATTTTCTCGTTGTCGCGCACGAGTTGCGCGGAAAATAAAAAAAGATGTCTGATCAATAGAGGATAAGTACTTTAATTCCCTTATATAAGAATAAGGAAGACATACAAACTTGTGCAAACTATAGGAGTATTAAACTAATGAGTCATACCATGAAATTTTGGAAAAAAGTGATAGAAAAATATTAAGGAAGGAGATTACGATTCTCGAAAATCAATTTGGATTAATGTGAGGAAGGTCGATAATAGAAGCTTCTCAAGTAACTAATTGAAAAGTATCGAAAGCAAAAGCAAGATTTACACATGATATTCATTGATTTAGAAAAAACTTATAATAGAATTCCAAGAGATTATATGAAGAATTCTAGAAAAGAGAGGTATTAGTGTAACATATATTGAACTAATTAAGGATATGTATGAGTAAGTAATGACTATCGTGAATACTTCAGGTAGATTAACTGAAGCATTTTCAATAAAGATAGAGTTACATCGTGAATCTTTTTACACTAATTATGAACGAATTCACTGGACACATTCAAGATACAGTACTGTGGTGCATGTTGTTTTCAGATAATATTGTTTTGGTGAACGAGACACATGAAGGAGTAAATGTTAAATTAGAATCTTGTCGGAAAACACTATAAATGAAAGGTTTTAGGCTTAGTAGAGTAAAGACAGAATATATGAAATTTAAGTTTAGTAATATTAGACATAATAAGACAAGTGTTAAGACAGAAGATGATGAGTTATTTAGAACTGAGAGCTTTAAATATTTAGGATCATTTTTGCAAAGTGATGGAGGGATTAAGAGAGATGTCCTACATAGAATATAAGCATGATAGTTGAAATGGAGAAAAACATCGGGTGTTTTATGTGATCGTAAAGTACCTCTAAAATTTAAAGGGAAGTTCTACAAAACAGCGGTGAGACTTGTTATGTTATATAGCGCTGAATGTTGGGCTACGACTCGAGCACACGAGCAAAAGATGAGTTGTAGAGATGAGGATGTTAAGGTGGATGTGCGAACATACGAGGATGAATATAATAAGAAATGAGAGCATTTGAGAGAAAGTCGGAGTTGTATTTATTGAAGAAAATCTCCGAGAGACACATTTAAAGTGGTACGAAAATGTACTTAGATAACTAATAAATACTCCAGTTAGGCGATGTGAAACGATGACAAATATACACTTCAAACGAGGAAGAGGAAGACTAAAAAATACTTGGTTAACAATAATAAAATAAGATAAAATTTATTTAAATATAGATGATGATATAATAAGGGATAGATTCCAATGGCATAGAAGGATCGATACAGCCGAACCCTCCTAGTGGACAAAGCTTGGTTGTTGTAGAATATAGATATACACACAGTTTTGATCTCTTGAGTGATGCATCAGTGCGCGCCTGTACACGACAAACTCTCCACTGTTCGATCCATCGCGATTGCACAATAAATGAAAAATATACAGTGCTCCGCCACGCGTCTTCTCCCTCGGATTCACGCTATAGCCAATACCTAAATCAGTCGCCGCCATCGTCACTGCTCGGCCGACTGGACCGCGATCGGATTGTGGTCGGAATCTGATCGGATTGTGGTCGGAATCACCGTGGCCAGTTCCGACCGTAATCCGACCACGATCCGACCGGACATGATATGTGATTGGATCGCAATCAAAATTCGACGGAACGACCACCGCAGTAGGTGGTGATGGTGAGGAAAAATACTGTGCATTTCCCATTTACTGTGCATTGCGCATCGGGTGCGCAAAAACAAGCGCTCAGGAGATCAAATTCGTATACACACACACAACTTATCCGTGAGCACCTCCATTATCTACTGTCCGATCCCCTAGGGTTCAAAGATTGGACTATAGTGCACACTCGATTGGACGGTGAATAATGGAGATGCTCACGGGTGCTCACGGATGATTTGTATAGAATAATATTTCTCTCTCTCTCTCTCTATATATATATATAGACACACACACACACACATAGAAGTATGCATTGAAGGAATTTTTTCTTTAAAAAAAAATTGTAGTTGGAAGCAGCTTACCAAAAGAGCTTGATTTTCTGGGTCAATAACATCCAGAAATACTCTTCTATGCAACCTCTGTTGTTCTATTTGAGGATTTTTTGCTAAAACTTTTCGCATATCTGCTATAATGTTCTGCCGCAACGTACATGTAAAAGATAAAAAGAATGAGGTAGATGATAAAAAAAATAAAAAATCATACTTCGATTGAGCAGATGAGCAACTTTTTAACTCACACTAATTTTATTAACATCCAAATGACTGATGGCAATGTGGGTCTTAATGCGCCAATGTGTCTTCTGGCTGAGGTTTCTCACAACATTAACAGTGAATTTATTATTAGGAATATGAACTGCTTCACGATCTTCACCTCTTATGATAGTTGGAGACCACCAGCCAACACGCTGTCAATGTTCGACCCAATATTAGATAAAAAGTAACCAACAACAAATTTCACTGTTACGTAAGGGAATATTATATAACATAAGAATAAATCGTTTCACATATGCAGTAAGGCTAATAGTCCAAATTTCCTCCTGAATAGTTATGTAAAAAGTTATTTGGGAGGTTAGAACAACAATCTGTACTGTTAGCCAGGACTTATAACTAACCTCTACAATACCAGAAACATCATAGCCCTCAATCTTAGTCTGAATCCATTGATCGACAACAAATGGCCGAGTTGCATGTAACATAACGCTTGAAAGAAAATTTGTGAATATCTGTGGGAAAAAAATTAACAATAATATAACCAGTGAGTTATATGATAAGAATTATAGTTCACAAATTGTCAAGAGATAGGTGGGACTTGTAAAGGCCTTGCTAAAACAATAAATTCTAGCATTACCTCACGACCAGCAAGAGTCAGAAGAACTGTACCAAGACCACCAGCAGTGACCCATTTGTGGGTAGAAAATCCCAGCAGCTCCATGAATAAAGAAACAGCAGCAACCCATACTGCTGTATATACAGCTCTTCCAGCAAACTGGAAACCCATCTGCAGAAAACAAGATAGAGCCATGAGTGAAAAAAATTAAACTAATACCTAATTAGTCTCTACGCAAACTAAAAAATTCAGCACAAACTATAGGTTAAATTACGAGTGGATGACCATTCTTGTGAAGCAATCTTAAGGGCATGCTAGGTTCCTGGAAATTTTAATAGAAATCTTATTTTTACTCGGTTCCTTATACGATTAGCACTGTCAAAATAGATGCACAGCAAAAAAGACCATGTTAGTTGTTTCTGATTTGGAAATGGTTATTACACTTAAGAAACAATAGGCAAGATCCAGCGTCAATGATAAGGATCTCACAAAATTTTAGAAAACATATTCAAAAATAGTAGAATTTCTTTAAAAAGTTGTTAAGATATTCGGCTGATCAACATTAAGCAATAAACAAGTGAATATGCAACAAAGTTCATTGCTGGTTAAACAAAAAACTCCTAACAATTGCATATTTTAGTTCTTAATATAAAATTTCCAATGTATAGGATGACTTTGTTTGCAGGTAAGGGAGAGGTTACCGTCTTATTGTTAAGACCCAGATAAATAATTTTGGAATATACCAGGAAAAAGAACTATCATGAAGAGTTTTCCCAGACATAATGCAGTCCAAATCCAATGTCCTTAAATTATAAGGTGTTAATCAAGAATTAAAATTTTAATTTTTGTATCACTTAGAACGATGCCTGTGGTGTCAATCCAGGCAAACACTCAGCACAATTTGACACATTAAATTTGGATGTACTTAGCTATAACTAAGTCCTATTTAGATGTCTAGTAGGTGAAACTGGGATAATGTGAACTCTTTCTCCCTCTCCTCTCCTGTTCTCCCCCTTCACATAAAGATTACATTAATAGAATGCAAGTATAATTGTCGCAAGCAAGTCTTACAGATCAGGCTAACCTCAAATTTGAATAATGATGATGATGATGGTATATAGATGGATCATCCCTTCGCATAAATCTTACACTAAGAGAATGTGAATATAATTGTCACACGCAAGTCTTGCAGATCAGGCTAACCTCAAAATTTAATAATAATGATATATAGATGGATATTGACGGGCATAACTGAAAATATAAAAAATATACCTTTCTTGTATCATCAGCACTACTCTCAGTGAAGAATTTTTGTGTCTGTTGAATGAAGCTGGACAGGTACAAAATAAAAATTACGAAAATAAATTTATGTTGCATCAAGAAGAATAAAACATAAATATAATAATGAAGAAATTGTACAATTTTTTAAACCGTAAGACAGAGCAAAAAATTCCTGAACATTATTTCATTACGAGTTAAATGATAAGGCAGTATTTGTTTTGGAAAATATTTTTTAGTTTTTAATTTTTCTTTTCAAAGAAAAACAAAATTATTCACAAAAATATATATCGATAATGCAATAGCAAATTACCAAATCACATCCTCAATAATTGAAAATGACTAAATTGAGCCCACTAATAGTTTTTTACCAAAAAGCAGAACAGATTTTTTTTCCCTTATAAATACCCTGGATTTGTTATTCCATGACCACAAGCTAAACTATAACTTAGCTTGTAACGGCTCTGGGGTAAAAAAATATTTTTGGCAACAACGAAATTTAAAGCTTAGAAAGGATGCAAATTTACAATATTATAATTACCACAAGCTTATTTTCAAATTAGTTGTCATGTGTTGTAGAGGTTACGGGTTCAAATCATGGAAACAATCTCTTACAAAGCAGGATAAAGTTGCGTACAATAGACCATTTTCCCTTCTTCGGGACCCCGTATTGGCGGGAGCTTTGTGCACCAGGTTGGCCTTTGTTCTTCTTCTTTTTTCTTTTTTTTATTTGTAGCTACTTTGTGCCAATTTTTCACAGCACAAGCTGAAAATCAACTTGTGTTGTAAAAATCAGAGTATCAGAACATTTTGTATTATCATTTTTTTTTTTGGCCCTAGATGTCAAACAAGCTCACATGCAAATCTGTTTACTGCAAAAATTTTCACAAATTTACACTGAACTTTGATACATCCTAAGTCAAATATATGCTTCCGTGGGTCCAAATAATTGCTTGACCTTAAATCTTACAAGAAGCTGATTTGCAATTCACCGTGCTACCATAAAATAACAAATGCAGGGTATTATGGGAAAAAAGGACCTAAAGCACTTTTGGGTTAAGAAAAAACACGTGTGATTTGTCAATTTCCAAATATCAAGGACATGTTTTTTGGCGAAACACTCATAATAATATTTGCTTGTTTTTAGGGAAGATCAAGCAAGTCATAAAGATGATGGAAAACATTTTTAAAATTTTCTTTTCATTTTCCAATTTTTTCCTCAAAAGGAAGCAAACACACTCCCTAAAGTTTTATTTCCTTGGTCAATCTAAAAGTTGAAAATGTGAACGGTGCAGAAATATATTACAGGCATCATGGCTGAAATCTTAACTTATAATTTATTTTCAAGTACGAGTGCATCAAAGCAGCCAGTTGATATAAACTTTTAATTTAAATCAGGGATCACTTAAGAACTTGATTATCACATTGGTGCCATCGATAGGTGCACAGCAAGACAAGGCCTTTTCAACTATTCCTGACTTGGAAATGGTCATATACTTACCTTGAGAAACAATAGGCAATGGCCAGAACTGATGATAAGGATCTTATGAAATTCAGAAATCGTTTCTTAACTATTTGGCTTGCTTCGGAGGGTAGAACTACAGGGTCCAAAAATCTGAAAGTTGATGTAATTTTGTTAATGCGAAAGCAGGATTAGACATACACCACTAAACAAATACAAGGAAACGAGTATTTAAACAGACCTGCAAATAAGCATGGTTCCGGTCCAAAGAAGCAGTGGTTGAATGTATGAGGTTGAAATATAGTATGTTTTACTCTTTTTCCAGTTACTGTCATTCTGTTAGACAAATTGAAAAAGAATATGCTATATCAAACTCCTCGATATGTGAAAACATAAAGTAGTCATGCATAATTACTTACACTAAATAGGATTCTAAGGTAGCACATCATCGGCCCAAGACCCCATATAGAAAAAGCAATAAGTCCAACAGCAGGGATTAATTGAAGAGAATGACTTCCAAGCAATGCATTGCATGATCTACAACATAATCAAATTAGATGTTTCACAATCCATTTTAAGAAATTGAAATTAAAGGCATCAATCGCTAAAAAAACATACATATATATATAAAGCTAGTCAAATTTCTCCATAAGCATTGGCAAAATTGGACATGTTTGCAGTTAGGCTAATCCACAAAACATTCATTGCAAAAGTATTTTTAATTAGAATTCAATTGTTTATAACTAAACCATGAACAAACAGTCGCTGTCATTATAGAATTCCAGTCCAGCTACTCTAACAAACCAGATAACCATCTATGATCTATGGGCCAAATTACGTTATTAAATTAATTTCTTTAAAAAACACAAGATTTATAGTGTTACTCATTAACCAAGTTCTTCGTACCATTTAGTCTTGGATTATGCGAACCACAGGGAGAAATTAACACTGATTAACTCCAAATTGGGATATCATTTTCCAGCACTATTTAGCAAATTAAGGTGTATGATTGCCATTATAACATTTGAGTGTCAGTTGAAGTTGTTCACAGAACACCATTGGAGTGGTGGAATTAAATACTAGAAACTTGAATATAAAATCAAATTTTACTACCATGGAGGCTTAAATAGTTCATTGCTGAAAGAAAGACCTGGTTCAATTCCCTGATGCATGAAAAGGGGAATGAAAGAGAGAGAATGAACATATGAGAAATAATTGGATGGGAGGCCACTGTTAAGGGAAATTTATTCTACCATAAAAGGAATGAGGTAATGTTAGAGAAATTCAGAAAACAAAGGTAGGAGAGTAAAGAGGACTAATTCACTTAAGACTGAAAGAAAAGGATATACATTAACAGAAGAGTTTCTTCATGAGGATTTTGGTCGATATATTTGTGTTTGAAAGGAAATCTTTAAGTATACACTAAGACATTCTCACCAATTTGCAAATTATTCACAAGAAGAAAGTTCAAATGAAAGCATTGACACTCTTTTGCATAGTAATAATCAGACAAAGGCAATACCTAGTCAAAGCCAACGTGGTATTTCTTAAATGAGGGATTACATCTCCAGTGCTTGACAGATTAAACCACTGGCATTTGAAAACACTGCGTTTGTATGGAATGAAAAACCTCGACTTGTATATCCTGTTTGAAACATGAACAGTCCAAGCATCTTTTCTCTGCATGGGAAATGTTGCATATGCACAAGGAAGACATTATAAGTGAATTGAGTAACTTTATGTGAAGAATAAGAACTATGAGTTTGATTTCCTTGTTACAAAAAATGATACATTTGCTTGCAAAAAAATCCTAAGTTCATAAGCTAAAAAGAAGCATAAGAATGGGAAAAAAACGTAATTTCCATACATTGATAATATATTAAAACATCAATAAAATTATACCACAAAAACACCAGGAAAAACAATATTTTTCTCTTACGAGAACAAATTCAAGGGCATGATTTCTATGAAGTTACATAGATATGATCATAAGAACGGTATGGTACAATTTTGTTGAGTCAAAAAACAAATGTTCAGCAGAACTTCTCACTAAGGAGTGTAATTTTATGATTAAATATTCCCAAGTAATTAGTAAATTACTCATAGGGTCAAAATGGTACATTTGAGATTAGTTAACTATTTTAAATATGGAACCAGATACTGAACTGGGTCTCAAGGCTAAAGAAATTGAAGTAGAAAGGGTGATATGATATAATAAGAACAATTATGTGAAACAGAGATCATGGATGGATGCGAGAAAATAAGGACTTTCTCTGAACAATGTAGATCAAATGTTTTTAACATTTTTTTTTATTTTGTAATTTAACATATTAGGATATCTCATGCATTCCAGGGACCAAAGCTAGCATTCCTTCAACATAAACTACTATTAATAGTCAAAAACTTCCTGCAACTCCTCTTAATTTCTTGCTTCTCCTATTCAAACCCTAGCTCTGAACTCTAACTGCAGACTCCATAACAAATTTTGTTTGAGAAACATGTATAAAATTGTAGGTGCAGAAAAATAAAAAATAACAGAGAAATTAAGCATGAGGGTGAATCAAGAACAATAAAAAGTAGAAAACAAAAGGCATCCAGCTAATGAGAACAATAAGTGGAGATCATCAATAGATAAAGAAAATAGGGAACTTCTCATAACAATAAATGTGGCAACTTAACATATTAGGATAGCTCATGAATGAACAAACCTAAGTAATCTATCAACATAACTACTACTATCGGCTAAATTCTTGTTATTCCTATTTGAAGCCCTAGCTCTAAGCTCACCTCAGACTCAATAAAAAAATTATCTAAGAAACACATACAAAATAGGAGACATAAAATGTAAATAAAAAATAAAAAAATTAGAGGAACTAAATGATGAGGGAACATGCCACGATCATAAAGTAAGCTTGTGATTAATGGTTTATCCACACAGTTTGTCTCACTACTTTAAATTTAAGTCAAACAAAGTAAACATTAAGTGTTAGTTAATTTTTATATAACAAGACAAATAATTAGGATAGAACAGCCATTGCCAATCTAAAATAGCCTTGATATCCCATGTAAAAGCTGTCTAAATCCTTGGGTATGGATCTTTAATGGCATTTGTGATTTGGGCTTAGAAGATCATCAAAAAGTAATTCATCACATCAGCATCCAAATGTAATGCAAAAAAGCACAGAATTCTCACTCGCATCTTTGTGAGTTGGTGTAGGTAAAGAAGTTAGTCAACAAGTATAGAAGTAAATTAGCAACCTGAAACACTTACAGGAAAAAAAGATTAGAATTGGTAAATGAAATGATTATGAGAAAAATAAACAGTGGAATTTAGGTTTACAAGATATACTAAATGGGTTTGAAAGCTAGAGAAAAAAAGTAATTTAGGTTTTAAAATTTGATATACTGTTATAGAAGCAACAGTGGAACTAATATTAGTCATGGACAAAACACCAACTGATTTGAAAACTAAATTAACATTAAGATCAACCAAGGCTTAGAACAAAACCTATAGGCAATAATCATCATTAGCAGAAACACTCTGCAAGATAAACCATGATAAAAATATAAATTATAAAAAGGATTTTACATTTTTTAAAATCTAGAACACATGTCTGAACAATACAGATGAACCAACTTTCACATTTATAAGTAACTTAACTCGACAATGTGACTTAGTAATGACACATGAGAAAAAAAAAAGTGAGAAGGCATAGTAAAAGTTTTTAATATTGAGACATAATACAACAACATTGAGATAACATTGTGGAATTTTCTATGCAAAGAGATTATCATACCCAAACATTAGAAGAAAGGAGAGAAGCCTTCACCCGGTTCCACTCCTTTGATCTAAAGTTCTACCAAAAAAAAAAAAAAATTACTCTTGAGATATTCAAATGCACAAGATTCCAACCAAAAGAAATATTCCTTGCACTTCCATATACCTTAGGTCGACTGTTGTGGGGATAGCTTCGGGCAACACATAGTTCATGGAGCAAATGTAGCGAAGATCCAACAGTCATTCTCAAAAAGAAATACGATTTAGCAATAAAGGAATTTGATAGCCAGAATCCGTCCTCCTACTCTGCTAGAATTTTCCAAGAACGAGATCGAAAGAACGGACTTACAAACGGACCCTGAAGCCCTAAACCTGCCAATGATTGAAAAACAAAGAAAGAGTAAGAAGGAAAAAAAAAAAAATCCACAACACGCGTCGAGCTAGGCATACAAAACCAAGCTCAATTTTATGTGCCTTACGCAAGGCGAATATAAAACAAAACCGATCGAACAAGGGAACGAGATGTACCTTCCAGAATCGAGATCGAACAGCTTGATTCGATCAGGAACAAACACCGGAGGATAGACCCGGGAGAGAGATCGGAGCGTTGCGGCGAGGAGAGCACGCCACGAAGCAGCGGCGATATTTCAGTTTTATTTTATTCGGAGGCGATCGACTTGGACTCTCGGCCGGGCCAGGCGGAAGGCGGGCTGAAATTCAGACGCGTTGACTGTGCGGGAACACGTGGCGTCTGTTGTATTTATCAAATTTTATAAATTAAATTAAACTATAAAAAAAATTAATAATTACAAAATGATTTTTGTAGCTCAGTAAATTAAAATTTGGTGAAATTTTTAAATAAATAAGTCGATAAGATAAACAGATATGTCTAAACGAAACTCAGACTAATTTAAAAAAATGTCTAAAATAATTATTGGGAATTTAAATTGGTTATGCAAGTTGAGTGCCTCCAATGAATAGGTATCACCCAAGTCATTCAAATAGCCAATGGGTGCATGCCAAGTGGAGCTACTTGCCCACTAGGCAACCAATTTCGTTCAGCGTCAGCCGTTTACCTAATTCCCGACTCGCCCAGAATAGCAACTCAACCAATCGTGCCGACCACTGGTTCGATTTCAGCGGTCCGTTCGGCCCGCGTCGCTCTCGTAAGAAAAGCGATCCGACCGGTCCAGTCTCACTGGGTCTGGACCGGGTATTGAGAAGCGTCGTTGACGGAGAAAGGAAAGGCTACTTCTTCATGCGATGTTCGATCGGTGGAGGAGGAGGAGAATCTAACACACGCTTGCGATTCCAATTCTGTCCAAAGATTGAAGCTTTCGACAAGAAGACGATGGGATTGGGAGGAGGCAGAAGCAATGGACACTCCAGCAAACTGCTGGAGATCCTTAACGTGAGGATGATCGGCGCCGGCGACCGAGTTCTGGTGCTCTCCCATGGATTCGGCACCGACCAGTCGGCGTGGAACCGGATCCTCCCTTTCTTCCTCCGCGATTACAGGATCGTCCTCTACGACCTCGTCTGCGCCGGCAGCGTTAACCCCGATCACTTCGACTTCCGCCGCTACACCACCCTCGACGCCTACGTCGACGACCTCCTCTCCCTCCTGGACGCCCTCTCCGTCGACCGATGCTTCTTCGTCGGCCATTCTGTTTCTGCCATGATCGGAATCCTCGCCGCCATCCGCCGCCCCCGCCTCTTTCTCAAGCTGATCCTCGTCGGCGCCTCCCCTAGGCAATCCACCATCAATTTCATCTTCTTACTCTGAGAAAACGTCAAGCATATCACTGGTAACAATGTTCGATCGCAGGTTTTTGAATGATCACGAAGAGGGGTACCATGGGGGATTCGAGAGGGAGGCGATCGAGGAGGTGTTAGCAGCGATGGAGGCGAACTACGAGGCGTGGGTGCGCGGGTTCGCGCCGCTGGCGGTGGGGGCGGACGTGCCGGCTGCAGTGAGGGAGTTCAGCCGTACGCTGTTCAACATGCGGCCTGACATATCGCTGTTCGTGTCGAGGACGGTGTTCAACAGCGATCTGCGAGGTGTCCTGGGGCTGGTGCGCCCGCCCTGCGTCGTCGTGCAGACCGCCAACGATGTGTCGGCGCCGCCCTCCGTCGCCAGCTACCTCAGGGCCCACCTCGGCGCTCGCACCACCGTCGAGCTCGTCGGCGACGACGGCCACCTGCCACACCTCAGCAACCCAGCAGCCTTCGTCCAGGTACTCCACCGCGCGCTGACGACGACGACCCAATAAGACATCCGCAGGCAGAATCTTCCTGTGCTGCCGTTGATTAACTGCATCTAATTATGTCTAATTAATCACGTGAGACATAATGGTTAGTTATTTTAGACTTATCCACGTTAAGGGATTGATGAATCTATTTATTTTTTATTTCAATAAAAAGAAGAAGAAGAAAAATAAATTCTATACTAGCATGAATTATATCTTAAAGAGGATACACCCAAAATGTATCAATAATAAGCGATTCATTTTATCATCACAACTCTGTTATGGTAACCCAAAACCACAATTACAAGCGCTAACATAGTAAATGGCCAATTGCATTGCCTCAACAGCAATCAAAACTTGCCAACTCTAGCATCCACTGATCAATAGATTTTGAGCTTAGGAATGAGCACTGAAGTTGTCTCCGACTGGAAGAGCCTCCCAGTTCTCCACCAGCTCCCGCAACTTATCAAAACCCTAGAAAAACAGAGAGATCAAAATTGCAATCTTACCTTTTGACGAGGGAGAACTGGGAATAAGTTTAGTACTCACTGTCCTTGTGGCAAAGCTGCCAAATGATTCAGCCTGTAGACGTTTAGTCTTCCAGTTATAGAACAGTGGCTCGAATACCTTCTCTAGGTTTTGGACCTTGACCTTATCCAGGAAGCATTCGGCTAAAGAGGTCTGGTTAGGGGTGCCACCAAGCCATATCTGAAACAAAATATAAACAGCATATCATTTGTAAGTATTTATTCGGCTGTTCGCATTGGCTGTTGCAGCATGTATCTATAAAATAGCCTTTGCATATTGTTTCGGCGAACGCCAAGTTTTTCGTGTAAATGACATGAAAATCAACATGACAAATTCTGCATCCGAGTCCAAGCACATACACTGCTTGGTATTTGTTCACCTAGGCGTTTAATCACTAGAGTTGTTCTACTATACAATCTTAGCTGTGATGTTCACGTAGTGTTGGTAAAAAAAAAAAAAAAAAAAAAAAAAAAAAAAAAAGAGAAGTAAAACCCGAGTACCTGATAGCTGTTTGGACCATCACCAACGAGTCCTAGTTCTGCCATGTAGGGTCTTGCACAACCATTGGGACAACCAGTCACTCTTATAACAATCGACTCATTGTGCGCGAGGCCAACCTGAAAAATAACAGGGAATGTTACATCTACCACTAGTCTGGAAAACATAAAAGTCACAATTGCCAAAACAAAAGAGGCGTATCCTTGCTATCTTATCACTATGCTAGGGCGTTAGGTATGATTTACCTTATCAAAGACAGATCTAACTCTTTTGAGAATATCAGGAATTCCTCTTTCAGCTTCGGTTGTCGCTAGTGGACAAAGTGGCAGAGCAGGACAAGCCATTGCAGTTACATTAAGGAGATCAACCTCACTAGGTTGCTGTTAAGAAGATAAAGTATAAAATTAGAAAATTGCAAGGAAGGAGGAAAAATTTTGGCCACTTTTGGCTAACATTTCTTAGTATAATAGCCTAACTGTGAGGCAAACTTCCCTTCAATATATATATATATATATATAGCTATTTGCACGACGCGAGAAATGCATAGTACCCATCACAATCCGACCGGGGGGGGGGGGGGGGGGGGCATTTCTCGCGTCGCACAAATAACGACGCTTAGAAAATATATATGATTTTGATATCCTGAACATCACTATTTGCGTGATTTGTGTGCATTAACGGGGGATTTACAGTAACTTTCATTGCGCAAGCATCTCTTTCCCATCGCGCCCGAGCACCTACCTCTTTCCAATCGTGCTCAAGCTCTTTCCCATGCTTGACGCCGAGCACCCTGCCGCTCGACATCGCCGCTGAGCGGTCGGAATCCAACCGCTATCCGATCGGCTCGAAGTCCAAATGTGGTCCGACCAGAACCGGAGTCCGGCCAGAATCGGCTACAATCGCTGCCAATGGCCACAACGCCAACGGCCGCAATTTGGTTGGATTCCGATCGGAATCCAACCATCGACGCTCAGGATATCAAAGTGCTATTATTTGAATGATTTGCAGAAATATGATGACAAACTTTACCAAGAAACCAGCTTGGGCAAGAGTTGCAGCGATATCCTCTTTCCACGAGTGATGAATGTCACATAGAATCAGATTTTGGTTAGGTGTAATCGTCATATTGAGGCTATACTTCTCAATTATTTCTCTTAATGTTTTTTTCATTGCTCCTCTTATCCGCCCATTATCAATATGCAGTCCACAGAACAATGCACCATCACCCTGCAAAATCAGTGAAATACTGATAACGTAAGTACAAACATAGGAAGTAAAGATAATGAGTATTAACAAATAAACATAGTATAGGATGCAATTATACCTGTTCATGCCATCCAAGATAACTTTTAAATTCCCATTCTGGTAATTCACCGAATGGCTTAAACTTCTTTCCATAATACTGCTCCACAACGGTGCGGAACTTGTCAATTCCCCATTCATTTATCAAGTACTTCATTCTACTGTACCTACGGTCATCTCTCCTCCCGTTTTCTCGTTGAGTAACAACAATAGCTTTTACAGCGTATAGGATATCTTCTTTTGGCACATATCCTAGAGGTTTTGCCAAACAAGGGAAAGTGGCTTCCACCCTGTGTGTTCTTCCCATGCCACCTCCTACCTACAAAAGCAATCAGAATAAGTTTAATAAACATTAAGAGAAAGAGCTTAAGAAAAATACATATGAAGTGTAAAACGTATTACGTAGATGTTAAAGCCTTGAGGTTCCCCATTATCATCAGAAACAACAACAACACCAATATCATTTGTCAAGATATCCACAGAGTTGTCAGTAGGCACAGTCACTGCAACCTTAAACTTTCTAGGCAAGAATTGAGTGCCATAAATAGGTTCTGGAGAATCAGGGAAATTTGTCCCATTTGAGTTGTCATTACGAGCTTTAACCACTTCAGCAGGCTCTGCTGACATAATCTTTTCTCCATCTACCCATAAATCATAATATGCACCGGACTGTGGGGTTAGAAGCGCAGCTATATTTTCTGCAGTTTCCTGAGCAAATAGATAGTCTTTTCTTGTATATGGCGCAGCAGGAGCTAATACATTTCTGTTCAAATCACCACATGCACCAAGAGTGGAACCCATATTTTTAATAATGGTATTCATGACAGTTTTGAGGTTCTTCTTCAGAATCCCATGCAGTTGAAACGTTTGCCTAGTGGTCAAGCGGAGAGTACCAATTCCGAAATCGTCAGCGAGATCATCCATAGCCAAATAAAGTTGATTGGGAACTTTACCACATGGATTTTTTGTACGAAGCATAAACTGGTAGGTCTTTATGCCACGCTCATCTCTATTAGTTTGTTGATAACTACCATGAAACTTTATTAGCTGGGTAGCAGCCTCATTTATGTTCGGGGCATCATTCATTATTTCCTCATTGAGAGGATATCTGAGGAAGTTGCTCTGCTCCTTGAACAGTTCAACCTTGCTTCGCTTGCCCTTAGAACTCTCTGGCTTTGTAGACTGCCAAAACAGAAGATCGGTGAAAAAGGAAAACATGAATACAAAGAATGCAGGCATAACTGCTTAAATCTGTACACTAGAACTAAAAAAAAAGAAGAAATCTCACGAGAAGCAAAGTGAAATCTATTCATCTAATGGATGTACCCTTGGATCCACGAAGGTATTTGCTATTTCTTCCCTCATGAACCTTAAATACTATCAATAAATTCTTCTATTGCAATATCAATTTTGAACCTAGGCACGAGATATCAACCAAAGCAGCATTCTGATGCCAACCGGTTTTACACTTGTTTATGTTTGCATATAAATTGCCCTTTCCCAAGGAAAAATAACTTAAAAAAAAAAGACAGGCCATGCCATGTTAGTCCCGACAAATTTGGATTGGATACATGCAATCTATTGTATCATTAAACATTCAGAGTGATTTGTGACAAGCATAGCACCAAAGGTTGTAGGTGGATAGAAAAGTTCTGCGATCACAAAAAGTATATGCAGATATTTTTCTACTTGGTTGTTGGTATACCAAATTTTTATTCGCACACAAATCAGGAAACGCTTTCATCTTCAGAAAGGTGACAGTTAATACTCTTGAAGATTCATCACGAGCTATTAGGAGATGTTGCTGACAACAGTAAGGCAACATTGAAATTTTTATGCAAAAGAAGGCAAACTTCTTTTTACAATATTACGTATTTCTGATTCACCTTGTTAATTTTGTAATTCGGGATATCAAACTTACATGAACGAAGCCCTATTTATAGATAAGATTAGGACTTATTCAAAAGAATAAATCAAACCCTATCCTAGGAATAAATCAAAACTCTATCCTAAGAAATAATTATTCCTAATGATATTTAGGGATAACAATTATCCCTAATCATATCTACAATATTCTAACACTCCCCCTCAAGCTGAAGAATATAAATTATATGCACCCAGCTTGTTACATATGTAGTCAATTCGGGGACCTCTCAGTGACTTAGTAAATATATCTGCTAGTTGATCATGTGAGTTAACAAAACTAGTAGATATTTCTCCAGATATAACTTTTTCTCTGACAAAGTGACAGTCGACTTCTATATGCTTTGTCCTCTCATGAAAAACTGGATTTGAAGCAATATGCATATGTACTTTATCACATATAAGTGACATTTGTGTAACGCCTCCAAATTTTAGCCTCAAGCAATCTGTTGAGCCATATAAGTTCTGACGGCTTAAGGCCATAGCTCGATACTCGCCTCAAGATCGATCTTGCCACAACATTCTGCTTTTTGCTTTTCCAAGAAACAAGGTTATCTCCGACAAATATACAAAAACCAGAAGTAGATCTCCTGTCAATGGGAGATCGCCTACCAGCATCGTAATATCCTATAACTCGAGTATCGCCTTTGTCTTCATACAAAAGACCCTTTCTCGAGCGCTCGATATATCGAACAATGCGAATCACAAAGATCCCAATGTTCTTTACATGGAGTTGAGAAACTGACTTACTACATTTATTGCAAATGAGATATCTGGATGAGTAACAGTAAGGTAACTTAGTCTCCCTACTAATCGCGTATATCATTCAGGATCTGGTAGAGGCTCCCCTAATTTGGCAGGAGCTTGACATTAAGATCCATAGGGTTGTCAACTGTCTCGAGTTTAACATTCCTCGCTTTCTTACAGAATATCCATCGATACTTCCTTTGAGATATAATGATCCCATTTCTGATCGGGCTACTTATTCCCAAGAAGTATTTAAGTCCGCCGAGATCCTTTCATTCGGAAATGTTTAAAAAGATGTTGTTTCACTGTGAGATCCCGAGATGATCACTACTGTGATGACAATATCATCAACATAAACCACTAGGTAGATGACCCACCACGATGTGACGATAAAAGATGTAAATGGTCACCGCCCGAGTCATGCCGAATCGTTGAATTACAATACTAAATCTACCGAACTACGCTGGGTGATCGCTGAGACCATATAAAGATTTTCGCAAGCTTACACACAAGACCGTAAGACTCTCGAGCAACAAAACACGGAGGTTGCTTCCACGTAGACTTCTTCGAGCGTCATGTAAGAATGCATTCTTGATATCTAATCGATAAAGAGACCAAATGTTGAATCGCAAGAATGGGCAGTAGTAAGCGTATAGAGGACATCTTGGCAACAGGAGAAAACGTGTCCCCATAATCTAATCCGAAGATCTGAGTATAACCTTTAGCAACGAGACGAGCCTTAAGCCGATCAACTGTTCCGTCCGGACCAACCTTCACTGTATATACCCATCGACAACCAACAACTGACTTTCCTGGTGGTAGAGGAACAAGATCCCAAGTCCCACAACTCTGTAAAGCACTCATTTCGTCTAACATAGCCTGTTTCCATCCTGGATGGGTAAATGCATCTCCTGCAGTTTTTGGAAGAGAAACAGACGACAAAGAGGAAAGACAAGAATAATAGGAAGGAGATAGACGATGGTAACTCAAAGAAACATAATGTGGAGAAGGATTACGAGTGGAACGTATACCTTTTCGAAGGGCAATGGGAATATCAGATTCAGAATACTGGACCGGAGGAGGGAGCGGAGGATCTGGCTCCAGAGATGATTCCATGGCAGAGCGCGTTGGCAAAGCGTAACGAGGACGACGCCGATAAACCCGTAGAAAGGAGGAATTGGGGCGAGTGATAGAAACTTCCAGGAGGATCAAAGATCGATACAGCATGTAAGGATTAAACTCAGATGATGACTCTAAAGACCCAAAGAAAGGAACTGAATCAAAGTACGTGACATCGGCAGAGATGAAATACCGACGGAGTGTAGGGGAATAACACATATACCCTTTTCCGAGACAGGTACCCAAGAAAAACACATTTATGCGTAGGAGAGAGTTTATCAATGCCAGGATCAAGAGTACGAGCAAAGCACGTAGAACCAAAACCCTAGGTGGTAAAGGATGAAGGGGACTGCTTTGGATAAAGTATACGATGAGGTATTTAACCTCGTAAAGAAGAGGAAGGCATGCGATTGATGAGATAACATGCAGAAGTACGAGATCACCCCAAAAACGCGAAGAGGAACGCGAGAGTGAAGGAGAAGAGTCCGAGTGGTCTCGAGAAGATGGCGATTCAAGGCGTTCTGCGACTCCATTCTCATTGGGGGTATGAGGACAAGACTTATGTAATACGCCGTGAGATGCCAAAAAGGTTCAAACGGAGTAGATAGATATTCACGCATTATCACTCTGCAAGGATCGAAGAGGATACCAAATTTTACTCATTAAAAAAGATTGAAAAATAGAAAACAATTCAGAGCGATCTTTCATCGATATAACCAAGTACAACGGAAAAATCGCCTACAAAGTAACAAAATATCGCGATTAATGTAGAGGTAACACTAATTTCTGGACCCAGATATCGTAATGAACTAAAGCAAAGGGAGACGATGACTTATAATGCGAGGAGAAAATGAACTACGATATGCTTAACTGCATGACTACAAGATAAAGACAAGCATGGCAGATCAGGATGTAATTGTTTTAACTTATCAAGACCGTGGATGTCCCCAACCGAGCATGGATAACAAGTGAGAGATCGCCAAGACCGACAAGAGAGTTTTGGTGAAGTTGATATAGACCGTACGAGATTCACATCCGAGTCAATTATCCTCCCTGCATCTCGGCCCGCAATGAAAAAAGAGATTTAGTGAATGAGATGATACACAATCAAGAGACCGGAGCCGAGCTTATTGATAATAAATTAAAGGAGCTCCGGAATATAAAGAACATTCTACGAATGGGAAGATATGGAGAAGAATGAACAATACCAACACCTTGGGATCGAATCGAGAACCATTCGCCATAGTGACAAATGGTAAATAACTGTAAGTAGAAGTGAGGAAAAAGAGATCTATTACGGTGATATGATCGGTGGCCCCAGTCAAGTACCCAAGGACCAAGAACGAGATATGCGTGAAAGGAATTACCACCAATCGTGAAGGGAATTAGACTCTGTCGACCCTCATACCACTTCGTAAAGGCATCATAGGAAGGCGGTGGAGTCGAGGTATCGACGGCGTGGAGTCGAGCCGAGGTCGATCGCGGAATCGGAAGTCGAAGACGTGATGTAACTCGAGCGATCCGAGCGAGAGGAGGTCGACCATGGAGACTCCAACATTTATCAATCGCGGTGTCCCGGTCTGCGACAATAATTACACCAAGGACGCCCTTCGCCATTCTTACGCGGTTTATTGTTATTTTGAGACCAATCTTTGAAGAGTCAATCGAACGGAGGATGATCGCCAAGACTTCGTAGTAGGGACACGAAGGAGAGTCGCCTGTGTAGAGTCCATGGTCATGGGCCGCCAGATCCGATCACGAACACGAGAGTAATCAAGGCATCATATAATGCCAAAGACATAAAAAATTTCTTCCGATTTTCAAGCTCGCAATAGAGTGGCTACAGGTGGGAGCGGTCATCAATGAACTCACATGGGTATACAGAGACTGATCCCAAATAAGTTGACATAGACTCCTTGATCTGACGGGCATTAAGAATGGTCATGAGGTCATCACAAACTTGATAGAGTCGCCGAGAAGTGTTTGTAAAAAGTTGTTGAGCTTGTATCCAAACATCCTTGCAGGTCTTATGAGTTCGGAATACATCCCGAAGAGATGGATGGATGGTGGCTCGGATAATGCAACACAACTGTGCATCAACTTTTCTCCATAACGGACGATCGACCACTTGAATATCTTCTTCAGTTTGTGTAAGATGTTTTTCATAACCCTGTCCAACAAGCCAAAGCTCAATATAAGAGGCCCAAGAGGAGTAGTTCTTACCATCCAAGAACTCAGACGAGAGCGGTCTGACACGGTTGGTAAAGACGAAACTCCGGCTTTGAAGTGTTGAGGGTAGCCATGATGAATGCAGGCTGGATGATCCTTTACTGTCGTGACAAAGGATTGCGACGGCAGGAAGATCCCGACCGGAGGAGCCCAGCTAAAGGTATCGCCTGGTGTTGGAGTCGGGGGCCCTGATCAGGAGGGGATAGTTAAGGATGGGCAGGAAGTTCCGGTTGCACAGCCAAAAGGACTCGCCGACGCGTAAGGAGGCCGAAGCGGAAGCTGAACCTGGAAGAGCCGACGACGCGAGTCGCCGTCGATCTCGCGCCGAACATCAGATCGAGGTCGCCGCCGAGTCGACGGCAGGAGACGCTAGCCGCGAGGTTAGCAGAATGGCGAGGGCGCCGCGGCGAAGGGGCAGCCGCGGCGGCAGGCGAGGAAGAAAGGCTCGCTTTTTCTTCGCCGCCTTCCGCCGGCCGAACGAACGGAGAAGAAGACGGAGAAAGGCGAGGGAGCTGGCGCTGGAGGCCGCTGGCGCTCGCGCGATCGATGGACTGTCGAGCGTGAATCCACTGCCCCGCTGCACGTCGCCGTCGTCGCTCGCGAGGAGGAAGAAGCGTCCGCCGCCGTCGGCTGTCGCACGCGAGGTGTAGGCGAAGAAGCTGAGCGTACGCGCGCTCGGGAGAAGAACGCGGCGCTCGGGAGAAAGAACGCGGCGGAAAACAAAATTAGGGCTCTGATACCATGTTAATTTTGTAATTCAGGATATCAAACTTACATGAACGAAGCCCTATTTATAGATAAGATTAGGACTTATTCAAAAGAATAAATCAAACCCTATCCTAGGAATAAATCAAAACTCTATCCTAAGAAATAATTATTCCTAATGATATTTAGGGATAACAATTATCCCTAATCATATCTACAATATTCTAACACACCTAATACCTTAACACTTCAAAAATTAAAAATAAAAAACATATCTCAAAAGATGTGTCATAGGCTTCGAGATGCTTAGGAAGACTTCACAATAAACTATGTTACCACATATACCAAGGTATTTCATGATGTGTGCTATAGACCTTTTTCCCTACCTAGACCTGACCTTGTATAATTCAGGAGTATAGACAAAAAAAACTTCGACAATATTAAGGTCCACAATATCAAAAACTAATGTAGAATCAATGATAGAAACACTGACTTCAGTTGGCAAGGACTAGTTATTAAACTAAACTTCAACTGAAGAACAGGGACATTCAATGCACACTTTGACATATTAGGATGTAAAAGTACAAGAATTGTGGATCTTCTTAAGATCCTGAAAAAACATCCAAACAAAGCTTGATTGTATCCTCAGGAAGGATGTAGTGTTTACACTTTCGTAGCTTCTACACTTGGATATTCTTTGCTATTTCAAAAACAATAAGAAGAGTTTCATCCATTATTTCACTACAAATATTACATCAAAAAAGTGGTATTTAATAAGATGAACAATTGACTACACTTTTTCCTAAGCAACCAAAGTACCAAACAATAACAGACTACGCTCTCTAAGTAATCAAACAGCAATTGACTAATCCCACAATCAACTCTGTCTCTGGTTAAATTAGAATGAACCATCAATTACAATTAATTTAAATTTGATCTAGATGATATAGAGCAAAATTACAGAATACTTTTTCTTTGATGCACTACTCAAATAACAGGAAAAAAATCCCTAAGAGGGCAAAGTTGTACAAGTTTTTTGGCTTTTCATGAAAATGCAATTTATTGGTTCAAAAAGTTGTGACAGACAATTGCAATTAAGGGAACTTAGTCATAACCAAATCACTAATAGAAAGACAGGATATGGGAGACAGCAGGAAGTTGAAAATATGAATAAAAAAAGAGAAAGCGATAATGAACATGGAGGAATAGTGTATAATCTACCCATAGCATAAAGAATGAGCAGCATCAGTCACTTATAGCAAGATTTGAGACAGATAAGAAACATTGGCAATAAACAAATCAGCATATAATATATGATATTGTTCAGTAGTGTATTCTATCAAAAACTTCCGTGGTCAGTAACCTCATTTCACCTTTTTCCATCCATATATGTCCATTTCACTTGAGAAAATTAACATAGTGGTAGCCCAACACTACAGTCCCAATTTTGTCCGAGCTAAATGGTTGATAAAATGTATAAATTACTATGTAAACATGACTAATTGGACATTAGCAAGTCAACACTTTGATACCCTTTTATACTGTAGTATAGACATTATGCACACTCCATTTTGGTTGAGAATCCTTGTCTAGAAAATTTAGTCTTGAATTAAAGAGGTAGAGTTTTAACTAAAATGGGCATACCTATGGTGAATCCAAATCAACCTAAATGCAAAAGGAGAGGTTGCATTCATCATGCAGAGTTCAGTATTCAGGAAAAAATTTGTGTTCAATACAGCTGAATATAATTATGCAAACATTTACATTCAGCATCATATTTAACTTACTAAATCTCTTTCCATAATTTACATTGACTGGTTATCCACAAAAGTTAATGCAATATCATCCAAGTTATGTCTCCATTCCGTGCCAAGTAGGCAAATCCATATATTGCCACAAGCCCGTTAAATGATAGGTTGAGAAGTGAAAAACAAAATAAATAAAACGAGGAGGATGAAAACCCCACCATCATAGAAAACTAGATATATACTCGAGATTAAAGGATGAGGGACGTAATTTTGTCGATGGGATTTCAAACCGTTTCACGTTCATAGTCACCTTACAAGAGAAAACGGAAACCCACGCCGCTAATTGGAATGGGAAAATGAAGAAAATACCTATTCTTTGTCATGTTCTATAAAGATTTATTTATCAGTGTTTCCAAGCGGTACCTTTCAAACAAAAAGGGGCAAAGACAGGCATTTCTAACCCAGTATAACCGCTCATCAATTCAACCATCATAAGAACCAAGATCAGCGAAACATTTGCAGAAAGTAACACGAGAACAACACGAATCTTACGGTAGAAACAGCCCTGACAACCGAGGAGGGGCGCGATGAGGTCGCCACCCGCAACATCCGCGAAGAAATCCGGTGCTGAATCAACCCGGACAACCTCATCCCGCGGAACTCATTGATCGGCGCCGTACGATCCACCCCAACTCCTGCGACACCCGCAACCGTCGCCGCCATTGGAGAACCGCAAGAAGACGTAACCCTAGAAGACAAATTTATAGTGCTTCTTGGTTCCTGGCGCAGTGCAGCAGAGGTAGGGAACCCTAGAAGACAAATCCAAAGTGCGTTGTTATTCCTGCGGAGCGCAGTAGAGGAGGAAAGGAAAGATGGCAAGCAGTGCAGCGGTGAACAGTCCCATAGTGCACCGCGATATTTTTACCCCATTTTTTCTACACCCGAGGCTTAGGTAGAATTAATATTGCAGCGCGATTCGTGGGTTCGGGCAGCTGAGTGCGTGATAATAACAAGCCGGCTGCGCACCGCAAGTTCGTCGAACCTGGACGGAATTGATGCAAAGGAGACTTATTTAGCAACTTTTAAATTGCCGATGATCATATTAGAGTAGTCCAATGAGAGCACCTCGTGGCTAGTATGACAGTAGAATTATATCAATAATATTATACGATAAAAACATTGTCTCTGTCACCTAAGTGACACAGATCCGATGGTCATAGATCCAACGATGGATCATCAGAGTACGAGAAAGGAGGGGAATGAAAGAAATTCATAACGGAGCGGAGTAAAATAATGAATGTGAGAAAGAAAGGAGGAAAAAAGCAGCTTAACTAGATAAAATTCCGTGACGATATATATATCATTGTAAAATTTATTGCAATATTTATGACGAATAAAAAATTTATTATGAAATCTCTTTGGAGACCGTAAGACTATGTTTGGTTTCATCGTCTTTTCCATTTTCTTTTCTCATTTTCCGTGTTTTCTCTTTTTTCGAGAAATGACTTTTCTGTATTTTCTAATTTTCCAAAAAACACTCTCTAATTTTCTAGAAAACACAGTTGAAAAATGCAAACAAAACACATTTTCTGTTTGCTCAAAAAATGAAAATGTAAAACACTTCATTTTCTACGTATCAAATATTATCTAAGTTTTTTTGAGATGTTTGTTTTTTTATCGTGTTAATTTTAAGTTGGACAATATTGATTGTGGAATCGATTGACAGAAACATTGAAGACGAACCATTTTTTTCATCAAAAATTAGATTAAAGTACTTTCAAAATGATTTGCTTGTTAAATAGAAATATTGCAGGGGCGCTCATGTAAATACAATCTCAGGGTGTTTTGAAAAAAAAAATAAAAGAATTGACGCCGGGGCGTTTTAAAAATTTAACCAGCATTAGAAAATGAACGGTGGATATTGTCTGCGCATACAAACAATTTATGCGGCGCGAAATGGATAAATGCCACCCCGAGAGCGTTCGTGTTACACCCCTCTTCCTCGATCGAATCCGCGGTTTTTTTTTTAACCCTCGCGGTCGCCGGGAAGCGAAACCCTAGCCGGAGTTACCAATTCCTCGTCCGAGCCGTTCCTCGCCGTCGTTGTGCTTCCTGAATTGGCTCTACTCGGCGTATCGCGTGCTGGTATTCGGCAAAGGTTGGGTACTCCAGCGACCTATTTCTGGATTTCTCCCGATCGGATTTTGATCTCTTTCCTGGATCTTCGGTGGTCGAAGGATGACGGAAGACACCGGCCCGAAAGCTACTGCGGACTCGGTGGTGTCCACAACCGCTGGCAGGCAAAGGTACCCTTTCTTAATTCTGTACTATAGCTTCGGGTTTACGTTTCTTATGTGCCACATCTCGATTCAACGGCGAGTTAAACATCATGTTGGTTTTTGATTTAAAATAGATATAGAGTTTATGCAACGGTATTCCATTGGTGGCATTCCTGCTGATGTATTCGATTTCCATTAGTACCTCGTTATCAAGAGTTAATGTGCCCAAAGGTCCCTTCTACGTGTTATTTTTCTTTGAATACGTCAATTACTTGATTTCCTTCAAATAGGTTATTCCGTACGCCTTTTTTCTCTTCTGAAATGAGTTGGTTTCTTATAGACTAGGGATGTCGCTTTGAATGCCAGGTGCCTTCATAGGATCACCCTAGTTGGTTCTCTGCTTCAAGAAAATTAGCTAAATCTTAGACCTTAGAACTTGGATATTGATACCTTCAGAATGATCCTCACTTTATTTCTCCTCTTTATGTAGTTCCTTGGTAGAATATAGTTTTCTATCAACTTGGTATTAGATCCATCTATCCTCTCCACTATTGTTGCCCTCCCGTTACACAACCATTTTTCTGTGCCGTCCAAGGATTAAAAAAGGCGGCATGTGATTGACCAACCACATTGTGCATATGAGGTATGTGGGGGCATATGCAGAAGCTTATGTGATCAGTATTAAAATATTTAAACAATATATTTGAAAGATTATTTCTTGCAAAAAAACTGTGTAATCTAACACATACTAGTTGCAAACTGCTAAATATAGTAGCTCAAGGGTTTAAGTCTACTTGGTCTAGTTTAGATTAGTTTAATTCACAATAAATTTTTTTAGCTGCATATTTAGTCTGCATTTGTCATATGTGGTCATATGCTGTCTCTGTCAAAACCCATCTGAGTGGCTTCATACACAGCTCAAGCAGACACTTTTGAAAGTACGATGCCTTCTTTACCTTCATAATCTTCTGCTGCCACCTCTACATCTCCAATTTCCTAGTCTTGTGTGATTCTCCAATGCGTCTTATGTTGGAATGAATTGCTCCACAAGTCTCAACATGTATCCTTGCTTTTCTATGCCCATTGCTAACATTGGATATCATTGATGCTTCACACCATAGTCTCTTCATCACTTCTTAAAGCTTAGTTTTACCTCATTTATTTTCTACCAAACTTGGGGAAAAACTTGGTTTAAAAAATGTGCATCATCTTAACTAGATTTCAGAAGAAGAAATTCAATTCCAACAATGGCAGGAGGATTTCAATTAGATGCAAAGTGTGCAGTAGAACCCAAAGTCAAGATTGATGCTAGATATGAGAATTTAGAAACCAAATTGAGGAATTTAAAAGGGAAGTGAAAAAGTTCGTTTTAAAAAAATTGTGCATGTGTTAACTTGATTTGGAAAGAAGAAATTCTTTCCCACATGATATGAGGCAGTCTTCAATTAGATGTGAAGCAGGCAGTAGAATCGATGGATATGTTTGATGCTAGACTTGTAAAGTTAGAAACTAAATTTGAGAAATTTAAAAAGCAAGTATAAGCTGCTATTGCCTAGGCATTAGGGGAAGGGTGGAGCAGAAGAACCAAAAGTGGTCCTCATGGGGATCCAAACTTTGTTTATAGTTATTAGAAGCAACCATGAACTGCAGGCCCTAAGACTGCTGCAAGAGGCTAGAGGCCATTAGAACTAACTAGGCTGTCCATACCGGTGAAGTCAACTATCTCCCTCCAGTTGAGACTGTCTAGCTTGTCATTGCTCTAAGAAGATTTGGAGCAAGGCGTTCTCACCCCATCATTTGATGTGAAAGTAGTTTGGGTGCTCTCTCATCTACTTAATGAAGATTTGGTATAAGCCAATCTCCTATGCAAATGCAATTTGAAGGCAGTCTCAGTGCAATTTGATGAAGACTCAATGCAAGCACGAGACACTTGCCTAGCATCACTTGACAAAAGGAAGTCTAGGTGTTCCCCTTTACACAAACTCGAAACAAGGCACTTCCTCGCCATGATTCAGTTTGATGGAAGTCTAGAGCTATCCACAACAAGAAATCCTTTATGATCTACTAACAGAAACATTTCTAGAATATATTTTTGCTAAACCTTGATGTCAAAAGTTATTTGAAGGATGATATGATGAAATACAAATCTGAAAATGGTATCGAGTGAATGATCCCTCCAATTATAAGTTCAGTTTCCTTTATTTTTTCTAGAATAGGTTATTTGCATTAATTTTTCTTTAATAAGTTATTTTCTTTTATTTGCTTGGGTAAAAGAGACCGTGGATGCCTAGAAATAATCACCCATCAGGTTCTTTTGTATCAAGCAGATTGATGAACATTAGTCGTTGGCATTTGGAGGCCGATCTTTCTGAAGTCATCATCCTCTTCTTTCCTTCCTCCAGTTCTTTCAATAATAGGATCTTAGTTTCTATCAAAAGTATGAATGATATTGGCTGGCAAGTGATATTGCAATTTAAATTCTTCTCATCCATCAAATGAAAAAAAAAAACTAAATTTCACCCAGAGAATACAAGGTTGTCCTGATGCTGAAGCTTTTGCCTTCATGCATCTTGAGATATATGGATTTGGAATGTAACTTAGGTACTTCAATGCAAGCTTCTGGGTGTCTTTTTTAAAGGATTTACAAATGTTGAGTGCTTCATTTTTTTATTCTTGAATTCTTCATCTAACCATATCCAAACACCTTCAACTTGACAAGTAGAATCCAAGTTGACACTTGACATTCTGAATTACTCGTAAGAGTTACTCATACCCAGGTCTGATTAACACAGGTCCATTTTACTTCATGAGAAATGGGCTTTATGGTAATTTTAGGGAGGAAGTGAGATCTTGTCCTTAGAACATTTTAATTCTGGAGTTGAAATCATTCTTTTCTTTTTTACAGCTTACTAATAACTTTAGTTTTTGGTATTGCTGAAGCGAGTTTCACTTCTTCACAGGAAAAAGAGAAAGTGGGACCAGCCTGCTGAGCCACTGGTAGCCGCTGGTCTTGTAGCCCCAGGGGTACCATTTATTTCAAATATTATCATGGGGTCAACTCTTCCTGGATCTTTTCTGTCGTCTGCATCTCTTTTGACAAATCAAATTCCCATGTCTTCTGTTAATCCCCTTGATATGGTACAATTGCCTTCGGCAACACAAAATGCTGCTGCTGTTATTCAAAAGTTAAATCAGGTGAGGGACTTTTTGTGGGTTTTAAAGGTTTCTTTTCACTAAATGAATAATTGGGTGCTAATTTGTTAGGATGCTACTGCTCCAATTTGGCTTAAGTATTTTTCTGTTATGCATGCTTCTTATTGTCTTTAATGTATGATGATGTATAATGAATGTCCAAAGTATTGTCCATTTTCCATGCTCAATATTTATTGAAAGAACTTCTTACTAGTCTTATCGTATCATTATTGTTCCAAACATGTTATGTAAGTAGAGATTTGTGTCTTTGCCTGAACTTCCAGCCAAAGATTCAAGATGAGGTAATAGCACGGGAAATTGTGATAAATGATGCAGAACCAACTATAAGATACAAACTCACAAAACGGCAAACCCAAGAAGAGGTGAATTCATGGAGTAATTTGATTTACTTTTAACTTATTACATGCTTATAGTTGTATGCTACAATGGAATTGCTGTCTAATGAATTTTCTTTTGCATTTGTAGATTCAAAAATGCACCGGTGCAGTTGTCATAACTAGGTATATTCACCAAGTATTGCTTTTTGAAGATTTCCTGCTATGAATTCAATATTTTGATCCTTTTGGTGTATTAATGCTTATAGGGGCAAGTATCGTCCTCCAAATGGATTGCCAGACAATGAGAAACCATTATATCTTCATATCTCTGCTGGGGCTAACGTATGTGTTATTTTTCTCATCCCTAGTACCATCTTATGTCAATTGTTTGGAGTGGGAAAAGTGAGTTTTTCAGAATATTTTTTTTTTACTAATCAGGGCTCAATTGGTAAATTCAATTCCCCTTTCTGCGATTGTTCTTAACATGTTAGGAAAGTTACGTGTTATATGTTTATTTGCCACATCTGTGTGGCCCCACACCAAAGCAAAAGAGCTGACAAGGGTGTCTTTTGATGATTGTGACTTGCACCTTTGATATTTTTGTATGGAATTACATGCTTGTATCTGTTGGTGCTCTTATATTCTCAATTAGTGAGATGGCTTGCTTTTATTACATATCTTATAATCAAGCAGATTAATCTACCTACTCTTCTTTCGGATCTAAACCCCTTGTTTAGTTAATCTTTACTGTCTCTGTCACTATGTTCTCATATTTGCAATCTGCATCTGTATGTCATTGGCTAACCTGTGATTTTTTGCTCTTAGATAAAAGACATTGCTGATCGGATTAGAGTGGTTGATCATGCAGCTTCAATGGTTGAGGAAATCATGCAAAAAGGCCAGATTCCTCTTATAGCTTCTACTCCTCTCCACTCAATTTTGCTAAATGGAGAGGTAAGTTTTATCTTTTGTAGCATAAATGGCAAGGGGAAGTTGATTGTATGAGCAAATTTGTGAAATTGGTTGGCAGATTACTCGAAATCTCACTACATGTTTATATCTGGGCTTTGAGGCTGACCCTTCATTGAACATTGCAGCTCGAATACGTGGTCCTAATGTATGTAAATCTTTTCCATAAATCCTTTTTTGTTTTGTAGCTCTCAAAACATGGATTTTTAGAATTTTCCACTTTGGATTTATATTTATCCAACTTATAACATTGTCGGTTTACTAATGCCATTGACATTGCCAATGGCCGTTCACCCACACTTCTTAATGCTTTTGACTTGTATTCTTGATGTATTATATTTGCTTGTTCAAGTTGAAGTTTTTTATTTTAATTTCTCATTGTTAATTAATCTAATATTTTAAGCTCTCCCTGACATCTCCTTTTTGGAGATATTGTTTTTTTGTTTTCTGGTGCTTCGGATATGTGTGTGCAGGACCTCTATATCAATCACATTATGAATGAAACAGGAGCTAGTGTTGTACTTGGAGGACAAGGATCTGAACATTTTGATAGTTCTCATGCTGAAGGTGTAGTTACAAAATGCATAACTAATTTACTAGTAGTATTTTGACCATTCTGATTACTTTGCTTTCTAGTGTTGATAAATTATTTATCTAACCTACAGAAGTATTGCAACCCCTGCATTTATATCTGTCAAGTTCTAATCCAAAAAGTCTTGAAGCTGCAAAGATCTTAGCAGAAAACCTTTTGGATACAATTGCCAGAGAATGTGGCACATCAAGGTTTGTTGACTATATATATGGGGTTTTACTGGTACTCTGCTCCATAATAATAAATGAGTTTAGTTCATCCATTTAATGGAATTTATATTCTCTAGTGATCATTCTATATTTTACTTGTCTGCCTGGGTTTGCTTTTTATATTGAAAACTTATAAGTCTAAGAGCTAATTTGTTACTATTGGTTCAGAATTTCTTCAACTAAAGTTTATAGTGCTGTCCCTCCACCACAGCAATTGTTGGTAGGAGCAGAAAGCTCATCGAAAATCATATCTGCTGGAAATTCCAATCAAGCACTTGTATTTCCATCAACTACCGCTGGAATTGTGGCAGTAACACAATCTTTTGTTCCTAGTGGAGTTGCAAATGCTTCAGGCTCTGTTTTTCAATCTGTAGAGCAGTTGAAATATGGAAATCCTCAAAGCTCAGTTAACTATGCTCTTCCAGGAGTCACTAGTGGTACATGCTATAATGGCTATGAAGGAATATATCCCCAAGCCACGCCATTGCAGCAAGTTGCTTTAGCACTTAGACAAGCATCATCTTCATCTGCATCTGTTTCATCTACGAGTTCTTTAGCAAGCACAACTGAGAGAAAATCAAGTTCAACTCCTGAAGCAGATACACAACCTCTACAGAAACGGAAATTTAAGGAATTATCAACTACTTCAAAAGTGTCAACTCCACTTCAGGTACAGTTCATCTGGTATTGTCAAGGATATGTTTGGGATATCTTGTCTGTCTTTGTATTTGGCATATCTAGTTTAATTACGTTAATCATTTAGTATTGTTTTTTCCCCCATAGAAGCGTACATCACATTGTCCAAGTTTTGCTTTGTGAAATCTTAGAAAGGGTATGTTAACTGTTAGTCGGCATTTTAAAATAGTCACTAATTTGTAGTGTAAGGCAACTCGTGCAACTCAAAATCTTTACCTACAATTATTCAGTTGGAGATGCTAAATTTACTGTAAATTAAAATGTCACAAATAGAGATCTCTATATAAGTTCTTAAAAACACTCAGCTTATCATTGATAATAATGTTTGTATGGAATTTTGTTCCCTTCCCTCAACACCAAAAAAGGATGTAAGGGTATGGAGTGGGTTTCTCGTACAGAGGTGAGTTGCATGTTCCTGCGTCTAAGATGGATATATTCTTGTGGATATGGATATGGTATATGATATGATTTACTTGGATATTAGTAGTAGTGTGCATCAATGATGTTGTGTTGAAGATAGATAACAGGTTTGTTTCTTGTTTAAGTTGGGCAGTTAAGCCTATTATATTAAGCTGTTGAATGTGTGATCATGGTTCTTACCTATATAATGGCACTAAATACCTGCATCTCCTTGTTCTGGTATATACCACTTGGTATGACAGATGAAGCTAATTCTGTTGGATGAGATGTTTTAAAATTTTATTTATTTCAAAATAGTGTGATTTTCAAATTAATGGCATCTTATCTTCTGTAGTTCGTTTGAAGTCTCTTTTTCTTATACCTATAGTAACTGCACTGACTTTACAATTATTGTTCCAGGTATTTTCTCTGACCTTCTCTGAAGTTGACAGGCACATTGGACATTTGTCTGTTCGACTTGCATTTGTCAATTGTCACAGGGCTAAAACGCTGCAGTTTGAAAAAACCAGGAGCCGCTAGATGGATCTGTGCAGATTGCTTACTTGCCATCTCATGACTATCAATGATGTTTACTTTCTCCTTGGATATTTGTGTTACAAATCAACCTTCTTGGACTATTTCGTTGACAACCTGCTCACAATTATCTCTTTTGTTCCTCAACTTTTCCTCATCTCCATTGTGTTTTGTTAGTTGCAAGATTTCTCTCAAACCTTTGCCGATCATGCATAGTTTATGGCACTTAACCACTTCCTTTGTCCTCTCTTCTCTTTCCTAGGCTATCACAAAAAGAGGATCTATATTCTTATCCTTCTGCTTTTACTTTGAGCAGTTGATAAGTCCCTGATATACTAGTTTCTTATATTATTATTATTTTTTCTATATTTGATTTACTTATATTTCAATTCTCCCCCCTAATGCTGGTGTTAAGAAGATGGATTTTTCATTTTTCTTCTTCAGAACTCACATCAGGGATCAGAATTTCTTAAGCCAGGTCTGGAGGATTCAGGTGCAAAGCCTCTTTCATCTATGCCGCCGCCAAAGAAGCCTCCAAGAACCGTACCACCTCCACCACCAAACTTTTCATCGTCGCAGTCGCTACCAAAGATTGACAACTCAAAGGCATGTTTGGTAGATCCAAGTGATTTGCAAGGAGCTTCGGGATATATGCCTCCACCTCCTCCGAGGTTTTCAAACCCTCACCTGCCTAAAAGAGCTGACAGTGTGATTGGGGATACCAAGAAACCTACAGTGCAGCATCTATCAGGTATACAAAAGTGATAATAACCTTTTGAAATTTCATACCCTGCTTGTTCATTTGAGCACCTGCTCTATTGTCATGTTTGTTTCCAGATACGCTACTCAAGCTTGCAGAATATGGAGATGATGATGATGAGGAGATCTTGGATCCAAGTGTAGAATTGCCAAAGAGCTCTCCATTTGGGAATTCGACGGTGAAACCATTTTGGGCTGTATGACTTTAAGGTGCACCTTTGTGTGTTATCGAAATCTGCTAGTCCACATTGCTTGAGATGCAATTGTCATCGTGCGTATGGCGACCGTCGATGCTACTGCCACTGCCACTGCCACTGCCACCGCCTGCGATGAAAGAGACCGCTACTATTGGATGTCTTGCTCACTTGGACACCCACCCCAACAATAATAAGCAGAGACGAGTTTGTATGCTTTGATTCGCTTTAATAGACTTGTTTGTTTCTCTTTCCCATTCGATTTTCTTCTTCTTTTTCTTCTTATCTGTCAAAAAGATTACCCCATGTGCTTAGCACCACGGCGTTGTATCAACAATATATCTAGTTGCCTGTTATTCCCTTACCTACTGATAGACGAGGGATCACACATCTGATTCTTCACGGCCTCGTTCGTTCGTTCGTTTGTTTGTTTTTGTGACAACTCAGAAATGGAAAAACTTTCTTCCCTAATGGGGTTGAATTGATAAGTCACTGGACCTTAATTGTCTCCACAGTTTGTTCTCAATACTCTAGTGAAGATTGAGATGCTCTAAGCACTTCATCCAGGTTTAGATGGAGGTTCCAGTTTAGAACATCTTGTCCGCATTACATGTGGTTGCACTCTGTTCTTTAGTTCTTGTTAGTGTTCACCGATTCAAGATAATTTAGAATCCTACAGCAACTGCAAAGGGGAAGAATCATCAACAAACAAATTGAGATCTCGATCTCGTTTATCTTTTGCTAATTCATCGAACAACCAATTTAAAACTTCGCCGCAGATTTCGTATCCATTGAAACACAATCCAAGAACGGATCAGGAATCATCATTTTCCGGAAACAGCCACCAGCTCCGATGATGAACTGCTCGTACTGTTCCCCTCCAGCAGCCTGCTCTGCTCCTCGTCGTCCTCGGGCGGCGGCACGGCCACAGCGGCCTCCGGTTTCTTAGGCTTGGTGGCGGACTGCTGGTACAGCACACCCCCGAACATGCAGACGAGCAGGCCGAGCGTGCCCGCGAAGGTGGAGTGGTTGTCCCAGACCACCAAATTGATGACGACGGTGAGGAGCTTGTTGACGATCCCCAGCACCGTGAAGCCCGTCGCCGAGATCGCCCGTCGGCACGAGAACCCGAAGAAGGAGATGGAGAGGCCGAACAAGCACGAGAGCGCCACCGGCAGTACCACGCCTGGGGAGAACCACTCCGTTCGAGCTCCGGCGACGGCCTCCTCGATCTGGCCCAGCTCCCCCATCAACAGCAGCTCCAGGGGAAACAGCAGCAGCGCCTCGAGGTTGTTGTAGAGGACGAGGCCCCATGTGTTCAGGCCGATGGTCATCACCACGTGCTTGATGTAGACGAAGTCGACGGACATGCTGACGAGGTAGGCGGCCGCCCAGGCGTAGGCCGTCACCGTGAACTGGTAGTCCGTGGCGACGTAGACCACGCTGCCGCCGAAGATGACGGCGAGGGAAGCCCAGGTCTGGAGCGAGGGCCAGGGCTGGTGGAGGAAGAGGGTCTCGCCGACGGCGACGAAGAGGGGCACGGCGGAGCGGAAGACGATGAAGGTGTCGACGTTGGCGTGGAGGAGGAGCTCGCTGTTGGTGAAGATGGAGACATAGAACATGAAGGCGGCGGGGAGGAAGCGCCACATAGTGCGGAGGTCGAGGGGGTCGTGGTCGAGGAGGCGGAGGCGGCCGCAGAGGGCCACGCCCGCGACGCTAGTGAGGTACTGGAGGGCGGTGAGTGCGCCGGGGTAGGGGAACTTCATCACGGCCCATTTGTTGATGATGGAGAGCAGGGAGGCGGAGATGCAGTAGCCGGCTGCGACGCCGTAGACGGAGGCTTGCTGGGCCACAAATTGGAGGAATCCCTGTTTCGGTGGCGGCGGCGGCGGCGGGTCGGCGCCGATCTGCAATGCGGCGGCCTTGGGCGTCGACATCTGCGGAAGAAGAACACAGAGAAATCTACATCAAGAATTTGATTCTTTGAATGCAAAACGATGAATTTCATCATGAAAATTTGGGGAAAACAAAAGAAAACAAACAGAGGAGAGAGTTTCTTTACCGTGGATCAATGACGGAGGCACAGGGGAGGTGGCTTTTCTTGCAGGGACGGCGAAGACTACAGAAAGTCAACCATGGACAGGTTGGAATTTGGCATGCACATGCACGTTGACTTGTCTTGTCCTACCAACCGTGATCCCGTGCTAGGGTTTGCCTCAATTTAGAAAAAAGAAAACTAATATTGAGTCCGACTAGCTAGATCAACTAAATGATTCCGTGTCAAGGGACTTTGTCTTCTCGCGATTTATTTCTTTTTCGTCAGTGTTCTGGGATAGATGATAGGGAGCTACTAATTAAACAAATTTCTAACTTTTTAGACTAAATGAGTTGAATTTAGTTGACTGATAAAAGAGTTAAACCATGTCATCATTATATTTAAATGATTCAAGATGAGTTTTTTTTACAAGTAAATAATAATAGATGAATGAGATCGATATTAAATATAATAGGGAGATGAATATATAGATTCCTTTTAATTTCAATAAAAAAAATAAAATTATCATATTAGAGATTCCTCCATGACTGTTTCATATCTGAAAAAGAGAAAAAAAAATAAAAAAGTATTTACACGAACAATCTCAATAGTTTTAACTTCTCTATTTTGTCATTCCATTTAGAGTTAAATTTTATAAATTCATCGTAGATATGGATCGATGTCTAAGAGTCAAATTGAATGCACTGTCGATTTGTCATTGCATCGTAGCCTCGATCCATTTATAGCTTAGACAAGAGATTATAAAAGGAGGTTTATCATTAGAAAAACTTGCTAATTTATTTAGTACCTTTAAATTGTTAACTTTGTTTTCAAGAAAAGAGAGATAATAGGAAAATGTAAAGCTACTTAATATAATCATGTTATAATCTTGATTATATTGTCAAAAAATTATATGTAATATTTAATTACCAGAGTGATTATATTCTTTTATTTAGTGTCTATTACAAGGATGACAAAAATGATGAATGATGAAGGTTGGTTAATTAGAGATGACGGTGGTGACGATGGCGACTGTTGGGCGGCCAACAACGATGGGTAGTGGGCTAGTGGCCGTCGACGAACATCGTAGCCGATCGACGACAGCCATCGATGTCGCCCGGTGGCGATCGACGGTGGTCGTCGGCGTCACTCGGCGACCGAGGTCGCCGATGCTTGTCAATGATGATTGTCAATGTCGGTCGATGATGGTCGCCTACGGCGGGGGGCGGTGGTCGTCGGCAATGATCGACGGTGGTCACTGGCAACGATTGACGGTGGGCGTCAACGACGACAATGATGACGGGCGACGGATGATGCTCGACAATGATAGTCAGTCAACAGTCGATGATGCCCAACCGATGGCGACGACAACAGTGACGATCAACATCGATTGTTGAACGTCTAACGCTTTTCAAATTACAGTTTGGAATATAATCGAATTATATGGTAAAAATTTTAATGTATTTTGTAATTCAGATTACGTTATATTACAATTTTAAAATGATAATAAATAAAATAATCAATTTTGTAACGTAATGAAAGTGGATTATAACACATCAAACGTGGCCTAAGCGTTGCATAATTAAGAATTAGTGAATATGTAACTCTATATTAGTAGAAACTTTCGACTTTAATTGCAATTTTATCCAAAAACATTGAGCGAGCGTTGTGAGCTTGCACTTGTAGATAGAGTTGTAGCACAAAGATGCAGCTATCTTTCGTTTTATAAAAATAGCATGGATATGAGTTGAAGGCCATTAAAGTTTTTTTTTATTGAATCTGTTTAAATTTATTTATTAAAAAAAAACATATTAAGCTCACCTAATAGTACTATTGTGCTTACGATAATTTATCAAACGGCGCTCCTGAAGTTTGGAATTGTCCAAAAAATATTCCATACTTTCATATTTATCAAATAGTACATTTAATTTCCTTTTTATCCTTCAGAAATAGCGCACTTAATTTTCGAATGTAGTGCTGAGATTTATAATTCCAACAATACATAGTTGGTATGGGATTACACCAGCGTAGAATTCAAATTCAAATCTCGGACCACGGTGGGTATTCAATTTCCATCACCACGCTTCAAAATTAAGTCGTTATTTCAAGAGTAATTAAAAGTTAAATCTTATTTGATAAATATGAAAGTATGATTTTTTAAATATAAACTAAAAATACATTTTGAATATAATAAATAAGTTAAAAATAAAATATAGATAAAAATATTCACTAATTTTATTTATGCATCATCGATTTAAAACTTATGTAATATAATATACTATTAAATGGACAAAAAAAGAATTATTATTGAATACTAAGTTTATTTATAAACATTCAATTCTTTTATAGCCCTTGAAAAAGAAAAAGAAAAAGATATCAAATGGTCTATAAAGTTCATCTAAATAATGGTGCGATAAAATCATTAATTAAACAAGGAAAGAAGCCAAAGAATCAATTTCGCGTCGGCATGGAGTGTGTCGGCATTAGTTGGTAGAGTTAGTTTAAGATTAATTTGAAAAGATTTAGAAAAATAATAATTTTTTGTTATTTTTTTGCAAAAGAGGATTTTTTTTGAAAAAACTAAATGTGTTTGGATGATAAAATACGATCAAATAATATGGAACGATTTAGTTTTACGCGAGTTTGATATGCTGCATTCTTTACGTTGTACAATTCGTATATGTTCGAGCAAGCACGGTAATAAAAAATACACAATATTATTTTTATGGAATAGTTTGGATGGTAAATACATATAGAATTTGTCTAATGAAGCAAAGGTTAATCTCCACTTCTATGAGGGTGCCAACTCTCCATACAATTTATCAACGGATTGGGTCACATAATCTCCGTGATTTACCTCCCTTACGATGGTCCGAAAGTGGACTGGTAGAGGCTGTTAAATTAATAGATTCTAATCTTTTGCCTAAGGGGAATGCATAGTGTTTTTCTGTCCAAAATTCGATTACGGTTCGATCGACACCGGAATACCTTCACAACTCATCCATGAACACCTCTATTATCCATCGTCAAATGGGATGCGCACTACAATCCAATCCTTCAATCATAAAGAATCATACAGTAAATAATGAAAGAGTTCATCGGAGCTCATGAATGAATTGATATATATAGAGGAATGATCCCCTACATAATTCATCCGTAAACACTTTCATTATTCATCGTCTGATCGAATGAGCATTATAATCTAATCCTTGAATTCTAAGGGAACGAACGATAAATAATGGAGATGTTCACGGATAAATTGTATATCTGTAGCATCCGTATCTCTATGATTCATCGTTTGATTTTTCAAAATTTAAGAATTGAACAATAATATATATTTGATTGGACAATGAATAATCAAGTTCTCCATGGTGCTCATAAATAAGTTGGATATGAGATTTTATATCAGCGGGCCTCACTTGGTGGGTGTGAAATTTTGTTTTAAAAATTAAAAGAAAAAATTTATAATTGACCAACTTTGTGGGCCCATCATTGATGGTTACTTTGCAACGCCCAAAAAAAATGTGTTAAAAATAATTATTTTTATGGGCAAATTCACATGCATCGACACCTTGAATGAAATTATAAATAATATAAAAATTAAGTTTAAATCTAAATTATAATAGGAAATTATATTTTTTTTGTATAATTTTCTTTTTTGAAAATGATAAATATGCAAATTAGGAGGAGTGAATAATCGCGTTGGGAATATTTTATGGAAGCACGTGACGTGTAGTTGGGCGACCGAAGGTTCGCCTACAAAAGGGCGTCGCTTTGCTGCTCTTTGCCTCCGCTCCGCTCCGCTCGCTGCTGCAGATCTCAGAGCTTATCTCCACGGCCGGCGATGGAGAGGGAGATGAGCTTCTCCCCGTCGAATGTTGCCGGATCCATCGCAAAGCTCGCGTCTTTGGCTCTTCCCTTCCTGGTCTTCTCCTCTCTGATTCCTTCCACAGGTCAGTTCCCGGCTCGCTCCTTTCCTACCTTTGATTTTTTTTTTTAAAATTTCCTTTTTAGGTTTAAGATTCAACTTTACTCCCGTTTTTACAAAAATCTGATACCGCGTCTCTCTCATGGTTTGGGCATTGGAAGCCGATTTGAGCCGCTTTACTTTATCGAGTTTGCTGCTCCTCGCTTACTTGAAATTTGTCGTGGTAGATGTAAAATGGAGTTGTTTTTTAATTTGTTTCCAGGGCAAATCACCTCTTTCTCGTTTCTATCTGATTGAAATTGTGAGTATTGCAAGTCTTGATTTTCTTTGTCCCTGTCGAGAGCAATGGAAGTAGCTAATTTGAGCCTTGCTACTTCCTGTTCCAGTCTCACTCTCAAACTATACATCTTCCAAGCAATCAAACTCAGCAACATTTCTATGCTGGTTCTGATCAGTGATCAAGAATAATATTGTTATATTTCTATACTGTTAATTAGCTATGGTAGTTGTCAAGAGAGTATATAGTTTGTTCACAAGAGACATGAGATAGAACATCACTAGAATATATAGTGACACCTTAAAACATGAAGAATTAGCTGTTTTTACGCTGAAGAAATCATTTAGCTGATCGATCAGAATCTATTATGATCTATTTACTCCTTATCAGAGTTCCTTATTTTCTAATGATCTTTCTCCATGTCAATTTTTTGCCTAGCAGAAGCTTATGATGCACTGGATCCAAATGGAAATATAACAATCAAGTGGGATGTTATGCAGTGGACTCCAGATGGTTATGTTGTAAGCACAAATTGAAATTGCTACCTTAATTTCCAGAGAAACTATATGTTTTATTACTTTATGAACAAAATGATTGGCAACTCCCAAATATTGAAAGGTTGGATTTCTTTCAGGCTGTTGTGACAATGTACAATTTCCAGCAATATCGTCACATCCAAGCACCTGGATGGACTCTTGGATGGATGTGGCAAAAAAAGGAGGTCATTTGGTCTATGGTGGGAGCACAGACCACCGAGCAGGGCGATTGCTCGCGCTTTAAGGGAGGCAACATTCCGCATTGCTGCAAGAAAGATCCAACAGTTGTTGATCTCCTTCCTGGAACACCTTACAATATGCAAATTGCCAACTGCTGCAAAGGAGGGGTGATTAACTCATGGGTTCAGGATCCAGCCAACGCTGCAAGTTCATTCCAGATCAGTGTTGGTGCATCAGGAACCACCAACAAGACTGTTCGTGTGCCCAAAAACTTCACTCTAAAGGCTCCAGGACCAGGGTACACATGTGGGATAGCCAAGATTGTAAAGCCTACTAAGTTTGTTACACAAGATGGAAGGAGAACAACCCAAGCTCAGAGTAAGTACAATAAGTTTGGAATGTTGACCTGCAAATTCTTGTGGATATTGACACTACTTTGACCAAATCTATGCTGATGTGTTTCTTTTTCCAATTTTTAACTGCAGTGACATGGAACATTACATGTACATACTCGCAGTTTCTCGCTCAGAAGACTCCTACCTGCTGCGTATCGCTTTCATCTTTCTACAATGACACTATTGTTAACTGCCCTACATGTACATGCGGGTGCCAGAACAATGCAACTCAACCTGGGAGCTGCGTAGAGTGAGTTCAAATGCAATTCGTTGATTCCCTTACAACAAAATTCCAATTTGTCCATTGATGATGTGTTGGGTTTTCCATTGCAGAGCTGATTCACCTTATTTAGCATCTGCGGTTAATGGTCTTGACAAATACAGCTACACACCTTTGGTGCAATGCACAACACATATGTGCCCTATAAGAATTCATTGGCATGTGAAACTTAACTATAAGGATTATTGGCGAGTGAAGATTGCAATAACAAATTTCAACTATCGGATGAACTATACACAGTGGAACCTTGTTATCCAGCACCCTAACTTGGACAACATCACTACAATTTTTAGCTTCAATTACAAATCATTGACCCCATATGGAGGCATAAGTAAGTTTCTAAGATTCAGCTTTAGGTTTCCAGAATAATGGATTTTTTTGCATTTTTAGCACCCATAGAGTACATAACAGGATATTTGTCCCCTGTAAATTTCTTCAAAACAGGGAATCTCATCATTGAATTTTACATGGTCATATAAGAAATTGCATTGTATTATCTAATGACATGTTTTTTGTCTAATTAATGGACTCCTAAGCATATAGAAAAGGATAGGTTATCCTTGAAGCTCTTTAATTTGTGGTTACAATATGGATGGTTTTGATATGGCAGATGATACTGCAATGCTTTGGGGTGTCAAGTACTACAACGACTTCCTCATGGAAGCTGGACCTTATGGAAATGTACAGTCTGAGCTTCTATTCAGGAAGGATCCATCAACATTTACCTTCCATCAAGGTTGGGCTTTCCCACGTCGAATCTACTTCAACGGCGACAATTGCGTCATGCCTCCTCCAGACTCATATCCTTGGTTACCTAATGCGACCTCACAGTTGAAGAGCACATTGTTGATATTCTTTTTTGCTGCTTTGACTTGGTTGCTGATCAATGTGTAGTAAGAAACTTGAGTCTTAAATTTTGAATTTTCTTGCACAAAGCTTCTGGAAGTGGATTCTGGTTTCAACATTAAGAAGGATCTGAGGTTTTCAGAAGAAGCATCAGGTTTGTGAACTAAAGGCCATCATCCATAAGTGAATTTTTCATTCCATTTTGGGGCAGAATGAGTTTAGATTATCGTCTTTATAATTTATGCCCCCATATTATTTGTAGAGAAATGTGAAACACAATAACTTATATTTGTAAAAGCTACAAGCATATGAATTGGTGTTGTTGAAAGAGAATTCATTTTTCTGGCTTTGTCTGGTCCATAGTTCATCTTCGACCAACTTTTATTGCATTTCAATATCTAACAGAATAAAATGCCTACCACTGATATTTGATTGCAAGTGTTATCAAAATCTAAACAAGTCATTTACACTTATATTTTTCATGTTTGAGGGAAGTGCATGTGATAATCTGGTTCTGTCTGATGTTTGCTCCTATAGTTGCTCATATAGGCTAATCAATATTTAGAGGAAAGAGACAAACAAGCACAAAAAGACTGATTATTGTTCTTTAACTTTTAGCTTCCATATCTACCTACATATGGATCAAACTGTGTAGATTGTGCCATTTATGGTTTATTAGAAGGTTCATTTAACTTATCAGGAATCTCAATAAGGACCATGTAGAAAGATGACTGAATTCAAATGTCAAAGGATTTGGGTGGTGTCTCTTAGAAAATGGATGCAGGTTAGAGAAATTGGCTCAGAAAATAATGCTATTTCATAACATAGGATATCATGGGGTAAGATTTAAGATTTATATTATGAACCTCAAATAGTTGATATAAACGCAATTTGATACTGATGATGGTAACAACCATAAATGAATAATCTTCTATGATACTACACATGAAGTTTAGTGATGCACATCACCTGAACAAAAGTGGAACTAAAAGGAAAATTTAACTGATTTGAACTAACACAAACCTGCGTGGAAGATGATCCTTCCCATGATGAAAAAACCAGCAATCAGAGCAGCAACACAGGAAGCTGAACTAGCTTTTCCCAAAACTGAACTAAGAAGATGCAAATAGAATTCTTGGTTGGTCAGAGCAATCAGCAATTGGCTGATGAGGGAAAGGAGAATGAAGACTTCTTAAGTCTTTATAAGAACAAACAATATATCAATGGCTTCAACTGAAAAGGTCTTCTGTCTTTCTCACCTCTCTTCCCCTTCTTCTAGTTGCTCTTCATTGAAGCCAAGTGTTTGGTGAGGAAGAAGACTCGAAACCGAGAATCCTGCAGGAAATATAAACAATTGAAATGAACTTGAATTCAAAATATAATGCCTTTGTGCAATTCAGTTGATTGTTCTAAACGATTTATTTTCGACAGGATCGGAGGCTTTTGATAGAAAAATCTTTCAGAACTGGCAAATTTTTTCAGACTCCAATTTTCTATTTTCCATGATCTGTGTTTTTCTTTTAAATTATGAGCAAAAGGAAAACTCCTCTGAAAATAATATTTAGAAACTTCAAGGGAATATCGTTGACAATTCTTTGTTTATTTTTTTTATTGGTTCCAAATAGTTGTCAGCAAGTAAACAGTCTCCATCACTGAACCTTCTTCCATAATTGCATTCACTGATTTGCGTATCATTAGATCTGGTAGCAAGTTGACATTTCTTAGCTAATATGACTGCTACTTGCCAGCTTATTTGATTGAGAATAAAAAATCTTTTAACAACTCTTTAGAAAATTAGCTACCCACGCAATCATAGTTCTGAAATTTCAGATACCAAGTTGATGTGAAATAATAATGATCAAATGAAAACTCAGAGTATAAGCAAAGTAGACACATCAAATTGGATCACAAAAAACTTTTCTAGCTTTTTCTTCAGAACCCAATCAACTTTTCTGAAGTTTTAACATTTTTTTCTTACACACCTACAGCGTTTAAATAACTCTGAACAGAATCATAACGACAACCCAGAGGTTACATTTGGGCATCAAGAGGGAAATTTTTTTTTACTTCTGTTCTGGAAAAATGATACACATATTCCATTTGAGAAGTTACATACTAAAATATTCAGTTTAGCTGAGGAGTTGTACTTTGACAAATAGATATACCAAAACTTAATTAGCAAAAAACACATCAATATCTAGAATTCAAGCTCACTTTCAGTGTTCTTGGAACCCAACAAGTTCTTATGATTGCTTTCAATCTGCCTGCCAGCTTTCACTTTAGGGCCCCAATGCTTCTCAGGGTTCGGAACAAAACGTGGCTCTTTCTTTGTTGGAGATATTCCAGTTGGATTGGCAAAATTTGCCTGCAAAGACAAGCAGAGGAAACCGACTTGAGCCCCGTTCAATAATGAAGCCGATTAAAATGGATATGATGCGCAAATATAGACAGGTAAGGGCAATGCTGCTGTCTTATGTATTTGTTTGTAGTTAACTGATAGCTTAGGTGTTGATGTTAAGCGTTTCCACATGAAAGGTAAACCTACTTTATAATTGTCAGAAAATACCATCAGGCTAAGTTTGATATAATCAAACTTGTAATGTAATTATATTACTGTGTTTGATTAGCGATCGATGTATAATCTTTGATTATAAAAATTATTACATTCTCTTATTTAGTGTCCATTATTTGTTATAAGAAATGTAATTCATATTATTATAAAAAGACAAAAATACACTTATGATTTCATCTGAATTTAATCAAAATCTTACGCATTGTTTACCGACGGTAGTCGCTTAGTCGACATTAATCGCGCGATCGATGGTTCGCCGATCGCCGCCATCGACATAGGCCGATCGATCGTCGATCGACGTCATCGCCACCTCAAACGTGGCGCATCCGGTGATCGCCGTCGGCAACTGTCGGGAAGCAATGAGAAAAATAAAAAAAAAGATATATTTATCATGAAAAATATTGAATCCGTAATGTAATAGGATTACATAATATTTCCTTTGTAATTCAGATTATGAAACTTTTCTCCTCTTTTGTAATCCGATTACATTATATTACGTCTTTAAAATTGTGTCAAATAAATTAATCCATCTTGTAACGGTTGATTACCCCTCACCAAACGTGCCCTCAGCTTCACTGAACTACAAGGGCACTGAGTCACCGGAAACTAACAGAAAAGCACCTTGGTTTGAGAACAAAACATACCTGCAGCATCGGTTCCTTGGAAAGAATCCCACTTCTTGATTTGTTCCTACCTAGAGTTTCTACCTGATGAGTCTTCACCTTCAAAGAAGAGATACAAAAGTTAATAGAACAAAGAATAAATGAAACAAGCCAATCTTACAATTAGAAAGATCACAGAAGCATATAAAATTGTGTCATAATCATATATCATGGCCTAGAAGCTTTTATGTATTAAAGAGATTGAAAACTAATTACCCAGCAGCGCAATATATCCCAAATAATATGCATTGGGGCATCCGTTTTTAATGCTACTGGATCCACATGGCTTCCAGATAAACGATAGCCAGCATTTATCAAAGCGGAACGCATCATGAGAATAGATGGTGAGGTGCACTTGAGAGTGCCGCATAAGCTATGTAGATTGACAAAGAGAGGAGCATCAGGCAATTCCTGCACATAATACCATGTCAGATGAGGGCACCTGCTCAAGAGGATGTGAAAGTCAATCTATGTTAAATCATTCATAAGACAATGCAATACAAGACACCATAATGGCATATATCAGGAACAATCAACCAGTTTTGATAAAGGAAATTCTTCTGTCAGCGTAAATACAGAATCATCTATTTAAAATTTAGTTCAGGAATGAAAATCTCCTTTAAGTTATTTGTCACATGGCATAACAATGCTTCCATATGCAATTTTTGACTCTTTATTGTCAAATTGAAAATCCTGTTTTGTGGATAGAACATGCAATGTATTTATTTTATTCAATTTGTTTTTTTTTGGTAATGAAAATTACAATCATTATTTTCTCAAAAGTCTGACAAACATAATTTTAAATTTGAATTTGCAGGACTAGTGAGCCATGAAAATTATGAATATCTCCTAACATTAGAGATTTTGAAGCCATGTTTCTTTAACATGTCATCCATAGTGAAGGAATAAGGGAGCAACCACAAAAGGTGGAAGTGGTTTTATCTTAGCAGTGATCTACGGAGATTGGGAACTTCCTAGGACTAGCTAAATCATTATCGAAGATTTATTGAAGGTTTGTGGAGGATTTCTTGAAGATCTAACAATGATTTGGTGAAGCCCAGTGGTGCAGAAGGCTATGTGATGTATACTGATGCTTCAACTCATGTGCTACGTTGAGTCTTATTGCTACACAATTAACTAGTTTATGCTTCTGATCAACTAAAGGCCCGTGAGCAAGCTTGCAGCAATAATCTTTGCTCTAAACATATGGAGACATTATGATAGGGCTTTTAAATTCACCAACCGAAACACAAAATTCTCAAATGTGTCTTTACTTAGAATCAACTAAATATGGGGCAAAGAATGTGATTGGATTGTCTCATGTTTTGTGATTGTAGAATTAATTATCACACAGGTAAAGCTAATGTTGTTGCAAATGCCACTGGTTGAAAGCCCACAGCTCACCTTCTTGATCCAGCACGTATTCAACTTGGAACTAGAGACAAAAAGAGAGACACGATATGGACTTCTTGCAAATGGTAGTTAATTCTCCTTTAATTGAGCATATTAAATAATCACAGAAAGAGGAAACTTTCATCCAAGGTTTAATGCAAGAGTAGAGATATTATGATCCAGGTCAAGTTTCCCTCAGTAATGCACATATTTGTCTGGCACAATATTTCAAACAAATACAAGGGAAGAGTAATACGCTTAGCTTGAGGTGAACTAGAATTAGTCATGTACAATATAATCATAAGGATCTGATGATACCTCTATTACAGCTGTAAGCACAGATAAAATCTTTCTTTGTGAAGGATACTTTTCTTTCATAGATTTAACATTTTCCAACATGGAGGTCACCCATTCTTGGTCGTGGATGGGAGCAGACCACATAGGCCCACCCATTGTGAATTTACCCCCACAATCTGTGCATTCTTGAGGAACAACTGGACCAGAATTTGGAGCATAGTTTACTCTGTTATTCTAAATGAAAGACAAGAGAACAATCTGAAAGCTGCATTTACATAATGATATTGAAAATATAAATTACCAACAATTATCATATTCAAAGCTATACAAAAATAATCAGCTGTGAAGTTACCTTCATAATTTTCCTCCCCAACCTTTGCAAATGAAAAGAATCACAACCACAGCACTGATAGATGTATGAGAGTTTAAGAGGTGTGGTGCACATTGCACTAGCAGACCTGAATACACAGAAAAAGTAACACATCTACTAAACAGTTACAATAACTTTCTAAAAGAATAATAGAGACAAAGTATAAGATAGAACTAACAACCTAAACTACATCAGAACTAACGTCCTAAAATACATCAGCTCATAGAGAAAGGAAGACACACGTGAATACGCGCACAAACACTCGTATATAAAAATCCATCTGAACAGAGAGAACAGGAACAATGTAGCGCTTGTAACGGTTTGCATGGCTCTACATTGCAAAGGCATGAAAAAAATTAAATCTCAGACAGGATATTGTTTAGGGCAAAAAAAAAAAACTATAATAACTAATAAATACACCTCAATGCTGGCAAGAAGGATCCTCAATGCCATCTCATGACAATAATTTGCTCTCGTAGGGTAGGAACCATACCTGTCAGCCACAGCTATATATATATTTAGGTGAAACAGGTAGTTCCTAGTTTGGAAATCATCAACAAGAACTTACCTCGAATAGCAGGCTGCCGTATGACCACCACAAAGGACTGGCATATCTGTAGCTGAGCACATCAGTAGTCCCCCATCAGCAATTGACTGAATAGCTGAGTCCAAAAAAACCGAGGGTGACCCATAAGGATCAATATCTATCTGATAAAAAAAAAATAAGGTAAAATTTGAGATTCAACACATAAAGCACATTCTAAAATCAGCAGATAGAAAAACATCTGTTGTCACAGATGCTGTTATAGAAAAATCTAAATTAGTTTTCTTTCTCATTGCTAAAATTTTTGTTATAAGTTCGAATCTGATCTGCTAATCAACTTTCCTGTGTTTGAATCTTTCAATGTTAGTATTGAAATGTATAGAGACATCACAGATTAAGACAGCCCATGTGTTGAGCTCCAGTAAATCCAATGCTTTCATATTGATGCTTGTTATTGTTTTTTACTTGTTTATCTTGCTTTGTCCATCAATTATTAGAAAGTTCGAAGGTATTATATGTGCCCCATCGATCCTTGGAAAGTCCAGGGTATTTTACTTGGGCCTTGGCAAGTTTGATATCCTAATATTATAAGTGGGAGTTCTATAAAATAAGTCGGGTACATATAGCCAGCATATCAAACTTGCAAGGAGCAAATTCATTTCAATCACTGATGCTGAATTATTAGGCTTTCTTAACTTTTAATATAAAATGAATGTTACCTCTTGTACACATCTAGATTCCTGGGTGGCTCACAGATGTCATGATAGCCAGGATCATGCTTCCCTCCCCTGGTTCATGGAATTGGAAGCACAATGCAGGATCAGTAACCTTTATGTCAACGATGAGGAATGGCAAAGTAAAGCATATTCTTTCAGTCTGTTTATATATGATGAATAAATCAAAACTTTGACTGTGAAGGACTGCCACTCTGGGGACTCAAATTGATTTTCAAAGAGGCTTTGCTTAGAGAGATTCCAAAAACTCTATCCAATTCAATCTATCAGCAATGGAACAACATCTTCCTAGACTATCATCCATCCTATTCAAGATATTTGGATTGTTATGTGAAATTTTGAAACATAATGTTATGTTATTAGAAAAACTAGTTGACCAGTTAGCTCATGTCAACAGATTCAATCAGACATGGGCTAATCAACTAATTGTAGGGGATAAGCACTTTTTGACCACAGATCTTTTGCATGATGGGCCAGTGTTTCATGATCATGTTTAGTTTTTGTCAAATAATATAAACTACCATATGATATCAGTAGCATGTGAGATCATATAGATATTTTAGGGTTAATTGAAAATTTTTGTCTGTGCTTTGAATTTCTTAACAGATTTAGCCACAACTTTCAAAAACAATAAATTTAGCTTGTACTTTATGATGATGAAATAGAAGCATATATAGCCAAATGCTAATTTTAAAAAAAAAAAACTATCGAGCCTAGGTATTGTATCAAATAGAATTTTGATTCATTGAAAACAAATTCTCAACTTATTAAAATTTAACTAAACCAGCCTTAAAAAATTCAATTTAAGGGTTTATTGTACATAGTCTTATTCTGTTTTTTTGCAAGAGGCTATTTCCAAGACTTGAATCCGTAACCTCTAGGTCACAAGGCAATAACTTTACCGTTGCGCTAAGACTCCCCTTTATTAACTAAATCTCATTTATTAACTAAAAAATAATTTATTGGCTTAAGTTATATTGATGCGGCAAGTGAATCAAAATCCAACTGGCATGACCACATAGACTCAGTGACAAAAGTTTTCATAAAAAGTTAATATTTGGCTAGACATGTTACCATTTCATAAAGTGTAAGCTATATTTGTTAATCTTGGAAGACGGTGTTAAACTCATTGAAAATTTGTACACACAAGCTAAATTTATCCATTACCCCTAATTTTTAGGATGATTTGGACCACATTGTGATCCTTTTTAACTGACTAAATTGTCTACTGAAATAATTATGTAAGTGCATTGCAAAAAATAGACGAAATAGGGAGAGTGGGAGACCCTATTTCTCTTCGTTGCTAATCTGACTGATAACTGAGAGAAATTTTCACTCTTAATCCAACAAGGTGAAGTTTTTTAGTTCTCCCAAATTTGGATGATTCTTAATACTTCCCAGAACTTATTAGTTTTCCTTCATTTGAGGAATAGTGTATCAAGCTAAACATGAAGGGCAGTCTATTGGTGTGCTTTTCCTCATTAACTTTGCTAGATAAAAAACATTAAAAGTATGTACCAAGCTGCCTTGAGATACCAATCCATATTTCAACCTATTAAAGGACTTACCTAAGGATATGTAAGGCCTGGTTACATCTCAGATGGTGAGAGAAGATCCAACGTTCACAACAGGAGGTCCCCTAAGTATATAATTACTTTGCTACGGAAAAGTTTGATTAGACTAAAGGAAGAGGAAACCAACTTGGATGTCATACAAAAGACCACTTGACAGACATTCTCCAGATCAGTCAAAGACTCTACATCAGGAGAAAAGAAAAGGACTATGAGTCAAGAGAAGTGACAGAAATCATTAAATATCTGCATTAGCTTAAGTATGAAACTATGTAAATGAAAATCGTAATTACCACATCAAACTCTTTTGGATGGTTGAGCATATAAACTCTAGCATCAGCCAGATGAGCTTCCACCTTCAATGATGCTTGAGAACCATTGAGCTGTATATTCCTTTTGCAAGCTTCAATACATTCTGCAACGAAGGGTGCTGTGAGTCTATGACTTAAAAGTAACTGACCAACTAGAATAATAGCATTAGGAGATAAAAGAAAAAAAAAATACTTGGGTCATAGTCAACAGCAACAACTTTGGCAATGTCATCTACTTCACAAGCATATCTCAAAGATCGTAATCCTGAAGCAGCTAAAGCCTGGAAATTTATTGAAAAAGAAATTGGATACAAACCTGCAGTACATAAAGAATATATGCTCGCAGCCAACCACAAGCTTGTATGAAATTATTTTTTTCATAAGCTAAATCAAAATGTGCCACAACGGCAGAGCATTATATTGTTAATGTATGATAGAATAGATAGAAGATTTCTGAAGACGAACCTCAAGGACCCTAGGTGCCTTGAGTTCTTGAACCTTGGAAGTGGTCTCCCATGTTAGCTTAACAATGTTCTTAGTACCATTCTCATGCTTCATTTTGCAATCTCCATCAGATGAACCAGAAGATCTCTCTTGAATTCCATCTGATGGTGACCACATTTTCTTGCTCCAGAGAGCAGCATGTTCTTCCTCGCGTTTTGAAATAAAAGCCCTTAAAACAGCAATTGACATGTCTCTGTTATGAACCTAATATTATGATACATCGCTTTGGTTAGCGAAAGAACATCCATATGCTAATTTCATACATAATAAATTTCCATTTTGACACTTCCTTTGGGATACTAGATGAAGAAGAGTAATTTAAAGGAGAAGTACACAAGTAGCAGAGGTATATAAAGTGGAGGAAAGACAAGGAGTTGAAAACTCAATTGACACAACAAGCTCAAGTAAGGAAATATCACTTGATAATAAGATACACTAATGGATAGACCAACTAAATAACATGAATATCTGCTAAACAAATTAAACGGACAAATTAGACCTCTACTAACTCAACTAGAAAACTACGGAGGACATGTCCAATGTTAGTAAATCAAATCAGCATCAAGATGTTCAATCTAATAGCAAGTAGCTTTTGTCGAGTAATTCTAGCATCATCCTAGTTCTAGAATTCGAATGCTAAATGTGCAACTGCTTAATAACATTGGAAGCTGGAACCATGAGTTCCAAACATTGATACCTTCATTTAAACAAAAGCATTTTGAGGTATTGAGACATAAGATACACTGGTCATGTTCGAGTCATACTTGTCTAAGAACACTCAAAAAAATGCGATGAAGCATAGTGTGCTGAACAACTAACAAGAGAATTCAACATAACTATCAACTGTAAGGGAAAAAAAAAATGCTATCTTTACTATTTGGAGACAAAAAAAAGATAACTAATGCTAAAGAATAAAAAGGAAAAAGAAAAAAAAAACTAAGTAGGTCCGCTGTCAACAGACAACAGATGCAAAGAAATAAGAGCTATTATTTACGAAAATTTTACTTTTTCTGGGGAAAACAACAAAAATAAAATCGAATAAAATGAAAAAAGAACCTCTAGAGAAGTCAATTTGAATTTACGAAACCTGGGCCTTGTTGTAGAAGACGCTGTTGTCCGGATCTAAGAGGATCTTCGCCTCTCCTTCCTTGATAAGGGTGCAATTTCCAAGCTTCCCTCCCACATCGTCGACATCGATTCCGAGGACCGAATACGGAGACGAGGAGAAAGAAAAGTGCGAATTTGGTAGGATCCGTGGCACTTTTGCGAATCCCCTGATCAAGGACCGCATCGAGCTCAAATTGCCGCATGCAAAACGCCACTTGCGACTGCGGATACGAGTGGTTCCTTCGCCACGTTATATAAACCCTAATTCAAAATCAACCAATAATAGCGTTCCAATTGATCCAAGAGGCTTGGTAGAAGACGACGACATGCGTCAATGGGCCAGACCACGGACGATGCCTATTAGGCCGGCCCGTATCTCCTGACACATGGACCCGTAAACTTTTCTCTAATTAGAACTTTAATTAAAAATAAATAAATAAATTTAATCCCGCATATTAGCTACTAAAATATTAGTAAGCTTCAGAGATATAAGAATGCAATGTTCATTAAGTTACTTAATACCACAAAATCCTCCTTTCATTCCGAAATAAATTAAATTGGCAAGACATACATCAAAGTCCTACAGTTTCATTCCTTGAATTGTAAAAATTCAATCTTTAACCACAAGTAGATCGCTAACAAGTAAAATGGCAAGTTGTCAAATACGATTTCTGTTTGATATATATCTAAAAACATCACAAAGTTTCAAGCAAGCCAAAGCATCAGCCATTTGTTAACAAATACCATCAGCTTTCCTTTTGCAATAGATTAAGGAAGAACAACGAAATGACTGCTGCTAGGAACTACACTGATTACATTCTGTAACCATTTCACCATCTTCTGTTTCCATTTCTATTTCTCCACAGCTTCCTGTTTACGTGGTCTCCTTTGGATGTCTGAAATTTTTGACTGATCACCATTCACATCTCTATTTTTCTCTTGGGTTGTCAGTGAATTGCCGGCTTCCAATCGAACAACTTCTCCACCCCCATTTGTAGCTGAGGATTCTTTGTTGGGCTTCTGCTCCATCAGTTTGTTCTCCAAGTTTGGCTTTTCCTCCCTTTGAATTTGCATCTTTGTCGTATTCATTTCTTCATGAACAACAGGTGTTTCATTTTGTGAAACTATAGAATTAGTTGTCCTGTTAGCTGGAGGTGCAACCAATTCTACAGATACAGTAGTAGAGTTCTTCTGGAAATATATCTTGTGCTGGGAAAAATATGTCGAATTCGCCACCAATTCGCCTGTATCTGTTGATTGTGTATCTTTGATGTCAAGTGGTTGACCCTCATTTTTGGATTCAACTGTTGTCCTGTTTTGGAAAGAGGTATTATTGTCATGGATTGGAGTTCTTACTCTGGTTGAAATTGTATCATTATCAGCTGTTGAACTTCTTTGGTGACTAATACTTGAATGTTCTTCCTTTGTAACATCTGATTCATTTCTGTTGAAGTTCTTCGTTGCTCCATGTGATTCAGAATCTGGCTTTCCTTTCAGAACATGTTGAGTCTCCTCTTCCTTCTCTTTCTTATCGCCGGTTTCATGCTCGCTGAGGTTCTTCGTTGTTTCGACTCCAAATCCATCCTTTCGGTTTCCTTCAGGCACATCTCTAATCTCTCCATTTTTCTTCTTCTTATCGTCTGGTGGATTGACATCGATGTTCTTCATCAATGCACCATTTTCAGATTCAGATTCTGGTTCATTTGATTGGATCACATGAGCCACAGCACTAGATGCATCATCTTCTTTAAAACTTATTTCCCGAGCCTTATGAACTGCCTCATCATCGTCATCATCAAGTTCCTCATTGGATCCACCTCCATCCTCGATTTGTTCCTGCCTAATCCCATGCCCTGCCTTCATAGCACCATTCTTCACCTCTTCACCACCCTTATCCTCCCCAATGCCCTCTACTTCAGCTATGTGAGGCAGATCCTTCCGGCCAAATACTCTGATGTCGAACAGCCTTCCATCACCCTTTGCGCTCGTCTCTTTGAACGTTTCCTTCTTGTCATGTGAGTGTTTCATCTGATAGAGCAGCCAGACGAAGATGGCAATCAGAAGACATATCTGAAATCCATTTTTCATCTTAAGACTCACTTTCCCTCTCTGGTTCCTACTGGACACCTGCCTCAACATGGAGAGCCTCCTCGAGAGATCCGTCAATCTCGCAGTGCCTGTGCATAGGAAAAGAAGAGGGATCTTAAGACCAAACCAAGCATCTGATCTCTTCAAACAAAACGGGATCCTAATCCTCCTGGTCAACTTCGAGATTCCTATTCCAGATTTCATCATTGCAGTGTAGAAAAAAAAAAAAAAACACCCACTCCAGATAATATATATCTAGCAGCTAATCAATCGCATTGGATTTGAAGGAAGAAAGGAGGACCATTAACATGAAATAAATATGGATTCTTTAAACTGAGAAAGAAAATTGCCAACAGTATCGATCTCAATAAAAGCTAAAACGAGAATAAGCAGGAAAAAAAAAACACTAATGAAGCTCCAAGACCACCTCAAAATAAGAAAAAGTCCAAATCTCTACAGGACGAAACCCATCGCAAATCAGAACAACGAATGGAGAGGGAAAACATACCTCGAGTAGGGATCTCAGACCTCCTTATTCCTCTGATCTCCACTGCTGCGGAGGACGGGCAGGGCAACGGAAGACTCGATGAGGGTTGCTCCAGTCAGAGCGGCGAGCTACAAAACGATAGATAATCTTCTCTTGCTCTTTCAGAGCGGTGGCTGCAGCAATCGGACTTCAAAATCCTGTCTTGGATCAGATCTGGAAAAAAGGAAAACATATGCAAGGGAAGAAGAACCTTTGGAAGAGAGCTGGATCAAACTAGTGCCTTGAGCTGTGTCGCTTCGCATTTAATTTATTCTTTTTTATTTATCCTCTTTATAAATTTTTAAAATAATCGAAAGATGTCTTTATTTAGTATCGAATGGACATTTTAAAATTACTATTTTTTAAATAAATATATAAATCTAAGGAAAAGGACTCTTTTAACTCTCTAATAAAATATAAAATTTAAACAATAATATAAATTATAATTTTTATTTAAATATGAAAAAATGTTCTAAAAATTTACGAATTTAAACTTAAATTTACTTTTAAAATAACAAAATTAATAAAATAAATTTGAATTCGCCAAATAATTGTAAATTTCAGTCTAGGAAATTCAAAATTTATAAAATAAATTAATTATATCCATCAAATATATATTTAAATTTATTAGCCCCAGGCAACGGTGCATCGGTAAGAGTTTAGATAGTCACTGCGATATCCATGATTCGATCCTCGCCTAATTAAAATTTCTGCTTTTCACTCGCCATGGATCAGAGTGGTCCTCGCTTTTCAATCTGGATCGATGATGTATAGACTCAATCGACATACATATCCTCATGGTGACTTAGCGCCATCATCTTGATTTACTCGGTCAATGATGAAGACTTCAAGATCGTGGTAGAGAGCCGCTTCACTAAATGGATTAGTCCGATGAAGTTTAGATATCACTTGTTAATCAAAAAAGAATTATTACCTATAAAGTGGAATAATTTTCTAAGAAATTAAAATGTCTTCTGATATATATTTTACTGTCAAAATATTCAATATTCTTTCGTGGACAATTCAAGAGAAAATTTAAGGAAATAAAAATACATTTTGTTATCACAAAATAAATTGTTTTAAAGGCAAAATAAATGTAGTAATGGAACTTTAACCGTAATATAAATTTAAAGAATATATTTTTAAGAAACCATTAAACGTATGGCAATAATTCTTTAATTAGTAGCAAAAACACCTTGAATTCCTTAATTTTGGGACAAATCGTGCAGTATAAAATATAAATGAGTTCAGCCAAATTTAATTATGTTAAAATTTATTTATATAAATTATTCAAATTTGTTCGTCGAATAATATGTTAAAATATTATTCAAATTCTTATTTATTTATAAAGTTTGATTTTTTTAAGCGAAATAACGGAGATATTATTAATTTACCTTCTCTTTCTATCTTTGTTGATATAATATTTTTTTTTAAAAAAAAAAATATTTCTCTCTCTCTGCGAGGTTAGAATAGTAATTGCCAGGTAGGCGTAGCTCAAGTAGAGTGCCATCCAATACGTCGCTTGGCTGGTCAGGTCGTGCGAGCGAGCGGACGGGCCATTAGATCGCGACGGATCTCGACGCCCCTCAATTGACATCCTGACAGCATCCTCGTCAGTTGTCACCGCCCACCCCGAACGCTCCGCCGCGAGCCAAAAACCCTCCTCTCCATACAACCCACTCCCTGGTTAGCCCTAGCCATGGCAGTCTGATCCGCCTCCGATCTCGCGAGTCATGGCATCTTCAGCCGCGCCAATACGCTATGGCGGTGCTGCTTCCGTCGTCGGCACAGCCGACGCCCTCAACCGTATCCTCGCCGATCTTTGCACTCGGGGCACACCCAAGGTTCGTTTCCTCTACTTCCAGACCATGCTAGCTACACGACGCCGTGTTCGTTTCCTCTGCCTCCGGACCATACCAGTTGCTCGATTCCTCATCGCCGCTTGATTCGGATTCGTTGTGCAGCGAGACAGGGATACGTTGATTGTTTTTTTTTTTAATTATTCTTTGTTAACCTATCGGATCGGACAATGTAATACTGCGTTTCTTCTTTAGACCTACCGATTCGGAAGTTATAAAATCGAGCTTCTCCTTTCTAGGTTGTCGTGTCGATGGTTAGTAATTCTATCTTCCAAATATGTCGTTGAAGGAATGCCTCTAGGTTTGACTGAAAATAGAACCTGGAATTTTTATTTGATGCGGAATTATCTGTCAAATAATTTTAGGAATGAAGTAGTTTCTGCTGGATGCCTTTTTTAATTAACTTTATAGTTGGTATATGCATTATCGAGCGCTTTTTCTTGTTACATATAGGACGGTGCTACTGCTTCTCTAAAGAAACTTGTTGAGGAAGCAGCTCGCGATCTCAGTGGAGAAACTTTTTCTCGGTGCATGGATCAGTTTTATGAGAGGATTGCTATCCTTTTAGAAAGCAATGAAGTTGCTGACAATTTAGGTGCTCTACGAGCCATTAATGAATTGATAGATGTTTCATTGGGAGAAAGTGCTTCCAAAGTGTCAAAGCTCACTTGCTACATGCGGGTTTTGTTTGAGGTAAAGCGTGATCCTGAAGTTTTAATTCTTGCCAGTGAAGTACTAGGTCACTTGATGAAGTCTGGAGGAGCAATGACAGCAGACGAAGTGGAGCGACAGGTTGGATTTTTTTGTTTTTTGTTTTTGTATTTTAGCATTTGCAACAAGTATATCTGTCTTCGTTGACAAATTTTTCTTCATTTTCAGATAAAAAATGCCTTGGCTTGGCTACATGGTGAAAGAATCGAATATCGTCGGTTTGCTGCTGTCCTCATTCTCAAAGTAAACATAGTTTCTATTTGCCACTGAACAAAACAAAATATCCTTTTTTAGTGTCTTAATTGGGAAATTCTATTAGTGATTCCCAATCTACATAGAATTTCTTTATAAAAAATTAATACACTAAAAAAGGATATTTTGTTTTGTTCAGTGGCAAATAGATCTTCTAATATATATTTCAATCTCTATTCCATTTAGTCTTTGCACATATTTTACATTGCAATTTGTAATAAGTAGTTTGTATATGATAGTTCAGTTGCAGGATAAAGTCCGGATAGCCCCAAAAGTTGGCGCCTATGACTTCTTGTTGTATTTATCCTATGATTGTGATCTATTTCTTTCAATGTTGTCATATGTATCCAAGAAAATAATTGTTTTTTTAATGATAAAAACTGTTCTTTAAATAGTTCTAAAATTATAAACAACAGAATGTCACATTTCTTAACAATTTTAACAAATAGACTTTCTTTTTTTTCTTAACAAAAAGTTCTTGGCTCGACTACTATTATTGTTGATATTTTCAATGCCAAAACTGTTTTTTTAAAGTAATTTTGAATATACAATCAGCAGTAGATTCTTAAAATGAAGGTCTTAGCTCTACTATTCAAACTCCTCTATGGTTTTGTGATTTACATTCCATCTTTCAGAGTGTTTTAACTTCTCCTTTTCTTAGGAAATGGCTGAAAATGCATCCACCGTTTTCAATGTTCATGTTCCGGAATTTGTGGATGCCATATGGGTTGCTTTAAGGGATCCTACTTTGGCTATTAGGGAAAGAGCTGTGGAAGCTTTGAGGGCATGCCTTCGTGTTATTGAAAAACGTGAGACTCGTTGGCGAGTGCAATGGTATGCTTAGCATGTTTGACTTGAGGATTTTACCAATGATGTGGCATCTTACATTTAATTTTTCCAAATTGACTTATTTTGATCATGCTATGAATTAACAATGATCTGGTAGGTTTTCATAAATGACAAAGTGCTTAGTGCTTTGCCTTTCCTTCCTGCTTCATGATTTTTGGATTGGCCTAAATAAGCTCATAATGTACAACTTGTCTATATGATATATCTACATTGTGTCTGTTCCAGCAATGACAGGAAATTTGTTGTAAGCATATAAAGATGTTTTAGTTACACTTTTTTCATTGCAACTGATATAAAAAGCAGGTGCTATTAATGATGCTCTAACTTGTTATATTTAAAATTTAAGGCGATGTATGTCATTCTTCTTTGACATGAGAATATTTGGTTAGCATTGACTTGAGCAGGCTTTGAATGTTTCGTTGAAGTCGTATTGTTAACTTAAAAAATAGGTGGCAAACTTGGGTAATCCTGATAAGGATCAGCCCAGTTTGATTGAAATCAACATATGTTTGATTCAGTTTCTGAGGAGAAGTCATTCATAATGGGTAAGCAAACTGAAATACTATGGGTTAACGAATAAAATATGTAAAAATCATCTGGGTTTGGATGATTTCAGAGTGGTTTGATGGATTGGCCAAAATGGTGAAAAACAGTGGAGACATGGAGTTCTTGCCACCATGTGGAGTGTCACAGTGAGGGAGGAGGATCATGGCCGTTAGTTTAATTCTGCTGGTGCTTTTCTCTGACGGAGAAAGGTTGCTGCGTGATTTGGATAGCTGAAGGACCAAGGTCGTGAGGTTGGGTTGGGAATAGGGAATGGATGCAGATTTAACTATTAGTAACTAAAGTAGTCATATATCTATGTTATTTGTTACCATTTAGTATTTCACTAATTAGGGATCAATTATAATCAAATAAAAAGCAGCCTAGTGCATGAAGCTAGCCTAGTGCATGAAGCTCTCGTCAATGCGGGATCCTGGAGAAGGATCATACCACATTAGGTCTATTGTATGCAGCCTGCAGTCCAAGAGGTTGTTTTTATGACCTTGAGGTTACGGGTTTGAATCAATTATAATCAAATGATATTAATTAACATAGTCATATTAATTATAACTAAATTTACATCATATCAGTAATGAGCTGACAGACATATATTATTTATCCTAAACTTAGATGATAATTTTTCATATCGGTATACATGTCATTTGTATAAGAGTATCCTGTTAATATCATATATACTATTGGTTATTTATATGGTTAAGTTAATCCGATCATCATCATTATCTTCAATAATATGATTATTTTGATTATTAATAGTAACATGCATTTTAATGATTTTATGTTATGGTTATTACTTAACAGTACATATATATTACTAATTATATATCACGGTCATTATCATGGTTAAATATCATGTTAATATCAGGTATATATCATTAGTTATGAATATGATTAGTCTAATTTGATTATACATTTTATAGGCTAATATTCCTAACGATTTCATAATATAGCATTTTAGTAATATTCCTAATATTTTATATTAGCAATTATGATAATCATATTATTAGTTTGATATTATAATTTATAATAATAACCAAAGTTAATTGAGCATTATTAAGTTAATTGTCCAATATCAATTTCTTATTCTAAAATCATTATTGTTATTATTTTCTTATGGATTTGATCCAATTGACTTTGTTGGAGATAAGACAACCATGTCTTAAAGTGGAGGATAAAGTAGCAGGACAAACACTCAAACTTCTGAAATGTTGGCAACTTATGTTACTTGAACTCGGGCATGGATGTTCTATACAGGTCTGAATGGGGTAATTGAAGTGACCAAGTATTGGAGCTAGGAACGCTATAAATTAAACCAGAGATTTAATGCACGCCATGTTTCTTATATCAGAATACTAGCTGAGCTCAGAACAATCGTACATAATTAGAGCCATATGTACTCAAGGACTGAAGCTATACTTTCTTTGGGTCTCTTGTCGTTACACTTCTGAAATGTTTTTTTCCCTCATATATTTGATTCTTCCCTTACTATTATCAGGTATTATCGTATGTGTGAAGCTGCACAGGTGGGACTTGGTAAAAATGCTTCTGTTCATAGTATTCATGGCTCACTACTTGCAGTAGGTGAACTATTAAGGTAACTTGCTTTTTTTAATGATTATTTGCTGTCTGTTTTGTCTTCTGGTTGTGATGAGTGTTGTGATATATTTTATTTTATTGGCATGATAGCTTGTTATTTGAATGAATGAATTACCTTTTGATGAGTCCTAAAAAATTATTTTTCTTTACAATTTGGTATTGGACTTATCTAACCAATCTCTCCTCTCTCATTTTCGTCTCAGTCACCTGTGATGTGTGTCATTGCATGCCCCTCTGCATCTCATACATTTTCTTCTTATCTAAAGTTATCTCTCTGATCTTGTCTATTGGAAGATATTAGTCAATCATGTACTCAAACACCCAAGAATACCTCACATGATAAGTCAACACCACCTAACCATCTGTTGTGCCATAAAAAATTATTGCTCTTTGATTCTCAATGTTATCTTGGAGTACATCTACATTAACTAAGAGGTAGGATATCCTACCATTAGATTTTGAAATCCTTAACCTTATATCAATCAAGCAACAATTATATGATCACAAAAGAAAAGAGGAACCTTCCTGCATATTGCATCCCTTCCCCTTCTATAGTACTCTCGTGCTACGCTACCACTCTGGGCCTTGGTAAACCCACCCCACCATCTCCAAATGATCAAGCTCTTTGACTTTGTTACCATGATCCATCTTAGGTTGGTTTTGAGAGCTTTGTAGCAGGTTACTCTATTAAAAATGGATTGCAGAGACTTGTATGTTGTCTGGTCTGATTAATGGAAATCCCTACCACAGAAAAGAAGCGACTCTTCCCACTGCTTTTTCACCATTGGTTCTTGTTATTGGGGTAAACCAGTATAACAAAATGCTGATCTTAGATCTCATTTCAATTGATCTGTCCACCTAACTACTCAGCCCTTGCTTTTGTTTCTTTAGGTGCACAAACACTCATGAAATAAGATCCACCTTGCTTCCTGACATCTCCTTCCTCTTTTCTTTAGTTAATGGAGTAGATATTGTTTTCCTTCTGACAATGTGTCATCTCTGTTACCTCCTCCATAAATGACACCATTGTCTTTTGAGTCATTAGTCTCCGATAATCTCTGTTAAATTCAATGGCGGCAATTATCTCCCTTGATTTAGAGCATTCCTGTTTCACATGGACTCTTAATGGAAATTCATTCACCTTGATGTTGGTCCTCATGAGGAAGATTATACCGTAAAATTAAGATTCTAAGTGATATGAATTAAATTATGTGGTCCTCACCTAGTTTCTGAACATCCTTGGTCGGTTGTCATCTCTACATTGAAGTTCCATCTAGAGCATGCAGGAGTTTTTTGTGACTAACATACTTTGAGCAATTCGTTATCTCTAAACATCACATCTTTTTCTTTGAAATTTAAAAATTTCACATCACAACAAGGTAAGATATCATTAATTCAAGGTTACTGCCCCTGAGTGGGAAATGGGATTAACTAGTTCAATATTGACCATTCTCTTCTGATTACATTAGATGGTAGAAACAACATGATGCTATCTTACAGGATTGTTCTTATGTGACATTCATCCATCTATATATCCACTTGATGGCAGAGAGGAATTTTCCCTAGCGTCTTCAATGTTGGATAAATTGAATCAATTATGATTGAATTGTGTTAGGGACAAAAGAGAGATGATGATGTCTTGAGCTGCATATTAACATCGATATACTTAAGCAAATTTCACTGATGGAATCAAGGTTCGAAGTGTCTGAACTGCACTGGTCAGCATAGGTGAAATTTATCATTTTGCCCACCGACCAGTACAGGAAGTGATTGGCACAAACATTGGCACCATAGCTGTGGGAAGATAGGGGGAAAAAAGTAAAGAAGAAATACTTAGGTAGAGGAGGAGAGGAGGAAGCAGTAGGAGAGAGAGGGTTGCGATGAGTTTGGCGGGTAGTGGGCAGCTGTAGGACAGCGAGCATGTGGATGGCGGACAACTGCGGGCTGCTGTGGCTTGATGAGCATGTGAGCTGCCTTGGCCGGGGGGAGGGGGGAGGTTACTCACTTACTGCAGGTGGAGCCCTGTCACTCATGCTGGATGACAATGGAGCTCTGTAGAAAAAGAATTTGATTGCTTTGGTGAATTACCTAGTGAATCTTACATTGACGATATCCTTTTCTGTCATAGTTTTTTTGGCAGCAGCTGTATGATTTTGCTGTTGTATCTTCTTTCACCTCTCTTTTCTGCTTTGACTATGTGCAATATAATTTAAGTGATTTTTCCTAGGAATGCCTAAAATTTTCTCCTATATTCATCATATTACTTGAAGGATCTATGTTTATTAAGCTTCTTTTACTTTTCAGGAACACAGGTGAGTTTATGATGTCCAGGTACAGAGAGGTGGCAGATATTGTTCTCAAATACTTAGAGCATCGTGATAGGCTTGTTCGTCTCAGCATTACATCATTGCTTCCCCGTATTGCCCATTTTTTGCGTGATAGATTTGTGACAAACTACTTGAAGGTTGAAGTCTTCATTTATTGGTTGTCTACACATAATTTCAGAACTGTATAACATCTGGCATGGAATGTGTTTGGTTATGTTTTATCTGATTATGATGGTTTCCTTGCTGCAGATATGCATGGATCATATCCTTGCTGTTTTACGGATACCAGCTGAACGTGCCAGTGGTTTTATTGCTCTTGGAGAAATGGCTGGTGCTTTAGATGGTGAACTCATTCCTTATTTGCCAACAATTACCCTGCATTTGCGTGATGCTGTATGTATCTTGTTTCCTTCTTCACTTTTTGTTCAGAGTTTTTCACCAGATATCATGTAAAACTTGTAGATTGCTCCTCGGAAGGGAAGACCATCACTAGAAGCTTTGGCTTGTATTGGAAGCTTTGCTCAAGCAATGGGCTCTGCTATGGAGCCTCATGTTCGCAGTCTCTTGGATTCAATGTTTTCTGCTGGTCTGTCTATTAATCTTGTAAAAGCTCTAGAACAAATTACTCTCAGGTCTGGTTGAAAACTTAGAGCTGCTAACCTTTTTCTGTTTGTCAATTTGATAATTTATGACCTAGCTAAATTTGTGCTTGCCTCTGCAGCATTCCTTCTTTACTACCGATGGTACAAGAACGCTTGCTCGACTGTATCTCTGTTGCACTTTCAAAACCTTCAAAGCCGGGTGTTACTGGAACTCGTACTAATACAATAACAAATATTCAGCAGCTTCCGGATGCTACTGTCTCAGTTGTGCAACTTGCTCTGCGGACTTTAGCGCAGTTTGATTTTAAGGTGGTCCATTGATTTTCTTGTTTATGTGCTTATGCTTTCCTTAAGTTTGCACAAAACCTAATATAGATGTGTATTTTAGGGACATGAGCTTCTTGAGTTTGCTAGAGAATCTGTTGTTGTATATATGGAGGATGAAGATGGAAATACACGGAAAGAAGCTGCCATATGCTGCTGCAGATTAGTTGCAAATTCCTTATCTGCAAAATCTGCTTCACATTTTAGTTCAAGTAGATTTAATAGAATTGGTGGTGCTAGGAGGCGTCGCCTTGTGGAGGAGGTTTGTATACATGTCTGTGCATTTATTATTCCATTTTCTGGCGTTCTTAAGTTGCTTTTCCATTATTACATTTAGTTGCCTTATTAACATCAGTGCACAAAAACTTTCCTAAACCTCATGTTTAAAATCTAGCAAACATCTCTTGATTTTTAGAAGGGAACTTGGGATGTGTTCATTCATATGATTATCCTTGATTAATTTACCCCAACAACACTATTCATTGATGATAAGTATCTATTCCACTTTTTTCTTCATCTTAAAGTTCTTGGAAGCCCTATTTCAGATTGTTCAGTACGTATGCTACCGTGAGCAGATAATTTCATTCTACTACTAAGATTTTTTTTTGCCTTCCCTGCTTATGCCTTATGCATTGATGGTTTCGCATAAGCATGTGAGCTTCAATATCTTATAGTTTGCCTTAATTATTTGATTCAAGATTGTTTCTCTTAGGAAGGTGACATATTATGATGATCTCTTCAAATAGGCAGATTTTTATCCCCTAATTCCATTCTATTAAGAGTTGCTTATTATTAAGCTTATCCAGGTGATGATTTTTATTTGTATTCACGGCCTGTGGACAAAGCCGTAGATCATCTTCTACTCTAGGTGATGGAATTATGATCATTTGACCGATAGTCACAATGGGTTTCAACTTATGTTCTTACCAATGTAATATCCATTACAAATGGGTGAATATTCTTATCTTTTAGTCAATTCATGCTGGAACCTCACCTACTGTTAATGTGGTTATATCTTTTTTTTCTAGAGTAGGTTCAGTAGCACAAATTAAACTCATGAAACAAGTAGCCATCAAATAAAAATTGGAACTATATAAGGATGCTATCAATTGCCGACATATGCCTTGTGCCTTAGGATCAATATTATCTTTGGGGTTTTACTCTTAGCATCAATAGCTAGATGCCAGAGTCATAGTTGCCAAAGTTGGTATTGGGATTGGGATCAGAATGTCAAAGAATCCAAATATCGGTTGTATTGGATAAGAAGGATTGGTGAAATCAAAATCCACAAATAAAGTTGAAAAACAATTATACTATATGTGTTATATTATTATATCCAATTATTAATATGTAACATACAAATAATGTCATATTTATTTTTTAAACTTATCTCAATTGACAATAGAAATCAATTTTTTAGGTTGATTATGAGCGCAATGATTTCATATGAATCATGAATAGTACTAGAAGACATTTAAAGGGTGCATATCCTCTTGTAACATTGGATGAAGTAGAAGAATATATTCATAGCAGGTGAAGTTCTAGAACAATAAGAAAAAAAATCCTAAGTATCGTTGAAATGCTCTGATATACAATGAGTTGTAATGAACTTATTAAGTCTTAAGAAAATGTTTTGAATTCTAATTAGAGAAAATGGAACGGAAACTTTATTGTTGCATCTGTATTAATGAGAATCTTTATTTGGAAGAAGGTTAAAAACTAGTTGGCATCCCTTGGGTTGCTGTCATATAAAGCCAAGTGCGACAAACAAACTCATAAGCCCTACCTATTTGGTGTCAACTCCTTAGCTTGCCATTAAGCTTTTATTTAAGACCATATCATATATGGAAGTCATTTTTATATCTTCTAACTCTACTCTGTTCAACTTATCTAACTATAAAATTGATCAATCATTTATCTTGACCTCCATTCAAGCTACTGGTAATTACTCTTGTATTTGTACATTAATTTGATCTCCTAGCAGTCCTATGCATTCATATTAACATTCCGGTGTCATGTGAAATTAAAATTGTCAGAGCTCTTACAAGTCAATATTCTGTTTTTTTTCCTGAAAGTATCAAATATTATTTTTCTTATTAAATGTGATTGCTAAGGTGAAGAATGATCACAAAGATAGATAATTTATGATTGTCTGAAGATCTATTTGGAATGCAAATAATGGGGAAAAAGGAGCTTAGATTTCATGGTTGTTGATGATTAATTTTGAGAAATTTTCATCCATATGGTTGCTTTTTTATTAAAGTGAGAATGCAACAGTGGTTTGTGCAATCAGTGATAAATATTCTGTTACCACGCCTGACCAAGTTCATTACAATTATATATTTTTCACAAATTAAATTGTTTTTTTAGATGAAATGTTTTCCCCCTTTCTCTTTGCTGTCTTCTTGAACTCATTTTTAGCTAAAATGTGATTTGGTGCAGATAATGGAAGAACTTCTTACTGCAGCAGTTGCAGATGCAGATGTTAGTGTGCGGAAGTCAGTTTTCTTGTCACTGCATGAAGATGTTTCATTTGATGTGTACTTGTGCCAGGCAGATAGCTTGAGTTCCATTTTTGTTGCTTTGAATGATGAGGTATTATTTCCTTATGACTTTTTGACCATCTTTGGGATTTCTTTTTTTGGTTAATAGAACAGATTAATTTCTTGTTAGTCTTACCTCCTTGACTCAAACTTATTTGATGTGTTCTTCTGACTTGTCAGGACTTCGATGTCCGTGAATTGGCAATTTCATTAGCTGGTAGATTGTCTGAGAAGAATCCTGCCTATGTTGTACCAGCATTGCGTCGCCGTTTAATCCAGTTACTGACATCTCTTGAGCAAAGGTGCGACAAGCTGATATTATCTGGCATGTTTTGCTCAACAAATATTAAATTCTTTTGTGTCTATGATAGTATGGATAGCAAAGGCAAAGAAGAAAGTGCAAGGCTGTTAGGTTGCCTGATTCGTAGTTGTGAAAGATTGATACTTCCATATATTGCTCCAATCCACAAGGTTGATCCTTTTTCCCTTTCAGTAAGAGGATATGAATTTGTCAGTAATTGCATTAAATCACTAGAATGGCCTGCATATGGAAGAATGATGTCTCTTATTGCTCAACCAGGTTATAACAGCATAAATATGTTATATGTTTTAGGCGCTGGTTGCAAGATTGGGCGAAGGAGCTGGAATTAATGCTAATAATGGTGTTGTTACTGGGGTGCTTGCAACAGTTGGAGAGCTCGCGAAAGTGGTAGGCTATTCATTGCTCCATGGACCATGTTATACCTTTTTCATTGCTTGTTCCATGATCATACTTCCTTTTTTGATCATATTTGTTGTCTCTTGTTGGTTGCTTTTCTCCCATCTCTACAACTTGAAGGTCCACTGATCAATAATTATATGTATGGGCATTGTATCTTCTCCAGTATTATTAGTTGGCACTGTTTTTCTCTCCTTTTTCTGTGATATCTATATATATTTATATTGATTAGATTGAATAAACATACAAATGGCTTATGTTCAGTTTTGTATTTTCCCTTGATCGCCAACAGAGAGGTCAACGGATTGAAATATTGTGTTATTGTTGTTAAGAGACAGCTATATTTTGATGCCATATAGAACTAAAACATAGTTCTCTATAATTAAAACACCCAATGTGGGACTAAATCTGCAACACCATAACACTCTCAGTTTGGGAGTGCTTTGACATCTACTGGAGAAGAATGTTTTGATATCTACTCGAGATAAATAGGATACTGTAAGGGGAGAAGTAAGACGTTGGAATGACAAACACCACCTTCTCTTATTGAAGGCGCAACCATTAAAGATAAAGGTTGCAGATGTAAGATGGGTCCTACATGTGATTGAGTTAGATAGATCTTTCAAAGGTAGTAGTACCATAGCTTCATACTTCCACATCTAGGTGATGATTATGGATACAGAGAGACTTGCTGTTGCAGCTGCCACCAAGATTGGAGTCTTTTGGCTGTGGTGGTGACATGGTGACAGAGGCTTAAGTTTTGGAGATGTGAAGTCTCCTATGATTGTGACGATGCCCTTGAAGGCAAATAAGGCCAAACCCTTGGTGGAAAAGAGAAATTGGGCCCCTTTCTGTGGGAGAGGCATATAGTGAAATACCTAGTGACAGAGAGATAGGGGTCCTGTGCTGTGCAGGAGCTTTTTTGGGACGTTTGCTTCAAGCAATGGGCTTATTTTGGTAGAAGAGGGAGTTTCATAGATTGCCTTGCCAATCATCAATTCAGACACAACTTTGAAAAATTAGAATATAATTACAGAATAATTTTTCTTTCCTTATTTCCCAGTCAAGAAAACATTGAAGAAAACAGACATATCTTTTCCTTCCCATCTTTTTCCTCCTGTTGTAATTTCTATTCCTACAAGGAAACACAGCCTTACTTTTAGATAAATATTACCCCATATAATTGATACATTCTTCATTAGTCATTATATGCTAATATAGGTTATTGAAAATTCAAACAATATAAAAAATTAAAGGTTAAAGATTCCTTATGACAACCTCATTCTCTATGTTTTTCTTCATTGAGAAATTAGATACTAATACTAATCTTTAGCCATTTGTTTCATTTCATTTTTTCCTGTCTTTATCACATCCTGCAATGGTGTATGTTGTGGCCATGATGGTACACAAGAAATGCAATAGTTGTGACACCAGTCTTAATCATGTCTCTGTCTCAATTTTCTTTCTTTTTGTCTCCTCTTTCTACTTTTACTTTTTGTAGTGTAACCATGGAACTTTTCCAAGAGAAGTTGACTCATTTTTATTGTCCATTTGCCTCTATTTGGCATAGATCTCTTAACTAAACAAAGAGTTGCACAATAATTATTCTACATTATGCTAGCATGCAGTAGCCTATTCGTAGGGTTGGGCGAAAAAACTGATATAAAAATTGAATTATTTTGGGTTTGAGTCTGTTCTCATGTAAAATAATTAATGCATTTTGTTCTTGCGTGGAATATGAATAGCTAGTTCAAAGTAAGGATGAAATCTTGAACCAAGATTGGTTCCTGACTGTCTCAAGACATTGTCAATATCAGTGGTGAAGGCATGCCGAAGGAGAAGAAGGGGCCATCAGGGCTGGAGGGAGAGGACAAAGAGTAGGAGCAGATATCAGTGTCAGAGGTGTGCTGAAGGAGAAGAGCAGGCAGTGGCGGAGGAAAAGGTATGAGAGTAGGCAGAATGTCATTGTCAGAGGAAGAGAAGAAGAGTAGGATACAACTTACCTAGAGTGGAAAAAGCTAGCTGACACTGGAGGAGGAAAAGTTAGGCTGCTAGGTTTCAGCATCGACGCTGAGGAGAAAGGGTTTGATGCAGAGGAGCCTATGCAGAGCTTGCATTGCGACTTCTAATGGGGAGGGTAGGTTTTGTGATGCAAAGAAGCTGCAGAGAAAGGGGTGCTCAAGGTTTAAAATCTCGATCCGAATCAAGATTTCTGCGATCGAGCGATATGGTTTGATCACGTATGTCGTCTTAGATACTATTTGATATTATTTTTTTAAACATTAATATTAATTATTTGATTTTTTTTTAATTTTAGTTAATTTTTAAAAAAGAATTTAAGATTTAATTTTACCTAAATTATAAATTCGAATTTAGAATTTTAATTAAAATATCTTTTATTTTTTAAATAAAAATATAAATTTATATAATTATATAAATTAATTAATAATTTATTTAATTACATTTTACCGTTTAATTAATTTATATTATAGATATATAATTTTAATTATATATCTTTTAATTATAATTTATATATTTATAAATTTTAGAAAATTTCTCACCGCGCAGTTGCAGTCGCGATCGCGATCGCGCAGTGTGATCGCCTTCCCGATCGCGCTGCGTGATCGCGTTCCCTGCTCTGCGTCGTCGCCGGTTGTTCGTCGCCACCTCCCGTTGCTTCCAGGTAAGCCCTTCGCGTTCTGGTATCGGAACACGTAGTTCCGGTATCGGTCCCACATCGGAATGAAATTTTTCGCCAATTTTGTCCGGTACGGCTCGACATTTAAAACCTTGGGGGTGCTGATGAAGGAAGCTATCCTTGAGATTGCTTGCCACCTTGCCGTATCAATGTTCTAATGTGCCAATCACCTCATGGAATGAAAAGTTTTGCCCATCTCGACAAGCATGGCTTGGAATTTCAGATGGTAGTTCAAAGTACCAAGTAATTCAACACATCTATATTTGTTTATACAAAATATATAATGTACTTAATCTGATTTTATACATGGTAAATCACCGATTCCCATCCTGATCACTAACTGACACAAGTAAGTTCTCCTGTAAGTTTTATGTACCATTAATAGTATTTAAAGAATAAATGATATTTGAATTTAAACTTCGCTTCATTAAGCAAGTTTTTTGTATTAACATTACTAGTGCTTTGATGGTGACCAAAAAATTGATAACTGATCCGATTTGATTGACTCAGATTCGGTTGAACCTACCATTCTTTGTTTTGGATTAATTTTCTTTGTACGAAGAACTTGGGTTGGGTCAAATTTTGATCGAGAAGTGACCCAATTCAACCCATGTTAACCACCAACCTATTCCAATAACACAATGCCTCAGTTTTTTTTTCAGAGACACAAAATAGTAATATGCCTAACGTTAGTAGAATAAATTTAGAATTCCACTGAAATGACAGTTTGCAATTGGCGTTGAATCATAATGTCCCAAGCAAAGATATGGAAAACGATCATAAAAAATGCTCTTGATAAAGAATTGAAGATTAACCTAACAAGTGAATTCCTAAGCACTAATCACTTTTATATTTTTCTCCAACATCCGTTGAATTAAGCATTTGTGATTTTCTTGACTGCTTTATATTCCTTCAATATGGTATCCACAAATACTGACTTCCACTTGGATGAGAGTGTGAAAGGTCGTTTTTTATGGTATAAAATAAATTAATTTGCTGTGGCTAGCTTTATAACGTGTGCTTGATTCTGAACCAGGACCCTTATTATAGTTTTTCTATGATTCCACAATCGCTAGTTTACTATGAAACATGTAGAGGATATCATAATGAATGACGAGATTAACTGATTGTTGTGACATTTTTTTTTAATCTTCTATCAGTCTTTGTTATTTTATTTTGTTTTCTATTTTATTCTTGTTAGCTATATATACCTGTAGACTTCTGCATATTGCAAACATGTTTTTGTTGCATTCAGTTCACCCTTTTTTCCAAATAGGGTGGCTTTGCAATGAGAAAATATCTTCCCGAGCTAATGCCTCTTATCGTCGATGCTCTCTTGGATGGAGCTGTTGCCAGCAAGCGGGAAGTAGCTGTTGCTACTCTTGGTCAAGTAGTACAAAGCACAGGGTATTTATTTATTTTATTTCCAAGCAATCAGAATTATCCATGCACTTCATGTTCATACTTTTTGTTTGCTTTCTTTTCCTGCTGACTTATTGTATTCCATTAGCTAGTGATGTAAGTCTTTGATATCATTTTTTTTAAAGTTATTCATTATTATTTTTCACGCTACTAGGTGATTATGATTCTTACTTATAAGACTTTACCATAATTTTTGTTTGGCTGATGTCTGGATCATTTTGAATTTAACCTTGAGATAAATTATATAATTTTTTGATATTCTAAGTCTCATAGACATCAATATGATGAATTTGCACTTTTAATTTTAAACATGTGTGAATTCATGGTTATAGTTGTTGAAACTCAAAATGTGCATACGCAAGGATGACTACTTGTTTTCTTTATTATCTTTATGAATTTGCACTTCTATAACATAGTTCCGTAGACTCTGTTTGCAACTTGCGTAATCAAGGCTTGAGAGGCATTTTGTTTGAACCAATAAATTTTTGTACTTATCTGACTGGTCCTGTTAAAGTGGTAAACAGACTACGTTTTACCTGTTATACCAGTCTAAAGCCTTTGGTTTTACCTGCAACCTTCTCCGAAGGTGAAATATATTATATATTGGAAAAAGTAAGCAAAAGAATTACCATGCAAACCTGGAATTCAAGTCTATGATCCTACTTCTAATTGTAATGTTCTCATTCTTAAGTTGAAATACTTGGGACCTGATTGGTAGTTGTCATGAGATCAACTATAACTTCGAGCCTAAATAAGCAATCAAAAAGTATATCAAGTTCTAAGTCTAAGTTGGGTTTAGCTTAAAACAATCCAAGTTCTAAGTCTAAGTTGGGTTTAGCTTAAAACAACCCTGTTAAGTCCAAAGCTATATGAATCTTCTCTTTGAGGAATTTTGCCCTTTAAATTCATGCACCATGTGAGGATTTGATTTTTTGAAATTTCCATCACATACACAATGCCACCTCTCTCCATACAACCAACCATACTTTCATTGCATAATGTAGGATTGAATCAGTATCAACATTAATTAAGCCAGTAAATCAATATATACAAAATCTGTTCAGCAAGATTTGATAATCATCTCATATTACCATCATACACACCAGATAGGGAAAATCTCTAATAAGATTTACCTCTAGCTATGAACATAGAATATAGAATTTGTAGATCAGAGTGTGACACCCCTCAATTGTAGATTAATATCTTAAATGATCGCAGGTCAACATCAAATTTATGGAATCGTATGAACTATAAGTATGTTGTTTCTATTTTTTTCTAATAATGTATTATTTTTTGTGCTTTATCACATTGTCTGCTTGTCTTTCTTTTTGATGTTTTGAGATAATGACCAATGCTCTTTATCTTTTTGATGTTATTTTGCGAAATCTTTTCTTGATCACATATCAAACAAATGAACAATTCAACTCATATCTTATATCAGCAAATCAAACAAATGAACCACTCAGCTCATATCTGACATAGGCAAAATAAGTTAAAAGTCATAGGTGGCCTCACTTAGATTCCAAATTATAAATCATCAGATCATAGATCAATAATTCAAATTATAAATTATAACTCAACAATTCAAATCATAAATGATAATCTATGATTTAAATTATAGGCCGTCCTTTGATAACTCATTCAATCAATTATCATAAATGATCTCCAATCAACATCCCGTATTGTGGATCTTAAATTAACAACATATATTTCTAAATCGTAGATCATGATCTGAAATCTCAGTTTGTAGATCAATGAATTATATCATAGATCATATATATTTCATGCTCCAATGGTTTAAGTGCATCAAGAAACATTTTCTCTATGTTCGCTATGGCTAGATTTATTTAATTTATGTTTTGGATTGAAAGGTTATCCAATGTTGAATCTATGCGTGCTCTCTGATGACTCGATCTTCCTGATAAAATTGAATGCACATGATTCTAAAAAGTCATATCTAGAATGGTGAATTTCTCGTTAAAATTTGTTGAATGTACATGATCACCTATCAAACTTACTATTTGTTATCAAATGTACGTCTTTCTTTGCTTTGTCATATTGTTTGCTTAGTATTGTTTCAGATATTTCTGAAATAATAACCATTATTCTGTAATTTCAGCTATGTGATTTCTCCATACAATGACCACCCGGCATTGCTTGGTTTGCTATTGAAAATGTTGAATGGTGAATTGGCATGGTCAACTCGACAAGAAGTTCTAAGGGTATGAGAACGTAATCCATTTAACCCAATACGATTATTGTTCTTAGTTGACAATAGTGTTTCTTTTTTCAGGTATTAGGAATTATGGGTGCCTTGGATCCTCATATACACAAGCGTAATCAACACCTTTTATCTGGAACCCATACAGAGGTTACTCGGGCAGCAAGCGAGACTGGTCAACTTATTGTGTCTATGGAAGAGTTACCTACTGAAATTTGGCCAACTTTTGTTACTCCGGATGATTACTATTCACAGGTAATGTTTAGGCTGTGTACTTCTATTCCCTCTTGTTATCTGAAACTGGTTATTCCATGTAGGTTGCGATTTGTTCTCTCATGAGAATTCTTCGAGATCCCTCACTTTCAAGTTACCACCAGAAGGTAGTGGGTTCTATTCTTTACATATTCAAGGTATGATTTTGGACAGTCAATCTTTTTGGTTTATTCTTCTTTACCATTTACTACCTCACATTCTTGATTCGCTCTATTAATTTCTGGAACCAGACAATGGGCCTTGGCTGTGTTCCATACTTACCAAAGGTGAGATAATTCACATTCATACCCTTTATCTGCAGTCATTCCTTCTCATAAGTTGCTTAATTTAACTATGAATTTATACTTAGTTTGTTTGCAGTTGATGCTAAGCCATATTATGTCATCTTGTAATTTCAGTATAAATTAATGAATTCATACTCGATGGAAAAACAATTCTTGTCTTTACAAACAATTGTGCTTTCCTTCAAAGTTCCCCCTTGAAAATATTATGGAGCAACTGGAGCATCATTTCATACTAATGTGAGAGTAAGATGTTACATTGATTACCAACTGGTCGTGAAATGAATTTATATGACAATGAACTGTCAGTCGAAGATAAAAAAATGAATCACAGGAACAGTGAGGAAATAAAGTTATAGAAGAAAAGCGTAGGTGAAGTTCCTTCCATTAAATTCATACATTCATTCATATAATTAACTATTTATTGTATTTTAAGAATTATTACAACTTTCATGACCTTTTGATTTTCTATTTCATTCTACCTAGTTCTAACTAGAAATTTATCTTTTTTAAGAATATTGAGTTTTTTAGCATCATTCTCTAAAACTTTCCCATGGATCGTACTCCTCTTTGTATATTAGTGGATGCCAAAGAGAAATCAATTAGTAGCATTGTTGTTCATATTGGACTTATTCCTTGGAAGATGATGGAGTAACAAAAAAAAAGTGAAAAGTTAAAAATTTAGATTCATGCTTAAAAATTAAACTAATAACAGTTAAAATAAGATGCTATGCAAGCCTTTGTTGCATTACTGCCTCATAATATCTTGTTGTTGAGGGGTCTAGGCCATTAACATTAAACCTTGTCATTCCCTTACACTCTTTGTGGTTTTGTACATTAGTTTTCTATCTCCATTGGTCTGGTGTCAATAGTATGTTTGATGTATCATTCCTTCATAGCGTCAATGCTCTTAACTTTATTTCTCCAATTATGTAAGATTGGCACTTCATACATTTAATTTTCTTGTTGCTCGATCTTGGTATACTCATACTATATTGGTGAACCCTATGTTGTTGTAGGCTTATTAAAGTTTGACCTTCGATTAAACATCTTTTAAATATTTCAACTTTTATATTGTGTTTACATAAAAAGGAAACAACTAGGAAACTAAAAATGGCAAGGGAGAAAATCATAGGGAAAGGATATAACAACAACAACCAAGCTTTTATTTCAGTGAGTGGGATCGGCTATATGAATCCTCCTATACTGTTGGTCTTGATTCCCTATTATATTCTCATTTATATTTAAACAAATTTTATTTTGCTTTATCGTTGGTAACCAAGGCTTATTTGGTGTCTCTCTTTCTTAATAATGTGCATATTTATCATGCTCTCATATTGCCTCACTAGGTTGTTTATTGATTGCCTGCACATGCGCATATCATCTTAAACATATCTTTTGAAGTTTTTGTTCAATAGGTGCAACACTAACTTTTTCTCTAATATTTTTATTTCTTTTCACGTTGGCACATTCAACTTAACAACTTTATCTCTATGATTCTCATCTTCTGTTCATGTATTCGATTCATAATTCAATATTTAGTTCAATATAACATAGCAAGTCTAACTCCCATTTTATACGTCTCATTTGTTTTTATATAGGCGGACTAAAGTACTTATCCTGAAGTTTAAAAGGAAGTTTAATAAAATGATGGTTAGACCTGCTATATTATATGAAGTTGAATGTTGGACTATGAAGTGAGCACACGAGCAAAAGATGAGAGTTGTAGAAATAAGGATGTTAAGATGGATGTGTAGATACACGATGATGGATACGATAATAAATGAAAATATCAGAGAGAAAATCTTTTTTCCTCATTATTGATATAGACTACTGTATTACTATAGATGTAAAATATACACTTCTTATCTGTTTGATATTTTCATTTTCCCTGTTGTCTTCTGCATATTTATTATTCTGTTTTTAGTTCTGTGGTTGCTAACTTAATGTCTGTAGGTTCTTCCTGATCTTTTCCATGCTATTCGCACATGTGAAGATGGTGGATTGAAAGAGTTTATTACTTGGAAGCTTGGTAGTTTGGTATTTATTGTTCGTCAGGTATGCAAATATCATTGGGTGATGGCCTTTCATTATTTTCACCCTTATTTCTTGTAGTGATGTAGTTGTGCCAATTTGTGCAGCACATACGCAAATACTTGCCAGAATTGCTCAACCTAATTTCTGATCTATGGAATTCTTCTTTTGTGCTACCTGCAACCTACCGACCTGTACATGGTTCACCTGTAAGGATAACATTTTCCAAGTAATATTTAAATTTGTTTCTGGCCCATTAACATAGCTTTGCTTAGGGTTCCAGATGGATTGCATGAGTTATCCTTTGCCATTGTATTGTGGACTTGTCCGTGTTAATTTGTGATATGAAATATATGTTATCTTGGTTTTAGTCTCAAAAACTAAAAAAAATTCTCCACTATACTGGTGTAGCAACATTTCAATGGTACTAACATATTTAATGTTTTCTTGTCGGTTTCCTCAATTATTCTTTCTTATACTTATGCACGTGTTTTGGAGTCAAATCAGTTGTTTGAACTATCCAAGATTTGGCTAGTCTTGGAGAATATAACATGGTCTCTTATCTTATAATGTTGTACCCCATTTAAATTTTTTTGAAATTTATATAATTTTTCCTATACACTGGTTTCAATATTAATGTTCAGTTGCAGATCTGTTTAGTATTCCTATTTGCATAGATGCAATAGTGATGTTTCTCACTACGGAGCTTTTTCCTGACTGTTAAGCTGATGCTTGATATGAAATGCATATGATTTTCAAATTTTACTATATTGGTTGAACATTATGTAGTTAGGCATACATTGGCCAATTTAATTGTCTTTTGAACACTGATACCTTTATTATTCATTATTGAGTTGCATGTATTCCCGTTCTGTATATCCACACCATACTGGAACTTTGTACTGTGATTCTATATTCAATTCTCAAATTTTCTCTCTCATAACTGCTGTATCTAATTAAGACATGGCTCAGTACCTCCAGCTCTTGAAGCACTCTGTGTCATCACCTTTTGATGGACCTACATATCTGCTTTGATCAGCTACTATGCAAACTCATTTTGTAATTGTTCTATTTATCTTTCTGATTTTTTTTAACAAAAATTGATTCGTTGATGTAGTCATCCATGGTAGTGTCTTTTAGAAATACAACAACTTCATTACTGTTGTTTTCTGTGTCTGCAGATTCTACATCTTGTTGAACAGCTTTGCCTGGCATTAAATGATGAATTTAGGACATATCTACCAGTTTTACTTCCATATTGTATACAAGTACTGAATGATGCTGAACGGTGCAACGACTTCTCTTATGTCCCTGATATTTTGCATACTCTTGAAGTATTTGGCGGTGCATACACTATGCTATATTAATTTTCCATTGCTATTTCTTTATAGTACTATTCAAGATTTTCAAAAAAAAATTCCTTTAACATTTTTAGGAACCTTGGACGAACATATGCACTTACTTCTTCCTGCACTCATTCGGTTATTCAAAGTGGAAGCTTCAGTTGAAATAAGACGACGGGCCATAAAAACTATGACCAAGCTCATCCCGCGAGTACAGGTTAGTTGCCTTGCATTCCTATTTGTTGAAGAAAAAAATGTTCCTTTAAGATGTCTAGAGGGAAATACTAAAACCTTCCGCCCTTATAAATGCTTATTGGATTCAGGTCAGTGGTCATGTTTCATCCCTAGTGCATCACCTGATCTTGGTCCTGGATGGGTAAGATGTCATCTAGATTGCATTTATTTTGTTTTTAACAATATTCATTCTGTTCAATGAAGGAAAACTTGTTTGTTTGTTAAAATATTTTGCAACATTTGTCAGACATGGATATTTCTCTTTGATTATTAGGATAGCGTTTAGTATCAGCCCAGGTATTTATCAATCAGTAGACTTTGCCCAGATGCCATAACCTAGATGTAAACAGCTATGAACTGCTAATGTTGATAGGAATTTACCAAAGTGACCGGAAAATTTGAGTTGAGTTCCAATAATTTCCATAAGATATCCAGAAGTAACTGACACACTTAGTCCTATCTGGCACTATTGCTGTTGATAACCTATGCAATCTAACAATCATCTTGGTTATAGTGAATTTCAGTTGGATTGGTTATACTGATAAAGAGTTGTTTCTGAATCTATTTTTGATTATTATAAATCACATGTGTTACAGTGAGATTTATGTTACAATTGATAATGTGATTTTATTACATAGGAAATGCTAGATACTTGTTGGATTTATGTGTAAAATTCTTATAGGTTGTTAAATGGAAAAAACTTATTTGTAATATAAAGAGTGTTGTCACAGGCAATCTGTATGAGTCCCTGATTCACAGCCCATCTAACTAAACCTTCCATCAGTGGTCAATCTAAAAGTGGGGATGGTGATGAAAACTTTTTACCAACTATGACAAGCCAAAGAAGTATGGTTTGTTTTGTGCAAAGAAAATAGGTGCATTGCTGATGAGTTTTAGTGGGCTGTCGCTTCCATCTTGATTGTGCTTCACTTAGGTGGCATTAATATATAACTACGGATACTATTGTAATTTCAACCTCCTTTTGAATTGTTTATATTAATCTTTGGATTAAAATTAAATTGTATTTATCCATTCGATGCCCCACTTCTATGATCACTAATCTAACATTGTAGTATATTGAAACAGATGCATCTGAATTGTTTGGATTTTTTTTTTTTGCCTTGATATTCATGTAGAGATCTCTGTTTGTTTGTACAGCTACACTTAGCATGACATATTTGTATTAACGTTTAGTCAAACACAATGTTTATATCAAAGTTTTATCAGAAACAATGATGAACTCCGAAAGGATGCAGTTGATGCTCTCTGCTGCCTTGCATATTCTCTTGGGGAAGACTTCAGTAAATTTATACGGCTGATTGACAAGCTGCTTTCAAAGCATCATATGCGGGTTTTTGCTTGTTCCTTGGATTGCTTTCCTGGAGCTTGTAAGCTTATGAACATTCTAATGCTTATCTCTTGTTTTACAGCATAAGAACTTTGAGGAGATCAAAAGGCGTTATAGGAGACGCGAGACACCTATTCTTGATAATTCATCTGCACAAGAGATTGCCATTGACCCTGTTAATGATGCTGAGATTGATCGTTATGAAGAAGGGAATGAAACAAATGGACAACCGAGAAATCATCAAGTAATTTTCTTCTCTCTATTTGATAAGGGAAACAATATTCTGACTAAACTCTTGATGTTTCTTGTCAAGCTAAAAACAAGAGCAATGACTAATGTCCAGTTGAATCACAACGATTTAAGCAAATTCTTTTAGGTCATTTGTTATGTTTCAAAGGAGTTTCATTCTTGATAGACAAATTTAGTGGGAATTGTAAAAGATTGAATATAGGATGGGAAATTTACTTGATTGATTAGTTTGTGTGTTTTTGGTTTTATGAAGAACAACCCCACCCACACTGATCCTTCATATTCCTAATTTTTTAGCTAAAGGGACACGTAGGAACAAAAGAAATCCATTCAAATTATAGTAAGTATAACAAAAGAACACCATTCTTTATACATTGGAACAACTCTTCGTCGTTTAATTCATTCATGGGCATTCCCTCTTACTTTATCTGTGTCAATAAATAATTTGAAATAACTTGAAATTTGAGAACTGGTGTGAGTAAAAAAGTAATGTTTCAATGCACTCTTCTTTTGCTTGTTTTTTATATCCTACTTTTTTATAAACCTAAGGACAACCATATTGATAGGTAAACTTGGCTAAATTTTCTTTCTACTAGAATTTGCTTTTTCAATCTTTTAATCTGATTTTGCTTGTGCAGGAATAGTCTTATTGCTTAACCAAAGGACCCAACCATTTTGAACGTGTAATCTTGGCGACATTTCCTTTTCTGCTAGATTTTTTTTTCCAAACTTTGAATATGTTTTGTTTTTGTTCTATATTGAGAAATATAGCAAATTGTCCTTTTAGTTGTACATTAAATTTAATATTTGTTGATGTGTTATGCTACAGGCTTGTAATCATTTAGACTTAACTACGGAATTATTTGTCATTGAGCTTATTTTTTTTAAAATAATTTCTCTTGTAGACACTGAGTCGAGATTATATTTATCTTTTTCGACTGCTTTAACTGTTTCTGTTTTGCTTTCATAGATCAATGATCTTCGATTGAGAACTGCTGGAGAAGCTTCTCAGAGGAGCACTAAAGAAGATTGGGCTGAATGGATGAGACATTTTAGCATAGAACTTCTTAAAGAATCACCAATGCCAGCTCTACGAACTTGTGCAAAGCTTGCACAGTTGCAGGTAAAACAAATGAGTTAGCTTTGTTTTTAACTAGTTGATAGTTTATATTTTGACTATGAAAATGACAGCCCTCTGTTGGAAGAGAATTGTTTGCTGCTGGTTTTGCAAGCTGCTGGGCTCAAATGAATGAAACTTCTCAGGAACAATTAGTCAGGAATCTCAAGACAGCATTCTCATCTCAGAATATCCCCCCTGAGATACTGGCTACTCTGCTAAACTTGGTCTATATATTGCCTTTTCCCTTTCAAGTTTTGGTATTATTTCAACATGTTGCAAGCGTGATACTTTTTGACATTCTCATCAGGCAGAGTTTATGGAACATGATGAGAAACCACTTCCAATTGATACTAGGTTACTTGGTGCACTTGCTGAGAAGGTTGTTCCTCTTCTGAAATTCACCAGATATTTCTTTTTCCACCTTGATTTGTTCCTACTTCATATTTTATCAACAACATTGTTTTTTCAGTGTCGAGCATTTGCAAAGGCTCTTCATTACAAAGAAATGGAGTTTGAAGCTGCTTGTTCTAAGAAAATGGGTGCAAATCCTGTGACGGTTGTGGAATCCCTTATTCACATTAACAATCAGTTACGCCAGCATGAGGTTGGTCTTTTTTATCTGATTTTAGATCCTTACATTTGTTTAAATCTTGGTTTGCCCTTCCATTCTCCGATAATCAAGGAACACTTGTGTCATATACCGTCATCCGTTTTACCAGGCTGCAGTTGGTATATTAACTTACTCACAGCAATATATGGATGTTCAACTCAAGGAATCATGGTATAGTCTATCAAAACTTGGTCTCAGAGAAGCCTTTTGTAAATCCTTAAATACCTTTTTAGCTAAAAATATCAGTTCTTGTCTTTCTTATCAATCAGTTGCTTATCATCTTAATGGTCTATAAGATGTGGTTTTCTCTTTTATGTGCCCATGTTTTAGAATGTATGCAAATTTTGAATTTCCACAGGTATGAGAAGTTACAAAGGTGGGATGATGCTCTTAGAGCTTACACTATCAAATCTTCTCAGGCTTCTAATCCATCTCAGAACCTAGATGCTACCTTGGGTTAGTTTTTTATAGCTAATCAACACAACTTTGAATATTATAATCATATGTGACATTAATGCTTTCATGATCCTGTGTTGCAAGAACATATTTGCTATTGTATTTCACTTTTTGTTGTATAATGAAACTTCAATTTAGGAATCACACTGAAAGTAGGCAACATTTCCATTTAGTAGTGAAACTGAGATAATATGCCTTAATACATGTATTATCATTTTGAATCTTGTATTTTCTTTCAGTTCATAACTACTTTTGTCAGTTTTTTAATTTCTTGCCTATGTAAAATGTTTGCCAGGTCGAATGCGTTGCCTTGCTGCTTTGGCTCGTTGGGAAGAGCTTAGTGCCCTATGCCGAGAGCAATGGACTGCTGCTGAACCAGGAGCTCGTCTAGAAATGGCTCCTATGGTCAATTATCAAACTTATAGCTGATTCAATTGTCTATTTATTCTATATTTATCTTTATTCATATCCTTCTAGGCTGCAAATGCTGCCTGGAATATGGGAGAGTGGGATCACATGGCTGAATATGTCTCAAAGTTAGATGATGGAGATGATAGTAAACTACGGATGTTAGGAAGTACAACTGCCAGTGGCGATGGAAGTAGCAATGGTGCTTTCTTTAGAGCAGTTCTTATGGTTCGACGTGAAAAAGTTAGTTTCATTCTTTTTTTCTTTTGCCTTTTTTCTTCTTTAAATTTATTTTTTACATGTTCTTTTGAGAATTTTTTCTTATAGTATGATGAAGCTCGTCTGTATGTTGAGAGAGCAAGGAAGTGTTTAGCAACAGAACTGGCTGCATTGGTAAGGCATATACTAATATCAACATAGTAGCTTTGCTTATGAGCTTATCAATGTAGTTCTGTAAATGTGAGTTCTCACCAAAAACAGGATGTTTCCTAGTTGAGTTCATAGTGCAAGTAAAAAAACTTCAGATCATAAAATTTTTAGTCTATCTTTTGTCTTCCAAAAACCTCATTATTATTCTGATTTTCATGGTCTAGGTTTGTCATTTTATACATTGTCCTGTGAAAAACCTTATGTATAGAAAAGAATCCTTTAGGTATTGCTAATCTCTTTTCATTTAAGATTGATGCATAAATGGTGAAAGCCACCACCTTCAATACCTATTCTAAGCCTTGATGGCAAAGATGGATACAAGATTTTGCTAGCCGGCATAAAATATTGCATTCTCATGATTTATTGTTCTTCAATTCTTCTGGCCATTTAGAACTCTTTTCCCTCCCTTTTTCATGGACACAAGCTCATCAGAAATCTCATGCATAAATGAAATGTCTTGAATTAGTCACTCTTAGGATGTCAATCTCTTAATGAAAAGGTTTGCTACAGAATCACCGTAGAATTGAGAAATATCATTTTAGCTAGACAACATTGAGGATTGAAACAATATGGCCTTATGTAGTTTGTGACTTGATGCTACGTAAGAAAGACAACATTGATGGCAGAAACATGTGGCTTTATCTAACTCCTGAATTCGATGCAAATTTCCAAATATTATTTGGTGTAATTCCATATATAATTTAGGCTTCATGAGAATAAAATTCATGGCGATATTCTATTGACTCTCTTTAATAAGGCTATTATCTTGTAAGTACCGATGGTAAGCAACTTGTGTTGCATATTGACTTTGGGTTATTCTGGTTTATTGATCAGGAGGTAGCTTTTCTTGAATTGTATTTTTTTTTGCCTTTTATTTTCCATGTTAGTTATGATTTATGATCTGGATGTTACTAGGTTGTATTTCTATAGTATAGAAGGAAGTGTTCTAGTTGTAATGAAATGTAAAATCAACATTACTCACTGTAGACCATTCCCAGATTTAATTTGATCGGCTGAACTCAATTTTTTCTTTAAAAAGAAGTTAATCTAAATTTATAATAGAGGAAATAGAAGAGGTGTGTGATTTTTTGGGTCTTGTCAGTGGCAAAGTACTTTGGTTGCTTTCCCTGTAATTTTCAGATGTCATCAATCACTTATGTATCTTTTAAGTTCTATCTCTTCCTCTTAGCAATGGAATCTAAATTTTCTGTATATGATTGATATTTTATAATTCAAGTTTATATATATTTTTTGTTTTTCTTAATCAGGTTCTTGAAAGTTATGAACGTGCTTATAGCAATATGGTTCGTGTTCAGCAGCTTTCAGAACTTGAAGAGGTTTTCTTGTTTCTAATTTTGTATTCTTTGATAACCTAAAATAGTTCAAGGAATTGATTAGATAACTGAATTTTCAATTCCATAACAGGTTATTGATTACTGTACTCTTCCAGTTGGTAACCCTGTTGCTGACGGTCGAAGGGAATTGATTCGTAATATGTGGAATGAACGAATACAAGGAACAAAACGCAATGTTGAGGTGAAGCTTTAATCCTTTCTGTAATGTCTATATCATTAGGATAATATTTTATTTATTTTCTTTGAACATGTTGAGGTCTTTTCAAATAATTATTTGCAGTCATTGTATATTCTCGTCTGCCACTGTTTGTTGTTCAGGTTCATATTTAAGGTGGAGTTTATCTTTTGCTAGTCATTTTATATTTTATCATATCCCAAGCTATTTTGTTTTTTTTTATTTTTAATGTATTAAATATTCATTGGAACACTTGTATTTTCTAGTATTTCTCTGCCAATTTTCATGCCCTTGCTTTGACTTTCTTTTATTTCTTTAGAAGGCTGTTATTTTACCCTTTCTAGATGATTATTTTCATTGCAATGATTGGACATTTGTTTCCCCGATCAATCTCAATGCAGGTTTGGCAAGAAGTTTTAGCGGTAAGAGAATTGGTCCTTCCACCCAGTGAAGACATTGAAACTTGGATTAAGTTTGCCTCACTTTGCCGGCAAAGTGGGCGTATAAGTCAGGCAAGATCTACTTTAATAAAACTCTTAAAGGTTAGTTTTTCATTTTGTTGAAAATAAACATCAGGCCAGACTAGTCTAAAAGAGAGAATAATTGAAGACTCTGGTTAATGTAGTTTGATCCCGATTGTTCTCCGGGAAATTGGTTGCTCCATGGGCATCCTCAAGTTATTCTAGCCTACCTAAAATATCAATGGTCTCTAGGTGATGATCTTAAACGGAAGGAAGCATTTTCTCATTTACAGGTAGAACTGTCATGTTTATTTTTACCACTAGACTATGGTTAATGAGAAACTGAATTTTTAATCTATTGTCAATTTTAATCTGATTTTCTTAGGATTTAACGCTACAATTAGCTTCTACGAATGCTCATTCTGTGACACCCATTGTTTCGGGTAATGCTCCTAATTCTTGTATCCCTCTCCTCGCTCGTGCATATCTGAAACTTGGGACCTGGAAGAGGGCACTTTCCCCTGGATTAGATGATGACTCAATACAAGGTAATGAAATATTTGTAGTTTCATATTCCTTTCTTTTTCTAGTATTTGTAGAATTGTAGTACCTTTTTCTTTCTATAGTATATGCATTTCAGTTTTGTTTGCTTCACACAACAGAGATCCTTGTATCCCTTAAAAATGCCACACATTTTGCCAAGGACTGGGCAAAAGCATGGCATACATGGGCCTTATTCAATACAGCAGTGATGTCTCATTATACATTAAGAGGCCGCCCTGATGTTGCAGCAAAGTATGTTGTTGCGGCTGTCACTGGATATTTCTATTCCATAGCTTGTGCATCAACTGCTAAGGGAGTTGATGATAGCTTACAGGTAAATCTTTTGTTTCCACAATGGTCTATATGTTGTTTTATGTAGTTTTTGGTTTTTCCTCTATTCAAAGAAGCCGTGCATGCTGATTATGCCACTTGGAAAATTAAAAGTTATTAGAGATATTGTATGTGAAGAATTTAAAGTTGATGACTGATAAAACATTGCAATGTCAATTCATGCTGGACTAGAACGAAAACTACTGTGGGAGGCAATGTGAAAGGTACTGTCAGTGATTTTGTAAAGAGTATTGCCAATTATCTGCAAGAAACTTAACAATCTCGGAGTAGCTGAGCACTAAATTAAAATTCATTTGAATATTTTAAGTGGCGCATTCTTGAAGGGCCTTATTTTTTTTCATCTTAATTGTCCTAATTACTTGGGCTTGATTGCTTCTTGTTATTGTGCCTATTATCTGAATATTCCACTTGATAAATACAAAAGAAGGTGGTTATGAATGCTACTTGCTTATGCACTAGTAATCTCTGATGAGTCATCTATCCCTCTGTGTTTGTGTTGGATACTGATTCTTGAACACCTGACACTCAAAGTGGACACTCAGTTTTTCTATTAGAAATAATTATGTTTGATCCACATTTGTGACAGTTACTTGCACCTAAATTTGAGTAATTTAGCTAGTAAATTACAGTATCTAATTTCGTTAAATCGAACCTAACTGAAAACTGGATCTTTGTTGTTTGTTTCAACCAACCGACCTGATCTATTATTTAAACCGAATTAAATTGAAATTGCCGATTTGGTTTGTTTGGATTAGTTCAAACTGAATTGATTGCTTTTTCCTGTTAATACTACTTTTATCAATTAGGAGAGTCATAGTAAAAAATGATATTCCCTTAAAATGTGAGCAGTCATATACATCCTATATACTATTAAATTCCTATCCTTGTGTCATCTCTTCCTCTTGTAAATTTAGCAAGTTTTCTTTAGAATCAAAATGTGATTTCTGCTTTGTAGTCTCTGAAGTAGTAAGTGTGAAATTTTGGTTCATGTTAATTAAGTACATACGATAAAGATGTTCCATTTTAGATTAATCATTTCCATCATTAGAGTCCTTGTTTCAAATCTTGCATAAAGTTCAACGGCAAAGTAAAAGGTCCATCCAGCTGACTGCAGGAAGGTGGGGCATATATAATCCGTCATCAATAAGGTGGTGCGCTAAATTTCTCCAATGTGATAGACAAGCCATAACATGGCTGGCAAAGGTTTGCTCGTGCATGGGGACTGTTGGTAGTGTTGTGGGCACTTGCTTGTCCTGGAGTTCTGATTGTTTGAATAGTTAAGGTACAGTTTTGCCATGTGCATGTGTCTGATTATGTGGGAAGTACAGAAGAAAGCACCTCTTCTAATTATTTCTGAAGATTTTTTCTAAACCTTTCTTGCTCAAATCCAACCACAACATCAACTTGATCTTTTGCCAAGATTGCAGTTGCTGATCATTTTAATGTCGTTGCAAGGCTTCCATAGAGATGGTTGTCTTAGTGCACATGTAATTTGTTATACTAGCAACATGAATATCAAAACAAACTTAAAAACTTGTGAAATTGGCTGCTTAAGACTGATATACTTTTGACCACTTATGCTATGCTTCTAGTTGCATTTGCTTTCATAAAGCATTCTTGTGAAAGGATTTGTTTGTCACCTTGATTAGTTATCCATTGTGGTTACTAGAATATGTTTAGACATTACTTACTCGTAGATCCTTATGCAGTTTGTTTTTTTTTTTGGAATTTTTTATTTGGGGTATTAATATTGATGATTTTTGCTGCAGGATATTCTTCGCCTTCTCACATTGTGGTTCAACCATGGAGCGACATCTGATGTTCAGATGGCACTACAAAAAGGATTTTTGCATGTTAAGATTGAAATGTGGTTAGCAGTACTACCACAGATAATTGCCAGGATACACTCAAACAATAAAGCTGTGAGGGAATTGATACAATCATTACTGGTACGGATTGGGAAAGTACATCCACAGGTATTCTTACTCTTTCTCATATCTAATTATTTTTGGTTGTTGCTCTTTCTACCTTGTTAAGTTGGGGAGAAAAGGGAGTATTCTATTGTAATCAATTTGAGATTATCATTTTCACTGTATCTCATTGTGATTTCTATCTAATTTAAGCTTAAGTGAAATCAGTCAAATCCTAACCAGATTCAAGGCCATAAAAAATCAGTCAATAAAACAATGTTTGCTACTTTTGATTACTTTTGTCCTTGACTTTCTCAATTGAAAACAGTTTGTTATAATGAAGGACATAATTAATTTCTCATTTTGAAACAAGTGATAGTTTAAAATGAGAATGAAATAGTGGTTGATTTGACATGCAATATGCTAGAATAACTTGCCATTGACTTGAGACCAGCTGCTAGGGGTGGCAACCCATAAGTTACCCTCAAATTTTTTAACTATCTATATCCCTATCTACTTGCTACATCCAAATCCATACCCCATACCTGGGTTCTTATAATTTTACCCATAGTCAGTCCCATCACTGCTCAAAACGTACTCAATAAAACCTGAACCAGACCTCAGTTTAACATATTTTGATATTCCAATAGTAAAATAACCATAAAATGAACCTCGAAAATCACCTAATTTGATCTTTCATAAATAGAATATGTTTAAAAGTTTGTAAGACATGCTCTAATAATGATATGTCCAATAAAATCATAATATCCATAAAAAGTTTAAACACATGGGGTATGCAATTCCAAACCCATCTCATAGCGATAACCGGTAACTACCATTTCATCTATTTCTTTCCCACCCCATTCAATGGACACCCAAACTAATTGAACAGGTCAAGAAGTCATGGTGTTTGAAAAAACTCAGCTAATTGCCACCCCTACTAGAAGTAAGTTTTTTCCAATTCAGATTGACAGTTATGAAACCAAGCTGCCTGCAAAAAGGCTTTTATAATGACATGTTGATCTCTGGTTCTTTTATTTTTTAGGCACTTATGTACCCTCTGCTGGTAGCTTGCAAGTCAATCAGCACATTGCGGAGGCGTGCAGCTGAGGATGTTGTTGAAAAAATTCGTCAGCATCATGGTCTTCTTGTTAATCAGGCAAATACCATATATCCTGATGAATTGTTTAGATATATTATTGAAATGGAACTTCCTGATGTGGGTGATGAATTCATGGTTATAGGCGCAACTTGTCTCACAAGAGTTAATTAGGGTTGCAATATTGTGGCATGAAATGTGGCATGAAGCTTTGGAGGAAGCCAGTCGCTTGTATTTTGGTGAGAAGAATACTGAGGGTATGCTTGCTGTATTAGAACCTTTGCATGCAAAGCTTGAAGAAGGACCAGAGACCTTTATAGAAAATGCTTTCGTTCAGGTATTTTTCTCCTTTTGTTCTCCAGTTGTTTGAGATAACCACTGACCTTAAATGTTGGAAGAGAGAATGGAAAGTGAGCAAAGGAGAGAGAACACATTTTTACAACTTATGGTGAAGGATCTCGAAAGAGAATGGTTCTAAGCAAAAACTAACACTAAGGGAGTGGAAGCTAATCTAATATAGGACTAGGAATGCTAGTATACTTTCATGCGTTATACTCAGTAATTCGTCTAAGCTTGTAAAATCTCTTTATGTATTTCATAGGAGTGGATCATTACATAAGCACATGATGCATGAGCCCATTATTCATCAATTGCAGGTGTTGGAGAAACTGGTTTCTCAGCGAGTTAAAGATAGTTTTTTTCCTCTTGTGAGTGCAGAGAGCAATGTATGGATATTTGTTTATACGACCTAATAGAACAACAATATCAAGATCAAGAAGCCTGCAAGAATTTCATGAACATGCTACTGTCGGTAGGGCTGTAAACGAGCCAAGCCAAGCTTTGTAGTGTTCAGACTTGTTTGATAAGATAACCAAGCCGAGCTGAGCCAAACCTAAAATTAATCAAGCCATTGAAAAACCTGTTCAAGCTTGACTTGGTATTTTTTTTTTTTTTTGAGCTTGAGCTTGGCTTGTTTAATGAGTATCAAGCTTCTAATCAAGCTTGATTCAAGTTTGAATCAAGCTTGATTCAAGTTTGTTTAAATTTGACTTATTTAAACGTTATCAAGCTCTTGAGTCAAACTTGTTTGTTTATTTAAAATTTTACTAATTTAATTTGGGTTTATAAATGAGTATAAATAAATTCAAAAATAATTTTTAAAAGAGTATAATCATAAATCGGCTTATTAATGTTCATGAACATTGTTCATGAATACTGTTCACGAATATTAACAAGCCGAACATATATGTGTTCAAGCTTGTTTATTTAATTTATCAAGCTGTTCAAGCTTGTTTATTAATTGACTTTGATGCATATTGAACAAACGTAAACAAGCTCTTACCGAGTTGAACACCAAACTTATTTATGAACGCTTGGTTCGTTTACAGCCCTAACTGTCGGGCATTTGCACTAGTTCATTAGTGACCAACTTCTTATAGGAAACATTTTGCTGTTTATTTTTTCATCATTCTTTATTACCATTTAGATCACATAATTTTTGCTAGGTTCTATTATGAACTATCAAAAACTGTTGATTTTGCTTGTGATATTTCTTGTTCTAAAGGTGATTCTTATGTTAATGCTATGATTATACTGGGTTACAGGGTCTGGCAAATGAGTGCTTTTTTCTGAGACTGTATCCTCTTTTTCAGTTCATTAGATTCGTAGTGGTTAGAACTTTCACTTGTTTTAAGAGGATTTTGATCTTTGCAAATGTTTTTTCTTTTCCCGCAAGGGATTTTGTTGTCTTTCTATGGGTCGCAGGTCTGTTCATTAGCTTCTATTTGTGGTGCATAATTTTGTGGAATGTAGGTAGCAGTTATGACTGAATCACTGTACGAGTACTGGCGTGGAATTTTCTTTGGGAATTCCTTGGAACAAATCATCTCTTTATAAACCCTAATAAAAATCACTATCGAGATCAAGAATACTACATAAATTTCATGAACTGGCTGCTGCCACACATTTGCATGAGTTCAATATTGACTATTCTCTCGTAGGAAACGTATGGTTGCTTATTTGTTCGTTCTTTATTTTTCATGATCCCAATATATCTCTAATTTAATGTATTTTATTTAATGCTAACTATGTTATGTCGTTTTAGACATATGGCCGCGAACTACAGGAAGCACGAGATTGCTGCTTAAAATACAGAAGTACTGGAAAGGATGCTGAACTTACTCAGGTCTTTTTTGTTAATTATAAAAGGCATTGTCACTTTTTTTATAGTCCTTGAGGCATTATGATGAATCTTTGGACTGTCAGGCATGGGACTTGTACTATCATGTTTTCAAAAGAATTGATAAACAGCTTCCAAGTCTTACTACTCTAGATTTACAGGCAAGAATTAATTATTTGTTGCTGGTGCATTGTTTCTCTTTTTATTATCTCTTAATTATTTTTCTTGCATTACCAGTCTGTTTCACCTGAATTGCTGAAGTGTCATGACCTGGAACTAGCTGTGCCTGGTACTTATCGAGCAGGTAATTACATATCTGATGTTTCTTGCAAAGAAATGTGGTTGGTTCTAACTCAGGATTACCCTTTTCTTTTCGACGATGAGATTAGGTGAGGGATACTGGTATTGTTGTCCGCCAATGAATTATAATAGGGCTACATGTCCATGTTGGTTTTAGCTGCGTATTCAGGTTAAGCCATTGACTATATAACATACTCGGTATTCAATAAACTAGTTCTGTGGAAGACCATTGCCAGGTTTTTCTATTTATATATTGTTTACAGATATCTCCCTAAATATTGATGGTACTATTCCATAGTCAATAGCAATGTTTCCAAGATATTTTCATAAATTTAATTGAATCTTGAGTTTTTTGAGCTTTATAGACAATCATTATGCTATCAAAGAACACTTCATTATTTCAGCCCTAGCTGAGCACATTGCTTTACTCATATGGCATTTTATTATTTGTCAAGCAGTTGGTATCTTGACCAAAATATCCTATTAAAATGTGTAGGCCTATTTGACCGTTATTTAAGTTGGGCATTTACCTATGGTGAACATGTACGACTATAATGCTTTTTGCTGTAATTTCATTAGTTAAACAGAGCTCTTCAGTTTTGATTCCTTGGCCACTACTCAGCCTTGGTGCATGTTATATTTTGGGTGAATCAATGCAGCTGGTTGTGCCTATGGGTTATTATACTTTTTTTCTTTCTTGGCTGTGCCGATTGCAAACTCGTTATAGTGTTCTGAAATTTTGCTCTCGATGTTAAAGGTATATTTTTGTTATGCCAGATGAAGCTGTGCTGACAATTGCAAATTTTGCACCACAACTAATTGTCATAACATCAAAGCAGAGGCCAAGAAAGTTGACCATTCACGGAAGTGATGGGGAGGACTATGCATTTTTACTAAAAGGGCATGAAGATTTGCGGCAGGATGAACGTGTCATGCAGGTAAATAGATTTGCAAGGTTTTTCTTCCAGGTCCTCAATTCATAAAACCTACTTATGAGTAATTCTCTTGGCTAAGGGGGGTGAAAGAGTAAGACAAAGTGGAATTAATAGATAGATAGGTAGAGAGAGAGAGAGAGAGAGAGAGACTGGGTATAGAACTCTGAATTCTTAGATGTCAGAGATTTAGGCTTAGTTATTGATATTTTCTAGCAATACCAGCTAATTAACTAGAATCATCATTATGTTTTCCTTATTGTGTTCTAACTCTTTGTAGCTATTTGGTTTGGTGAATACACTTCTTGAGAACTCAAGAAAAACTGGAGAAAAAGATCTTTCTATTGAACGTTATGCAGTTATTCCTTTATCTCCGAACAGTGGTCTAATTGGATGGGTTCCAAATTGTGACACCCTTCACCATTTGATTCGTGAATACCGAGATGCAAGAAAGGTAGGCTTTTCAAACTATTAAAAAGGAAATTTTTTCCTGTTAATTTATCATCATTGTCGTTTTGTGTCACAGATACCTATAAATCAAGAGCATAGAGTTATGCTGGCTTTTGCACCAGATTATGACCACTATCCTCTTATTGCCAAGGTGGAAGCATTTGAACATGCTTTGCAAAGCATGGAAGGAAATGACTTAGCAAAGGTATGTTCTCTATTTTCTGAATTGAAGGGCAGTTGTTTTGTATTTTGTTATATGTTGAGCAGTTTTCCAAAAACTCTTGAAGCCCTTGCATTTGTCTACGATTGCCTTGGTTTTGTTTTCACAAGTTATGTCCACTAATAATATTATTCTTGTAGGTTTTGTGGCTGAAAAGTCGGACATCTGAAATTTGGCTTGATCGCCGAACAAATTATACAAGAAGTTTAGCTGTGATGAGTATGGTGTGTTTCTTTATCACATATTAGTAAACATTTAGTAATTATCCCAAGGATTTATAATCTGGTTGTATATATATTCAGAATAGTTGATATTTTCAGGTTGGATACCTCCTTGGCTTGGGGGATCGCCATCCAAGTAATCTTATGCTACATCGCTATAGGTAATTACGTGTTTATCCACTATTTGGATGAGAAATATCCTTGTATCAAAGTTAGATTTCTCATGAAAGAGTATCTAATATTTATGTTCCAGTGGAAAAATATTGCATATTGATTTTGGTGATTGCTTTGAGGCATCTATGAGTAGGGAAAAGTTTCCTGAAAAAGTAAGCAACTTTCATCTTCAATGAGCTCCGTCTAGTTCGTTTGTTCTATTTATGCATTAAGTGCTTTAATCTTTGACAAACTATTTCTGTTTTTTCATGAACTCCTTGATTGGAATGATATGCTTTTCAGGTTCCTTTTAGGTTGACTCGGATGCTTGAGAAGGCTATGGGAGTTAGTCGGATTGAAGGCAACTTTAGATCAACTTGTGAAAATGTTATGCAAGTTCTTCGAACAAACAAGGATAGTGTCATGGCCATGATGGAGGTAAAAACTTTTTCGTTTTTTTTTCTTTGCCGAGGATTAGTCTGATATAATCTTCTAGTTCTTGGAACTCTATGTTGGCTTGTAGTTGTCATGGTATGGTATAGAAAACTATTCTTGTTCCTGTTATGATTATCCATCTTGCATTTTATTCCCTGTCCATCTAATCATGGTCTAAGCCTAATTTGTTTTGCAGTGGGGGGTAGATTTCAATTTCAAATAGATAAAGATATAAATTTGGCCAATCTCCTGATAATTACGTAGTGTTTGACATAGCACAACGCAACCAATAAACTAAACAAGTACGCTTGTTTTTGACTGCATAAGCCATACTCTAGGGAAAACAGAAGAGAGAACAATGCGATTGCTATTTGTCCCACCTTCACTTAACCTGTTTGTTTCTTCTGTGTATTTTCGCCATGTAAGTTTAGTTTAAGAATTCTGTTGTTTGGTGTTAAAGGTGAAGTGTTAAACTTGTGATTTCATATGGAGATTGAGCCCCTGGTGTTTTACTTATTTCAGGCATTTGTCCATGACCCCCTCATAAATTGGCGACTGTTCAACTTTAATGAAGTTCCTCAAGTGTCAACTTATGTGAACACCCATGTTCAGCCAGTTGTAAATGGTGATGAATCAACATTGAACAGAGAGCTTTCTCAACCGCTCCGCGGTGCTCGCGAGAGGGAACTGCTGCAGGTTGTGTATTCTTTCTCGTGTCGTGATTTACTTGCCTATCCTAGATACTTCTTTATTCGGTTGGTCGTATCTGTAGGCTGTCAATCAACTTGGCGATGCTAATGAGGTTCTAAATGAGCGAGCTGTGGTCGTCATGGCTAAAATGAGCAATAAACTTACTGGTCGAGATTTTTCTTCTGGTTCATTGGTCTCTGGGGCTGGTAACTCCATTCAACATGTGCCCGACAGTGGCAACTTGGTCTCTAGAGATGCATGCGAAGTCGATCATGGCCTGTCCGTGAAGTATCAAGTCGACAAGCTTATTCGACAGGCAACTTCACATGAGAATCTATGCCAGAATTATGTTGGGTATGTTAAATTCGGTGCATTGATCAGATGATTTGACTTGAATCTTTATGTGATTAATATTCCCATTTCATTTTTGTTCCTTGTAGGTGGTGCCCGTTTTGGTGAATACTTTCACAATTTGCGCGGTAAATATGGTGTATATATCTGTTTTTTTTTTCTTTCTTATTCGAGATTAGTGTTAGGAAGCTGTTTGTATATTTTTAGCATTTCATGATATGAAAAAGAGAGAGAGAGGAAGTGCTGTAATTATGCTCGTCTTGTATGAAACATGAACTGAAATTGATCATTTTATGTAATAAGTCTCCATCCGACAGTATGGAATTCCAAACTGAAAGTTCTTTTTGAAATCCTGGGTCCCAAGCGTCCAAAGTATATCGGTGTTAAACTCGAAAGACTTTAAGCAGAGTTATTCATTGCTATTACCACAACCAATGTTGAACGAGGAATAGCTCGGCCGAGGCTACCAATGACACGTTATTTGAATTTTGTTTGTTCGGTATATGTAACACTAACAATGAAGATTTATCGCAATGCGGCAAAAAAAAAAAAAAAAAAAAAAAAACTACTACAGAGGCATCAATTTCATATTTACCTTCTTTCGTCAGATATTAACTATTATTTGCACCATTTGAATCTTTCAATTTCCAAATTTATCTAGCTGAAAATCGATTAGTGAATTCGAGATAAATTACAAATATAAACTAAAAAAGAGGGTCAAAATACATCTGAATCGTAGAGTTAGATATTGGCTATGATTTGCACCATGTGAATGGTTGAGTTCCTGCCAACTCTACTCAATTTAGTTTCGCCCACATTTCAAATTCTAACTTGTACTCATTTATTCCCATATGCATAAGGCAGTTACAACACACGAGTATTTACATCTCTTTAGTTTCTTAGAGGAAGGATCATACAAGCATACATAAACACACAAAAAAAACATCCACATTCTCAAAGTCACAGAACATGGCATAACGTTATTATTTACGGTCTTCTTTTTGTGCCAACCTGCAATGTCAGTTCTGAATAAACACATCATCCTTATTCCTTGGTAGCCGCCCTATTTGCTCGTCGGAACCAAGTCTTGAATGCCAAAATCAAGTGTGGGCAGTCATCAATGTTCCGAGTGGAAAAGTTTAAGCACTGTTGCAGCAAATCTTGAGAATCTGATAATGGAAGGGTAGATATTATTCTTAGAAATGCTTCTTCGAGGTCCTGGATGATTGATTTTTGACCCGTTGGCATCGCGAAAACAATGTCCCGGCAGACATTCAGTACCGGAAGCCAACAACTGACGAGATTCATCCTCACCTGAGAAAAATAAATAGTAAAATTAAGATCTTTAAATCTACAGGCTCCTACAGCATCAAACTGAAAGTAAATGCATCTCACTGATACAACTTGGAAGCTTTCTATTTTCTTGCGACAGCATCGCTCACAGATATATGCAAGTGCTATATCAATAAAACTTAACTGAATGAAGGCCCTTCACATTGAAAAAAGACTCCCTGCCTACTAATATACATGAGTCCGGTTTGTGAAGCAAGTTAACAGGAGCCCTCTACTAGGTCCAACACGCATCCCATTATATTTGCATCGACTTTATTTCAACTGATGATATAAATAGCTACGACCGGTAGAGCATGTCCCAACAAGATTCACTACTGGTGATGGCTTATTCCCCACAATTAATTAACCATTCCTATCTCAATTATTTGTAAGTGAAACAACATTTACAAATTCAACCTTGTTATCCTAGTCCTGATCACATTTCGTTATTGGTAATCCCCTTTTAGCAAGTATCTTTTGAAAAAGAAAGAAAACAGAAAAAGCTTAAAATTAAATTTAACACTCATCTACTGCTAGCAACATTTGTACAAGAAAATATTTTTTTAAGCTACATATGAGAAATACTTGGATGCCCTATATGGCATATTATGATATAATATTGAAGCTTGTTTTCTAGCATTAAATAGCTTTTTATTTATGGTATCTTTATATTTGTTTATAGATTGTTTAAATCCATGGATTTATATAACTCTGCTAAAAAGGTCATGCGCATAGAGATGATAACCATGAAATTTGTTAATGTTATGCCCAAATCCTAAATATTTTTGGTCATGTTCTCATTCAGATAGGACACCTTAAATCTGATAGACTTACATTGGTGCAGGGACACTAGTACTTGCTAGATTACAGAATGAATTCACCAAAAAGACTTCTCATGCTAAGATAGTCTGTTGGTCCTTTGATCTAAATGTCATAGTAGCTCAATGGTGCGCTACTTAGTCTTTAATAATCTTCTGGTTCTAAGAATCATAAAGGGACACTTAATTATAGTTTCATCACATATAGTTTGCAACTATGATCAAGGGATTAATCATTCTGCAGTCCTCACGGGAGGTTGTATCGTCTAGTGTGTTCTTATTTGATTGCAGCTAAAGGTGTCTTCGTCCAAGATGGAATGCTAAAAAAAAAAAAAAGAGTTGGCAAATGGCAAACTATTTATTCATCATAAATTTGAACTGATTAGAAAATCTCATAATTAATTTTTTAAACTTTACAAAATTATTTCTAAGTATTAAGAATTATCTTCAGACAAAGATTCAATGATTGAGATTACCTTGAGCCAATGGATAAGATTTGATCTCATGGTGATCAATGGGATAGAAACTAACACCCCAAACTGTCTCATAGGTTAGGACCATTTCTGCTTGGTCTTTAGGGAAGAACAAGAAATTAATCAAAGACAGGAACAGAAGAGAAATAAGAGGGCTTCCTTAGAGATGATTGATGGGACCTAACATCCTCAAACTCTTATAAACAAAGAGGTTAAGCAGTTGCAAACTTGTGATTTGTCAATCAAATCTTTATCCTCCTCTCTCCTCTCGTGCATTTGGCGCATCATCTTCCCTGAGCACAGTGCCTACATGCACATAGGCAATAGAGGGGAACAATCTAATTTGTCACATGTAATTGACCATGTACCTTTACGTGTGTCACCTCCCAACTAGAGGGATCTAAATGGAAATCATACTTGAGTATAACACTTACCCAAAGACGATCAAGGCAAGTTTAGCAAATGTTAGGTTGCAACAAAGGCATTCCCTTCTAGTACATATCAAAGGAAATGAAATATTGTAATGTTATAATCATAAAGAGAGAGGGGACTAAACCCCATAATTTGTATAACAATTTACTCTTAGTTACTCTAAATTTTTTAAAGAGGTTTAATTTACTTGCAGCACATCAGTTCTAAAGAAAGTTCCTACATATTTGTACATATCCATCCCTTAGGCTGTGTTTCACCTGTTCTTTCCGTCTTTTGGTTTCTCTCCTTGCTTTCCGCATTAAGGAAAATAATGCGTTTGACTAGTTTTGAACATCTCCAATCCTTATGCATTTGACTAGTGAAGTTCCTAAAATATCTGATCCCTACAATTGTTATATCCTGTATGGAGCCACCATTGTCTCAACCCTTGAAGTTGCTCTTCACTTTGTTGATGCATTAACTTTTGTAGGAAAAAATTAATAGGATCTACTAGATTCAATGTTCATTCTATAAGACTTTGATTGACTCCTAAATATGGCATGACTATACAAAGAACTATTGTATATTGGTTTTCTATATGATGTTTAGTCTGTATAGTGTGGTTCAACTCGACGAAAGATTATTAAGGTTTCCCTATTTAATTATTTGCAACCAAAACAATTATCAATACTATTCTAACTTGATCATCCATATCCAGGCCACATTTGGTAAGAAGTTATAATCAGCTGATTGGCCCTAACAAGATGCATTTAGTTCTAACTTCAAACCTGTCGAGGAGCCAGTGTATTTCCAGAAGAAACAGCGTTAGCCAGCCGGAATGTGGACCTTATGATCAGTGAAGGAAGCCCAGGAGCAATATTCTTCCAGGCGTCATCCCTAAAAGTTTTCTGCAAATCTGCAGCCAAGGAAGCCTGCTCACTCCACCCTGCCACTGCTGTATCTGCCAACCTCAATTCGATCATCCTCTCAACCAGCCAGTGCAGGTGTTTCGCATTCATGAGTGAAGATTCAACCTCTGCATTGCCTCTCTTTCGTCATTCCCCCATGAAAGTCTAAAATCAGGGCTTGCGTACTTCCCCAAGTGATCCTTCACCATCTCCATACTCTTCAAGAAGGCCTGATCAAGAGCTCTCCTTACGCAATCCCTGGAAGAGTAATCACGAAGAAGCTTTGCAACGAAGGCCTTCACGTTGACAGTGGCAACATTTGGATGGCCGCGGATAGCTGAATCTATCAATTTATGGAGCATTTCCTCCGATGTGCAATTCCCATCCCCCTCCTCGGAGACAATTGGGGAAATCCTCGCCAGAAGATCTCCACATTCCTCTTGTCGAAGCAAAGGTACCAAATTTAGCACCCCCTCCTCTTCCTCCTCCGTCCACGGCACTGCCTCGAGGAATCGTACGCAAGCTCGGATGCAATCATCGAAGAGGAGCTCCATCGCCACGGGGAGCATCTCCAGAGCGTCGGAGACGGAACCGATCGCAGCGAAGAAATCGAGACTGTGGAGAAGTCGAATGACAGCGACGTGAACGTCGAAGGGGCCGCGGGAGCAGCCGCCTCCAGCAGAGGGGAGGACCTTGAGGTGGAGGCGATGCCGGACCCCGCTCACAGTGACGGAGGGGTGATTCCATCGCTCGGAGAGAAGGGCGTCGAAGTAACGGGAGCGACGGAGTGCGGCGGAGCGGAGGTGAAGGTCTAGCGAGACGGGGTCGAGATCGTCGACAAGGGAGTCGTCGAATTCGAGGCGAAGAACGACGTGGCGGGGACGTCGAAGCCGATCCAGATCATTATCGTATCCTGTTGGCCGCCAGTTCGGAATCGATTATTCCGATTTGAATCTAATGGTTAATTTAAAAGTAATTTTTTTTAGTATTTTAACATCTTTATAAAATTATTTTGTAATAGAAAAAAAATAATAGGATCTCTAACGCATTAGATGAATTTAGAAGTTCAAGTTCGAAGAAGATGATCGAAAACTATTTCGAAATTAGTTCGGAATCATTTCGGAACCGAAATCGATTCGGAATCGGAATCGATTCAAAATCGATTCGAATTAATTTGATTGTCAACAAATTCAAAATCAATCAGAATTTATTCGGAGCCTGACCGAAGAATCGACTAATCTCGATTAGCCGACCCGATCCGCGTCCTGTATTTTTTTTTTTGTTATATGCATAAAGGCCCTTGTTCGTCGCCGATATTTTAAGGGAGTCCATATTGGCAGAGAGGAACCCTCGTGCCGCTTTATTTCTTCTTCCCCTTTCGTTCAGCTGTTCGATCGAATCAATTGTATTTCGGTAGTTGTTTACTTTTTGTTTTTTGTTTGTCTTCTTCGATCGAAGCATGCGCTCGATCTGGGTTTTCTGGCGTCGGTTCGGGTTCTGGATAAGCAATTAGAGGCGAGATGGGTTCTCGAGATGAGAACGGCAACGGCAAGCCGTGGCAGGAGAGGGAGCGCGAGAGGAGGGCTTGGCGCGTCGCTCTCTTCGGATTGGTCGGCGTCACCGCCACTAGCCTCGTGGTATGATCTCCCCTCCCGTCCTACAGGACTTCGTGTTTCTTATTCTTGGAGATGGTTTATAATTTTCTTTTCTCTGGTTAAATTGATTTTGTGTTGTAGTGGAGGGAAAATAATGAATTCGATATAGAACGAGCATGATCGTTTTGCTAGAAAGATTGCGTTTTTTTTTTCATCTTCCATGGATAACGCAATGAATCACTGTCGATTTTACCTCTACCTTTGTTTCACTAGACAATTCAACAAGTTGTTTTATCAGAGAGCTCAGCATTTTTTGAGTTTGAATGGAGTCTAAACAAAGATCTTTTTACCTATGTTGAACTACTCGATCAACCTTCTTTTGATTTTCTTTGTCCTATTTTTTATGCTGAATTTCAAGTTGGAGATGTGAAGTGAAGTTGGAATTTGCTTTAGTACTATAACGGGGTCATCAGTTTTGAGTAATGCATGAACTTTGAAAATGCTTCCAATTCCAACGTACTTTAATAGAGACTGTTGAGTTGTAATTGATTTTATCGACTAGTGTATTTTAATGAAATGAATTGATCTGGTAAGTTTTTCAATATCTTTGGAGTAACAAGAGGCAACACTAAGCTTATACACCTTATTCACAATTTAACAGTGTTCTTTGCTTCAAGACTGAAGAAGTGGTCCTTGCACTTGTTTGAAATCTGTTCTTTATTTCTTTCTATTAGAGGGAAAATTTTGATTAGTTGCTTGCTATTCTGTATCAGGGAGGGCAATGTTTAATCTCTCAGGTTTTTATGGTTTCCTTTGACATTTGTTTATATGCATGCCATGATCACGCCTTGCTTTCCTAGTTCCATTATAATGCTAGTTGTAAGCATTCAAGTCTTACACTCCTCTTCTCACTGATCAAGAATCTTTCTCCCCCTTGTCATACTAAAATTAGCTATATTGAAGACCTAGAATCTCGAAAAAAATTCCTATTATTTTTGGAGTTATTCTGGGTTAACTTTGGGTTTCAACATTTCAGCATGGTGATGGTTAATGTGATATAGAGTTCATTGTTTGTAATTCTTAGGTGCAATTGTGTCCATATACTCCTTGATAAATTAGTGTTATCTTGCTCATGTAGCAACTTAACTGGAATATATCTGGTCTTTGGCAGGCTGGCCAGTTGCGCAAAACTGCTGAATGGGTATACACTCAGGTATACTAAGTCTCTGGATTCTTTAACTTTTAGCAGTGCAACTAGTGTTTAAGGCATTCTTAGTTTTGCATGGAATTTCTATTGAAATAAATGCTACTTCTATGCTGGTTTATCAAGCTACTTAGAAAGTGGAAGATAAAAAGGTTCAGTTACAAATCACTGATACCATAATCGATGGAAAAAAGCTGAACATATCCACTATCTGAGAAGCTTATAAATTTTAATATTCGGATCAAGTTGAATGCAAGTATTTCCTATTGTAAGTTCTAGTACTAGGTTTGAATGGATGTTTTTGATACTTTTTCATTTTTTGGACCTTATAATAATAAATCATCATGACTGTTTTTTTATATGTTGTTTACTATGATAAAAAGGACTTATTTACATTAGTCGGGAACAAATTTGAAGGGGAGCTTTGGCACAACGGTAAAGTTGTTGTCGTGTAACGAACAAACTTCATTAATTAAAAGTGGGAGAACACAACCTGCATAGCCAAAAGGAAACAAAACATTAGCAATGATCAGTTGAGCATGATTCGTAGTAACAAGAAAAAAATATAAATTCATAAATCCAATCAGTCAATGAAGACTAGAAATCTGCTACCTATCGATTTGCAATCCCTGTCTGAATAGATCTCCTTCAGAAAACTCTTGCAAAAGAAACTGGGTCTAAGCATCTATCTTTCTGCTGATTAACCATAATGATATTTCATGTGAAATAAGGTTGAGGCTTTTCTAAAGAATATATTGGTTAATTTCAAAAGTACAAACTTCTGTAATGTAGGTTGGCAAAACTTATGACAAATTGTGATTGAATATATGCCATCCTCCCACTATGTTTTACAATGTCATGTGTACTCATCTTTGTATCAAAATAAGAAAGAGTAGGGGACAAGAAATTAACAACTAATGTGCAAGGCACTATTGCTTATGTTTTGTAGTTTACTAATAACATTATTCTCTCTTTTGTCAGTTGAGCAGATTACGGTCCACTTCAACCTGGAGCAATTCTACAAGTAGTTCAAGTCATGGAGGTTTCAGACAAGAACCTTGGAAAAGATATTACCGTATTAGAATGCAGGAGGAATATGAAGATGAGAGGGAGAGAGTTGTAAGTTATTCTATTCATCCTTACATCCATCAGTTTTTCTACAAATTATTTTTCTCAAATGACTGTGGATGAGATAATGGTTGTCTCTCTTTTCCCTAAACTACTGCACACATTTTTTTTTCTCAGAAAGTTGGTTATATCTTGACTAAAACTGGTGAGGTCAATGGAGGGATAAGATCCATGTAGTGGATCCTAAGCAGGTGGGACTCACATGGCTTGATGATTAAACATATCTTGGTTATATACCACCTAGCAATTGATTTTAACTGATCTATTGTGATCAAATCCACGCCAAAAAAACAAAATATTAAAAAGAGTGTGTAGGCGGCATGTATCAACCCACTGCATAGCGCATCATGTGGGGCCTCCATATATGGCCGTGTGTAGATGGCATATGCAACAGCATTGTCCACCTGATCCTGCCTATTGAAGCACCACATGCAATTTATATGATGTGGTCCCTTGCCCAAAGTGGTAACAGCATATGTGCCACCTTTTCCACTTTTTAAAAACCATGCTGTAATTCACATAGTTCCTGCCTTGTCCCAATTTTATCTATTCTCCACTTGGTGGCCCAGTTAACCTAATCATTGGGGTTTGAATCAGTTGGGCAGGCCAAGAAGCAACCAGTGTCAGAATGATTGGATTAATGGAGTGTGATCAATAGAGAATGCTAGGAATGTGTATAAGTTGCTGAACAGATGATCTGGTCAGTTGTTTTACTTGTATAATTTTCCATAGTGCTTTTGAATTTGATGCAATTGCTTGCCTCGAGGACAGATGCAGGTGGTACTAGGCTGAATTATATAAAACACTTTATTGGGCATTCATATTTGTATACTTTGCCAACAAAAGTTCCATAATGTGTATCTTGAGATAATTAAAATTATTGTTTGTAGTGTTATTGTCCATGCTACTTCCATTGTTTTGAAAATAACTGATGATTATGGGTTCATTTTTGTTTTATGTAGGAGCGAATAAGACGAATGCAAAGTGTATTTAACAGGGAGAGAAATAGGCGTAAGACCTATGGCAGTTGGACGCAGAATGATCCTGGCAAGTACCAGTATATACCACGTGAAGATTGGTACTACGAGACAAATACATCTTACAGTGACCATAAAAGTAGTAACAAATCCACTCCAAATTACAAGGGGCATTACACAATGTCCCATCACTACACAGTCTTAGGTCTTGACAGGTAGTAACTGAACCACTCTTTGTTTATTCCTAGCAAATAAACACGATTTTCCACTTGTACTGCTAGACTTGTTTTCTGTGTTGTGAACGACTCGCATATTTCTTGGCTCGCAGTTATCTTAGTTAGAGTAGCTTTTTTTTTGCTTGAATATTGTACGGGGAGCGGATACACAATCAGTAAATTATATAATAGAAAACCTTTGCTGATTAATTAGAAAACACTTAATTGGTTAGATTACATTTGTCGCTCAGTGAATCCATGGGAAACAACAAGAACAAGAAGAAATGGAAAAAAGACAACCAGGATTCTTATGTTCCATCAAATAACTGATAAATAGATTGAGATTTGTTGTTCCTTGACATGAATCAAAGTTTGGCCCATGATTGACTTGTAACAAGATTTTTTTTTCCCTTTATCATATACTTTATGGAATCAATTACTTCACAAGGTATTTGGTTTTTCAGAATGCTATGATATATATGCAGGCGTTGGAGAAATTAGGTGTAACTTTGATAAAAGATAAAACTAGGGGTTAAGATGGTACAAATATGTCCATAGGTGATTAATTATTCCATGATTAGAGGAGTTGAATTAGTTTCATGAAATGTAAGGGATAGATGTAATGGTATGAACATTATTTAATTGATCAAAATATTACTATCAATTTAGGCTTGCATAGAGTTCATGGAGAGATAAGATCTATGTAACCAACCTCATATAATGGGAAATAGTATACTCTTGTTTTTTTTTATATTTGCATTAGCATTATATTCCCATAATCCTCCTCCATTTATATTGGAGGGACTCTAGGGTAAAAACATGATACGACAATACATGTTAGATAGCTATTGTTTTTAGGATTTGTGTTCTCGAAAGCTAATCAGTTTTGTGCTTTTTCCCATAGGAGAAGAGCAGAACCATATACCGATGCTGAGATAAAGGTACACCTCTCCATCATCCAATCGCTTCTTCTTATCTAAATGTTGTTTCAACTTTAGCTAATATAATATATAAATGTTTAGAAAATTGTTGAGATTTCTATATATCATAGAAAATTGGAAAGCAGTAAAATTGTGGTCATACAAAAATGGAGAAGATGTTTAACTAAAAATCGACAAGGAATTTGGAAGCATTACCATAGTGGTATAGTTCACTAAAAGCAACATTTTATTGATTGTTTACATATGTTGTTCAGCCAGCCCCACCTAGTGGGATAAGACTTGGTTGTTTGTTATTGTTGTTTACATCTGTTGTTCACGGTTAGTTTTTTGTTTTTTCCATGTCTAATTTGAGCTCATCAACATAGACTAGGTGATGCCTTCCAAAATATGTTAAACAAATAAATTAACATTGATACAGTAGATTGGATCAGGAACAATCCTGTGTTATTATTGTCTGACTTCGCCTGAATGTTTAGGCTTACAGGCATCAGCTCTATAAATTTCTTGTTTTCTTTCTATATTGTCTGGTGACTTGATTTTCATGTATGCATTGCAGTCTGCTTTCCGCACAAAAGCAATGGAGCACCATCCTGATCAAAACCAGGAGAATAGAGGTAATAACCGGTTTCTCATCTTCTTTGTAAAAGACAACATATCTAATATCGTGTCCTGAATTTGTTGGTTACAATATATTTGATGATGGAAGGCATTTCATTCTTCTTATTGCAGTGGCGGCAGAAGCAAAATTCAAAGAAATTATGATGTCCTATGAAGCTATAAAATTGGAGAGGAAAAATCAGGGGTGCTGATTTATATACTCGTGCGCGTAGATATTGGTCATTTCAGAATAAATAAAATTCAAGAATACATTCGTGGGAACGCTAAAATGGTGCAAACGTTGTAAATTTTGAGCAAAGGAGCATTGGTCTTCCATGATGCCGTTGACAGTGAAAATAGCAACTTAAGTTCATTTCCTTCCCTGAAGTGTGGAGCTTCAGCAATTGTTTTTTCTTCCCTCTGGAAACTTAATTTCCTTGAATATTTATAGTGGCTGCTTTGCAAACTGTTGCATTCCGAAACTTCTGCTGAAGTTCATGTTCTAATCGATACTGTATCGAGTATCAATTACTGTAAAGTGAGCTTTTCCGTATAACTGATGCAATTTGTCAGCATTTCTAGCATCCTGCTGTTGATTTGCATTTGTACTGGTAATTACTTTGTCATTACTCCAAGTCGTTTTCACTTGGAAAATCACTTTGTGAACTCATTAACACCATGATTCTATGAATGTTTAATTCAGTTTGACGATATCAAAGAACTCGAGCAACAACTGAAAAACTGACCACCAAAAATTTGAAGCTCATATTAAGTCTGTGTTGTCTTAATAAAATCATGTTTATATCAGCGATGGATGGGTAGCTCAGAACAATTCACTTAATTCTTGATCAGTAAATAGATTGGAAGCCATTCTCCAGCTCTTATCTCCCAATCCTGCCTTCCATCATTATATACAATTACTAACTACGATTTCATCTCCAAATTCCCAAAGAAAGAGGAATGCAAGGTTGCCCAAATCTCATTTCACAACATTAGAATGAATAATATTTGTGGAATCCAAGCTCAATGGCACAAAACTCCATTCAATCTGAACAAGTTCAAGAGACATGCTTACAACAGAAATTTTGACATAAAAAAAAATGGCATTTGAGGTTCAATACGCCCACCTCTCACTCACAGTGGCATCAATTGGCGGGGGGAGTCCTATAATATGCGGGAACAGTTACAGGGAAGAACATTTGCCGAACCCCTTCAGCCTTGATGATGGGGAAAATGATACCTGATGCACCCTGCAAAGGCAGAAGACTTACCTATGTGAATGGTTTTAGTACTAAACTATGACTCAGCAATGAATCTAATTGAATTATGAGAGAGAGAGAGAGAGAGAGAGATTTCAGTTCAGGAAGGATGCACAAGGTTAGCATACTACTTACAGAAACCAGTCTAGCTCCAATCCACATTCGTTTTAGAGACGGAAATGGCAACAATAGACGCCCAACACCAAATATAGCAACAGCAAAGAAGTGAGCAACCAAACTCAATGGCCTGGGATTAAGGCCTGAGAGTAACGAAACGGGCCCATTTGAGAAAACACCACCTAGACTCAGATAGTCGAAACATGCTTGGCGCATTTCATTCCTCGCTTGATCAGGTGATGCACTAAAAACCTTATAGAGCGCACCAGCCAAAGTATTGATCGTAGAAGCAACTGGCTGCAGAAATGAAGAGGTAATCACCATCCTAAGAATACCAGTGTGAAAGTACAAAGAATATGATTTTACATACGACATATTGGATTCGAACTGACTACTAAAAGGTGTCAGGTTTACCTTCCGTAAGGTGTAAAAGGATTCCAAATATTTACACAGAGAAGGAGCATCATGGAGATCACGAAGAGGCCTAAGAAGATTATTCAACACGACAATATCAGACAAGGCCACGGTCATTCCTCCACCAGTTAGAGGATGGCGCATATTGAAAGCATCTCCCATTAACAGTGCTCCGGGTGTGGGGTGTGGGACTGCTGGCATGCTCCTATTTGCCATAGTTCTGATATTTCCTTTGTCAATAGCCTTAATAAAAGCATCTTGCAGTTGCTCAGGAAGCTATTGAATGCACGTTGTGTTAGCTTCAGTCTATATATTCATATTAAGAGGGTGCATACACAACCTGAATCGATGCAACGACCATCCACCCGGAAACACACTCCATAACTAAAAGCAACAGAAGCACTAAACAAGGTTTTTTGAAACTACCTGAGGTGCAACTAGGGTCTTCAAATAGCTGGCCATTTCACCATTTGCTACAGAAGGTACCTTCTGACCTGGCACATCAACCAAACAGCGGACCTCTGTGCTACTGATTGGATAGAACAAAATGGGTGAAGGATCAGCCAAGATAACATGCCCATGGTTTGCGAACGGAAGTTGGCAGTTCTCTAGAATTAAACCAACAAAAGAAGAGGGTATATCAACCTGCAAAAAGATGCTATCAAATCACTGCAGCAAGTTCTTGTAAACTTTGTTCGGAAAATATTACAGAGAAGAGACAGATAATAGGAACACTCGACTGCTGAAGCAGAGAGACCGAGCGCTTGCACTGTCATCCTATGAGCCAAGCATTGCAACCACAAAGGTGTGAACTTTTCCGAGAGCATAACCCGAGAAACCTACAGAATCCTTGAATATGAAGCTCAGGAAGAAGGGACCAATAAGCAGTCAACCTACCGTCCTATTATCTTTGGACCTGAGCAGTCTAACTCAAGCTTTCTTATAAGGAGCCACCCATGCGACCTATATTGACCAGTATCATTTGTTCATAATCACTCAAGTGTCCTTTTGGACCAGTAACATATTAATTTTTCCCACACTAGAGGAGGCTCACTCAGGCAATTTAAGGTACACAAAGTTGTAAGACCTCCAAGTTGAAGTTATTGCCTGATAGTTCTTCAAACTTGAGCATACATGAATTTGCAAAATGAAAATGGTATCTAGTTATAGGATATTTGTTGGTAGTATAGCTCACAATCATCGATATAGCACCAATAGCAATATGGCAATTGACCAATTTAGAAAACTTACAAAAACATAGCCTTTAGACGAAGTTTTAGATAGCCAAAGTTGTGTTGCTAGTTGCAGACATCACAAAGGCTGAAGTATTATTATCTTATTTTACCTTAGGAGAGCAAAGGGACTTCCGCAAATTTGAAAAGCAGCCATCACATACAATTGTAAGAGGTGCAAAAGCTTTAAATTCGTCACCAGCTTTATTCTTGTAGACTACCCCCTTCACTGTTCCATTCTCTTCAAGTAATGATGTCACAGTGCCCTGTTCCAACTGCACACTGAAAATATTTTTGGATCTCATGAACTTTGCATTTCTCTTGATAACCCACAGTGATGAAATAAGGCAAAAATAAGCATAACAAAAAAAGCAATTTATTTGTTGCCTAACTAAGCATAGCAATATTCGATGCCACATGCCGAGCTTCTGCACCAATAGAACCAAATGAATTTACTCAATTTAGATTCCATTAAGAAGTTAGAAAAAAAAATCAGTTACAAAGGATTCTGTTTCATAAGTTTGAGAAATCTGAAGAAGGAGAAACTTGTGGCCTGTAGTATATTAAATCTATGATGATGAAGCAGGATAATAAGTCTTTGGTGGTTGGAACAACTCGCATGATCTATTTTCATATTAACGTTGTGACATGGTAGTAGAAAAATGATTACTTGGCCAAAGATGCAGCCTTCTCACGCATCCTTTGTATGAACCTCCCATGATGAAAGCTCCTCCCTGCGACATCAGAATGAAACTTTTCCAAAGGATAAGCAAGTTTAGTATTTCTCCCATCTTTAAAAAGAGCATAACCAAGCACTCGTTGAGCATCAATTTCTTCAACACAATCTGGTGAAGTGATAAAAATAAAGCTTATGAGACAAAGATCTCCCAAATAACAATCAGATTATATATAATCAGGAAAGAATAAATTAAGAGTTTGCTCCAAGTTGTTAAAATTGCAATATGAATATAAGACACAGACAATTTTTTTTCTGGTATCCGAATCATATAAAATACAGAACAAAGACAGTTTTTTATTAATTACCCTCGAGGCCCAACTCAACCAACTTCAAGTAGCCTCCAGGTTGCAAAAGTTCACCAACAATTCTGTCAGGTTCTGTTAAATCTCTCTCTATAACGTGTACACGTCTTCCATCCTACAACCAATGTAATTGAGAAGATATGTCATTGATGAGACTTAGTTACTGCCAAACAAGCATCCAATAGAAGTTATCAAAATAATCAAACTATTGATTAAGGCAAAATTTAGTAGTAAAAGAGGAATAATTACATCATCAGAAAGCATAATATAGATAGTTGTGCACTTTTTTAGAATATGACATACATCACCAATGCACCTGCAGTGCACTGTGACACACCAACAACCCCTCTTGCAACAGTCGACTTCACCTTAACTTGATGGCTAATCAGAAAAAGGAATTGATCTATGCTTCCCTTGGTTTCCCATGTACTCTTTGTTTCTGGATTCAAACTAAAAACACATCTATTGAAAAGATGATTAACTGTGGGGGAAATGCACCTATCCTTTCTGTACCTATGAATGCAAGACATGCATTGGAAGAGGTTTTCAATACAGGTACTCCACTCTCAAGTGGAGAAACTTGTTACAGACCTTGCAACCAAGATTTATCGTTCTTTGTTATCGCAGCGCCCCCGCAACCCTATGAAGGTTGCCCCAGGATCATAGCAACCTCCACGATCTCGTGGAGTCGCCGCAGGATCGCTGAGCCCTCTTGACCCGTGGAGGTTGCTACGGGATGGCGGCAGCCCGCGGTGCTGGACAGCAGGTGAAATAGAAAATTCCATTCGTATCGTCAGACATGGTACGAAATTTTTAACCATATCTAGATGAACATATATATAAATACATAGAGAGAGAGAGAGAGAGAGAGAGAGAAGAAGAAGAGAAGAGAATTGACCTCTCATCTGACCTCAAAACACAAAACCCTTTGATGTTTGATGGTTAATGACTTCACTTACTGTGAAGCCCTAGATGCATCATTCCTTAAATTTGACAACTAGTGGGATAAGACTTTGTTGTTGTTGTTGTGACTTCGCCTATTGAGTTAACACCACTCTAGCCCCAATTTTGGAATCGACGCTACCAAAGCACAGCTGGTAGAATCAACCTAAATAAGGTAGATGCTCAAATAAGCTACCTTAGTCACCTGTGCCTAAAACATGAAATTGTCGACGCCACAATGGCATGCAACTTATTTGTCATTTTTTATCTCCCTTGGTAGAAGAAATACATCGAAGCTTGCGTGTAGTAAAAAAAACAACCTCCTCCAGGACAATATGAAAAACTCAAACACGCCACGCAAGCAAATGGACAAGAGTGATATATCATGGTTTGGCGTAAGTCTACTCCATGGAGAATGCAAATTTGAATGACATAAGAGAATAAATAAATAAATTTGGGCAAATTGTTTCCCAAATCATGTACATCATCCTCTTAATCATTGATGAACTTTTCTTTAACATCAACGGAACAAGTAAAGCGTCTCCTCCTGCTGTCTAGAGCCTAAAAACTCCTTTCAAGAAGAAAACCCTCCTTTTGAAGCTCAATAATCTCCCAGAACCTTTGCATGCTGGCGCTATTATAATAGCACACTTCTAAAGAGGAAATCATGACAATGGCTGTTGCCACCGCTAGAAATTCCAAAACGCTTTTGGAAGGAAAAAAAAAAAAAGGTTCTGGTTGTGTGGCATTAGCCTGTAGGCAGCGCCCATGGTATAGCGGTCCCCCCACAACAGTGCATACCTGTTTGCATGCAGCACTGGGCTCCCCATCCAGGCTCAAGAAATATTACTCTGGAAGTGATTTCCATAAGAAATCACCTTTTTACCATTCAGTTCATAGCATCACAACCGATTCCGGGTCTGCAAGGGCCATAGGAGCAAACTCTCCACCCAAAAAGAAATGGAAAACATCTGGCATTGTCTTATAATTTGATTCATAACAATGATTTCATATTTGAAAAAAAAAAATACTTGAACGTACGAATTAAGATGAAATTCACAGTACTAGTGCCGTGGGCAATAGCACCACATGCTGGCCATAAAAAAATATATATCACCACTCCAAGAAAACTGAGAGAAATGTCCCAATACTTCTCAATCAACCACTACGGCCAATAACCAAAAGCAAGAAATCCAAAATCCCCGAATCAACCTCAACGAACCAAACAAGTTAGCGGCGGACAATCAACATGAAAAAGCATCATCACCTTCCCGAGCGTGTAGGCTAGGGCAGACCCAGCGACCCCAGCCCCGACGACGATGACGTCTGGGCCTCCACTCCCGTCGCTCTCCCAGCCGTTTTGCACCTTCCCAGTGACAAATGGATCTCCAGCGTCGACCGTCTCCCTCCTCCGGCTCTTCCGTACCCGGATTCCGGCGATAAAAAGAAACGCCAAAATCGAGCTTCCGATGACCGCTAGGAGAGAATGCCCCGTCATCTCCCTCGCCGGAGAAGCCCTCTCGACCTCCACCTCTTTTTCGCGATCTCCACGACTTATGGTCCGCGCTAAATAGCGGTGATGAATATCGTAAAGGTTCCCGTCCTCCGCGGTGGGCGTATCATCTTGCGCTTCATCGGGTTGGGTCCTAAATCCGAACCAAACCGATTATTAGACCGAAACCAAAATCCAAACTCTTTTTGGTTTCATTACGAAGGACAGCTGGCCCACGGGACGCTATCCGAGCTGGAGATTTCCGCTTCACGTGAGCTGGATTCGAGATTTGGATGGCAACTACGAGGGAGGGATCGAGCCCTCCATCGACGAGGAGCGCCAATCTCGAGGCTGGGCGGTGGCAGGGCTCAATCAAGATTCGTGCTGCAAGACGACAACGGACACGTGGGTGGGCCTGAGAGAGAGATCTAACCATTGACGGCTGCCGAATTTAGGAGATTAATTAAGTTTGAATGGAGATTAGACGAATAAATAATGCGTAGGTTCGGCGAACTTTGCCAGAATGAGTGCCGTCCCACGTGGCAGTCGGAGTGGAATAAGGCACTTTATCGGGCAAATGCTAAAAATAGTTTTTTCCGATCAGATTTTTTTTTCCATTAATTATTCGTTTTATCTGGACGAGTCGGTGGATCGTGTCCCTATGACGTCACGCTCGTCTGTCCGACACGGATCGCGTCAGCAAACCCCTCTTTCGATGGAGTTCGCTAGCTGCGACGTGGGAGCCTGGAGGGAGGCGCTATTCGCCTACGATGTCGGCCTCTCCCTCCTCCGGAAGCCCGACGTCCTCCCGCTCGACGCCTTCTACCGGACTGAGCTCCCCCTCCTCCTCCGACGTCGGGACCCCCTCCCTTTCCTCGCCAAGCCAGAGCTGCACCGCCTCATGCAGTGGAAGCTCACCCGAGGCAAATGGAGGTCCTTGCCTTCTTTTCCCTTCTCTTATCGATCTAAATCTAGATCTAGAATCATCCTAGAGTTTTGGGTTTTAGGCCTCGGCTACTGGATTTCATTTCCTCGCTGGACAAAGACTTGGTGGAATCCGCTTCTCGAAAGGCATTCGCGGCGCTTCCGGACCTCTCCAAAGCCGTATCCGAGTTAACGGTTCTGAAGGGGGTCGGACCGGCGACGGCTTCCGCTGTTTTAGCAGCCTATGCGCCGGATGTCGCGCCATTCATGTCCGATGAGGTGATACTGAAATTAACACAACGTTTCTTTTCTTTGTTACTACTGATGGTGGTTTTTCGCAGGCTATGATTGCGTCTATGGGGAACGTGAAAGATTATACCTTGAAGCAATATCTCGCGTTTGCTGAGAAGTTGCAGATGAAGGCAAAGGTATGTAAGTGTAACACATCATTGCCTGCAAGGTATTTGAAACGAAATGATGGGAGCATTTTATTTGTCGTCCTACTCAATAGGCTGTCAAACAACGGATTGAGTTAGCTATCTAACTTCAACTCAACGAAACAAACATTGTGTTACTTGTGTAGCATCGTTTGGGAAAGGAGAGGAGTGGACTTCTCTTTGATATTTCTCCTAGTATATGGAGTGGCAATTTATGTTTGTTGTCTTTGCATATGGTTTGCACATTCAAAGTTACTCGAAATACTTCCTCAGTATTCTTGGGCTAGAACATGCTCTAAAACCATCCACATGCTACCATCTTCTTGCTTCAACACGTTGCTTGATTCGTTATCTTGATGGTGGAATGAGTATGGTACGTGCTACATCTGCATGACATGCAGCAGTATGCCTATCATATGTCCATCAGCGTAGAGACACAAGTTGTGTAATATGGTATTCAACATGCATGAAGTATTTTATCATGTTTTTCCTGCTACTGATGTGGCATCACCATTTACAGTTATTTTATAGTTGATAACCAAAATGGGACGAGAGGGAACTAATCTGTTGAATATTAATTAAGAGATAAAAACATCTAGTTGATTGTCCTTTTAGGTTGATATGCATGGAGCAGTAATTTGAAATCGCATAGATCTAGGAAAGAGTCTATAAACTGGTTGGCCATACAAAAAAGGGCCATCGTCTCACCTCAATTCTCAAATTTGTACGTCTGCAAACAAGTTTGAGTGCTGGAGAGCAGCTGGAGTTCTCAATAAAGGCTTTTTCAAGCTTGGATCTATGCTTTGATGAATCAATTTTCACCATCACTTTTAGTCTCAATCACAAGCAAATAATGCTATAATAGTTCAAAGGTTGACTCATTTAACTTCTGAAAAAATTTGTTTTTAGCTATGAATATATTTATCATATGTTTGTGAAAATTTTACAAGCTTGTATCAGGAAACTCATCTATATATAAGCTTGTGAATAACCTTAGCTACTTTTAAGCTCGTTCATAGACTTATTTAGAGGCTTACAAATAAGATTCTTCATAACCCTGGCACAAGCATTCAAGGATTTCTGCTATAATATTGAAGTGTATTTTAATAAAATACTAACGGATTTTACGGGTGAGCTGAATATTACTAAAGTCATTTTTTTTGCAATGTATATGGTAGCAAGTTCTCCCATTTCATTGAAGGCAACTTTTTAACCTAGGTCCTTTAGAGTAACTTCCAATACCTTACCAACTGGGTAAGCTGTCATCTTCATAATATTTAGTTCTGTCATTTCCAGGAACTCACAGTTGTATAAACATCATGGGGTTCTGCTCTGGTAGCACATCTCTAATAGTGTCAATACATTCATATTTCTCCTGTTTTGCTTTTGTATGTGATAAACAAGGAAACTATTATTCTTAATGCTTTTTTATTCTTGTAACCTTTGTTCATGCCCTCTCAATGATTTGATACAATATATATCTCTGTTCATTTGACATTTCCCCCCTGCTTGTAAGCCAATCATCGAATCACAATGTTCTCTCTTTAAGAGTTTTCATTTGTTTAACTCTTCTATGGAACTTATGCCCATGTCAAGCATTCTTCCTAGCTCTTGACATTAAAAATGTGGTATCAATTTTCATCAATATATTTCTGTCTCAAATCCTACCATCAATTCTGGCAAAGACTAGGAGATAGACCACAAACGAAATTACATTGGCCTATTAATCTTATTACTGCTTACTAGTGATTATCCTTTAAAAGACGTTTTCATTTGCTCCTAACTGTGGTGCATCATTTAGTTTAGATTATGTTCCCTGTAAATTGTTTTGCCAGCTAATCTTCAAGGCACAATGTGATATTTTGTGTGAGTCACACAAAATCCAACATCTATCCCTTCCCAAAATATCTCAACTCTACTTCAGTAGTGTCTTTAATTTTTGAAACTTGTGTTTACTATAACAATGCTGTTTGCAATAGTTTGAATCTGAAGTTAGACTGTATCCTACTAGTAATTTTAGATTAAGCTATATTGGTGTTGATATAATACTACAGTTAATGGTGCACTTTTGTAGAGAGCAAAGGTAAGGATTCCTAAATTTTCAACTTGTTCATAAAGCTTGTTAAAGCTTATAAAAAAGTGAAAAAGCAATATGGTGAAAATTTGTTTAAAGGATAATCCGATATACTAAACTTCCATTGATGCAGATTCTGAGAAAAGCTCTATTGTATGTCATTGCAAGAGGTTGTTTCTATGACTTGAATCTGTGACCATCATGACTACTAGGTTATACGACAACAATTTTTTCCATTGTGCAAAGTCTTCTCCTTGTTGTTAAACACACTAGCAATTTTATTGTTGTGCTAATATGGTGAAAATTTTTGCTTGAATTAAGAATTTGTTCTTTAAAGGTGTAGTTTTGGTTTTGCCTTTAACGTCGTGTTTTAACTGCTCTACATTTGTGGAAAACGAAAACACTATGAAGAATCTAATGCTAGAAGGACCTTCCAAATTAACTTGGCAGGAACTAAGTGTCGAAGGGAATTGTTTTACTCCTGTGGACGTTGAGAGAGCTTTGTGGAGCTCGGCAGTTCGCACCAAGTTTCTCCATTCTCCATCAGATGATAAATCAGAGGCTGGAGTCAACAGAAGCGCCAAGAGGAAACGTAAAATTTGAGCTAATCTCCATGGAGTTACTAAACACGCTAGCACTTGTAAGCACTGATGTTTTTGTACCACCAGTAGCATTGTCGATTTCTCAGCTCTCTCATGTCTATGAAACAGTTAGTCTTTTGCTCGTGCATGTAATGTTGCAACAATCTTGGCCAGTAGTAAGTTTGCTCAGTCTAGCACAGACATCAGTGGTCTTATCTTCTAGTCTAGTGAACTGCAAAACTTTCTTAAATGCAGAAAGATATTGATCTTGTCATACTTTAGAGGAAGTTCATCAGGCACTTGTGCCCTTCGAAATCAATATTCACTGAGGCATCGCTCAACCTGTTCTGTTTAACATACTCAAAGAATTCCATGTCAATTCTCACAAATGACCAACACAAACCCAGAAAAGCCTGATGAACCAATGAAGCAGAAACAAAAAGAAGAACGATGCATCATACATCACCCTTCATGTATCATTTTACACATGCAACCAAAAAAATCAAGAAAAATGGTCAGAAGTGTGATCATATGCACATGAATTTTCTAATGACCCTGAACATGAACAGATGCATCACATTCTCGTGTGGATTAGTTAGGGACAAGTGCTGCTCTTCACTTTACTATTTCAGGCTGCAGGACCTTGGTGGAGTCTGTGTCAGTAAAAAGCCTCCAATATGATTTGTTGCAACTTCACTAGGAGCTGGATTCATGGTGTGGAGCTCATTCTGCCATGGACTCAAATGCTGCCAAGCATCAAGGTACAGGAGAGGATGAGTTCAGATGAAGAAGCAAGATGTGGAGAAGAAGTGGATTGTGATTTAGGACCTGTGACAAGGAAGCTTGCTGCAAGTCCCTTGAGGTAGGAAGAATGCAAGGCATTCCATACGGAGTGATGCTTTCAAAGTTGGAGGCATATAAATGGGGCTGGAAGCTGCTCGTTCCTGGATCGAATCCGAGGACAGCCGTTCCTCCGTAGCATGGTTGAAGTGCCTAAATGGATGAAGTTCCAAGAACATAAGATGTCAAAAGTCTTCATACTTTTAACCCCATCGTTCTTTGATACAAAAAAAAAAGAAGCTATGATCTCACATCTTTACAAACAATTCTCTCAGGATTAAAGCTCATTTCTGGATGGACAGCCGCAAGCTTCATCGAAAGGAACTGCGCGTTTCAGAAATAACAGTTTGATTTCTTAGCTCCAAAAGACAATTTTGAATCATGCTCTAGTTAACAAGCTCGACGACCTACCTCAACTTGGCACTGCAACGACTGTATATAGTTGATTATCTCATCGAGCATCATAGCCTTGCCATTGATCTGTAAAACCGAAAAGAACACATCGAAAGACACAACTGTGTGAAGCAATGGAGGATTCTATACCAGAAGCAACTACCTTGTTGCATCCTGGAACAAGACCTCGAAGAAGTCTCATTCTTTCACTGATCTTTTCCCTTCTAACCTGCACGTTAAAGAAACTCTGAGCATGATGCATAAAAATGATGCGTATGGCAATTCGAAACCCTACTCTTTCTGCAAGGCTGTGACTGTTGGTGGACTGGCCTCTCCTGGCCCGTACATGAATGTAGTCATCCTTTGAAGCATCAGAGCCTTTGCTATATTTGCTGCTTGCCCTATGGTTGCTGCTTCCTGGGCTCAGCTCATTCTTCTGTTTGTTCTCATCTTTCTCTGAAGGGAGTGAAGCATCATGCTGCTCTTCCACCGTCACATTCTGATATACAAGTTGGTTTAGTTCAGCACTGAACATGAAGTTAGTGCACATCTACTGAAATTTTAGAAGAGAAATTAATGTATCTTACTTGAAAACTAACATTTTTCCTCTTATTGTGCAGGTGCCTTTGAGATAAACCACCAAGTTCATGGTCTAGTGATAACCTGATGTCACTGTAGGAAGAGATTCTATTTGCCTCAGTAAAGTTCACACTTTCAACTGCACTGAGGGGATCCCAAGTGTTCCCCAAGCACTCCTCAGTAACTATCCCAGCCGAAGCCAATGTGCCAACGACTCCCTCGGATTGTAGACTGGAATACATCTGTGAGCAATGGCAATTTGCATCAGCAACTACCAAACAAAGAAGGGCTTGCAAAAGAAGTGCGCAAGCTTAATAAGGAGCCAGGCATTTGTGGGAAACACAGTTAAACTTTTTCTTTAGGCAAACAGTTGGAGGAATGCTGGCTGGTAATGCAACATGATTTCCCCTTGGCAGCCTTAAATCAAGAGGTAAAAAACAAAAAATATTATATATTTTATCATACAGTGGATATAATGTGTGTTTAATTCCGAGTCAGATTATTGCAGATTACTTCTCTTTTGGAACAATCGAAGAACAATGAAGCACCCAACATGGCAGAAAATTCAGCAAAAATCTGAATAGCTAATTAAACAGGTTGGTGAAAGGTCAGAAGAGAAAATTACCTGTTTCAAGTATCAGTAAAAACTCTCCGAAGCACCAGTTCCTTTCTCACTGTCAGTTAAAGCTACAAAAGGATACATTACTAAAGGATCATGGAGATGAACATGAAAGATGTTTAAGAGGCATGAAATAGTTACTGGTAAACCAGAAGCCATGAGGTGAGAAGGTAAAGGGAGAGGTGAAGACGAAGGTGGCTTTGGTAAAAGAGGGGAGGTTAACCACTAATCTAAGTACTATGTGAATCAAAGTGAGAGAGGGATTGCTGATGCCATTGTTATTTTATTGCTTTTTGTGGGACAAGAGGCAGAGTGCTTCTCTTCCACAATCCCCACCAAACTTTGCAGGAGTAGTGATCTTCTACTGACACAGTGCCAACCATTTCTACACTCATTTTCCAACTGTCAGCCACAACCACACTTAACTTTTTCTCCTCTCGGAATTTTCTTTCAACTGAAACATGTGGAATCTTATGATCCTTGTACCTTCTTGTCCTTTACTCTTTTAAAGCCTGCATGAGTGAGCTTGCTTGGAATTGGATGCCTGGAACATAGTCGAAGGAAAGTGTTAAACAGTCAACTGATGTCCTATCTTTTATCCACGGCTTTGCTCATCTCAGCAGTCATGGCTCGTGAGGTTTGGGCAGATAAACACAATAAATAAGTGGCAAGACTTTGAACTTTAAAAACACACACAAAAATAATTTGTAGATAGATAGATAGATAGATGTGTGTTTTATGAGTAATGAAGAAGATATTTACATGTTGGGACGAGATCATGTTACAAAAACCTGATTTTGTACGATTCCAAAGAAGCTGTCTGAAGTTGTTTTAAACAAGTAACCTGAGTGACATGCAAGATTATTGCATGGAGATTTCATAGTGCTAATTATTCCTTGGATTCCTGACGAAGAAATTAGCTAGAATAGTAAATGAATCAAATATTTACGAATAAATTTGATTTTCGATTTAATAAAAAATTATTTATATTTGTTAAATAGTATCAAAATCAATTAAATAAATAAATTTGAATATATATTGTACATGAAGAGTGTTCATAAATAGTGTTTGTAAAAATAATATTCACTAATTATATTCGTGATAAAATTTTATTTATAAATTTATTTATACTTCATTTAAATTAATCAATCAAATAAATATTAAAACATTAAAACTTAAATAAATTGAGAGTTTCATCACTTTTAAACAAGTTGAGATCAAATTTGATTCAAAATTTGTACTTCTTTTAAAATTTTGATATCAATTAAATAAGTCAAACTCAATTATATTCAAGTTCGAACCAAGTTCAATCTAAAAAAAAAAAAACTAAATCAAGCTTAAATAATTGTTTCAATAGCTTAGTTAATTTTAAATTTACTCGACTCGACTTGATTATCCTATCAAACAAATTTAAATACTATAAAGGTTAACTTACTTAGTTCATTCACGACTCTAAAGAAACACTACTTAATGTTGGTGCTAGTTAGTCTTGTCATATTTAGATATGGAATGAATACTTATGGTTCTCCTTATGCTTTTCTCTTCCTTTTTTTTTCGAAAAGTCAACCTTTAATTAGAACGGATAAACACTCAAGTAGCAATCCATGATCCGAACAGTTAAGCACTTGAATGACTCAGTTATCTTGGATGTTAATTCAGTCTAAGACTGTGATCCGAGCAATTAAATGATTTTGCACGTCAACATTTGTCAATATGCACCGGTGTGACTAGTGAAATTCCTTTGACGATCGAGTCAATACTAGACTGAATGAATGGAACTTGTAGATATATAAACTAAGGAAGTGAAGTGAAGGAGAATAACTAGAGTACGAAGAAAAATCATACCTTCCATCAACGTTGCTCGCCTTTACATAGGAGATGAAAATCCCAAACTGAATATAAATCGGTTGTACAAAAATAAATAGTTGTGGCACCATTACGGGGCACAAGATCTCATAACCCCCCAAGCACACGAATAAATAGATACATGCAATGATTGTCTATATATACATTGAAAGTTCACATACAATAATCCACACAGATATGACTCGTACAATTATAATACAACAAAGGAGCAGAGACAAGATCTCTTTGCAACTCAAGTACTCAAATGAACATATGACCCAATCCAAATGAACGGAGACAAAAACCCATATGGTCCAAACGGAGATAAAAATCCATATGATCCAAATATCCAATATCATCGAATACATTCATTGTTTTTATTTATCCTTTGCTCGAGAGGATGTGTCGACATTGTTTGCATAAAAGGTTATTAGTATGTGACTAAGATCTTTATCAGACAATTAAAGACTTGGGAACATGATAGACCCAACACTTCCTCTTCCATCTTCCCTATTGACCTCTAAACCATTCGAACTTGAGTACATAGTCGAAATGATCAAGTATATATAGATTGATGGCTCGATGGGATCTAGCTGGTCTACAAGAATTCATAAAGACATAATTAAGAAGTTGAAATATTCATCACCATTATCTAATCATGTGTTGTTGTGTGAAATACTAGAGAAGAATAACTACTATAAGAAAACCATATTTTAGATATTGAATTAAAGATCGATTTTCAATAAATAATTAAATATAGAGATGAAATTTGAAATTGATCTATAAATTTAGAGATATGATTTTTTTAATTTATAAAAATATATAAATTATTTCAAATTAATATCAATATTTATAAATTAAACATCCAAATGTACACAATTATAATATAAATATTAAATAAATTTAATTTTATTAACATTTAAATGTACACAATTATAATATAAAAACTAATCAAATTTAATTTTATTAATATACATAATTAAACAAATATGATTATATAATATTTAAATAATACTAAATAATTAACCTTCCACATGGGCCATGGCATTATAAGAAAAAAAGAACAGCTATATTTTCAAAGTTTGTATCTCGTATATCAAAATCTAAACTTAGAAATGTTTTAAAGATCTGCACATAAATTAAAAAAAAATTGAAAAATAAAAATTATAACAGTGAATATTATAAAAGACATATATTATTAATAAAATATATATCTAATTAAACATCTCGTAAAGTTGGTCTCTTGGATCGTATAAATAACTGACTCATCTCTGTAAACCTCTCTAAGTTTTACTGGTTGACATTATATGTCGAATGCAATTTTCCTTCCTTACGTGTTTATTTATGTGATTGTATTAAGAGAGACAAATAAGTGTAAAACCATATCCCTTTGGTTTTACTTGAAAGGATTTTATTATCATGCAATTGAGCAATGTATTACAGGATTGATCAGTCTACGTAGTAGTCGTCAACTAGTTCAGCAGTGAAATAAAAGCAACAGAATTTCGTAGGTATCGACACCATGCATTTTATTTTTTAAAGAGATACACTGTATATATCGATTGGGAGAGTGCTTAATTAGTCTTATCGACCTTGCTTTGTGCATCGCTGTTATTGTTGTTTCAATTAGTAGTAGGAGTGGTCATATATAGCGACTAACAAGCCAGCTAAATTTAGAGTGTGATACGCTTAGTACTCCTGGATTCGAAACAGATCGGAGTACGCCGGCGACGACGGCAAGTCCAATTTGGTCTCGCCGTCGTTCCACTCCGTGGCGGTACCGAAGAATGCAGGTCGAGGAGGAAGAGGCTGAGTCGTAGGCTGGACTCGAACCCCTCGTCCGAACGCGAGCGGTGGGGCAGACGGCCGTGCCGGAGCGCCGGTGAGGCTCTGGACCAACCCGCGGAATTCGCGAGGATCCACCTGGTAAACGCGAGGCGGGGGCGGCTGGGGCCGCCGCCACGGCTTCGCCAACGGCTGCCGGATGATGCGGATCGGCGTCGACCGGGGCGCCACCGGCGGTCGCTCCCCCGGCTCGTTGTTCGTCGCGGCGTCTTCCATGGATCGAGGAGGAAAGATCGAAGCGATCGTGGAAGGAAGGGAGGATTGAAATCTGATTTATATAGATTTGGGCAACTGGCTGGCGCGTGCGCCGACGCCGTGGCGGCGGCTAATTAAATTCGCATGTCTGCACGTAAGTCCGCCGCATGGTCCGGCGACTGGCAGAGCAAGCAAAAAAAAAATACTACTTTGCTATCGCTTCGACCCGAGCCGGGTCGGGCCCGCCGAGTACGGGTGAAACTTAAATCGGCCCGGGCCGCAGCGTTTGACTTCGGGCTCCTCGTGCGTGACGTCCATGAAAGTCAAAGAACATGTCAAAATAAGAAACTATTTTTGGTGGAAAAGCGTTTTTATTTTCCATCTCTATTTTTCAGAAAATAAAAGAATATTTTTTAGAAAATTTAAAAAATATAAAAAAATCATTTTTTATTTTTCAAAAAATAAAAGAATTTTTTCTTAAAAATTTGAAAAACACAACAAAATCATTTTCTATTTTCTAAAAAATAAAAATAAAAAAATAGAAAATAAATAATTCTCTACGACCAAACGCTTCCATTTTACATCAAATTCAGGTCCCTCGGGGAGATGCGGAGTCGGAGCTTTTCTTATCGGGTATGTTTACCGTTTACGTGCTGTTTGGGAGCAAAGAGGAGCGGGAGAAAGCATCAATGTGTCGATAAACAAAAGGAGGACAGATAAAAAGGAGATTAATTTCCTAATTAATTGTATTATTGTATTCGAAAATTATATATATAGACAAAAAAGATATTAAAGTTAAATGAACTTAGACAAATAACTTTTTGTTTTATTTTCAACTTTTGATCGAGATGTATGCGTTATTCTTTAGATTGTTCGTGGTATTTTTTTTTTATTTTAAATAAGTACTTGTTGCATTCCACACTCATAAGGCGTAGACTTTTAAGAAATTCAACTAGTCATTATAAACATGCAACTCATATGCATATAAAAGAAGACAAAGTGGAATGTTATTTTTATGATAGCAAAGGATTTTCTCAACTCATATCAACATACGACCTAAGTCAACTAATATTTTATGTGAATTGACAAAGTAAAATTGACGATAATTAAAAATAATATCATATTATATATGCATCGTGACATATTACTAAACCTCATTAATACTTTAATATGTATAAAAATCAACTTATAGAAGATGAAGATGCAGAAATTATCTATACTAATTTTGTATCGAAAACATGATGCTTTCTATACTAATCAAGAGGGCAGCGAATACAGAATAAAAGCAGTAAAACTTGATGCAGCGCCGAAGGTCGAAAAAAATGGAGCAAACAGAGAGAAGGTAGAAAAAAAATGGAAACTCTATGATACAGATATTGAAATAGAAAAATGAAAAATGGAGCAAACAGAGAGAGAAGGTAGAAAAATAATGGAAACTCTATGATACAGATAGTGAAAGAGAAAAATGATAGAAAATTTTAGAGAGTATTTAGTTCGTAGAAAAAAATTTATTTTCTATTTTTCAAAAAATAGAAAACGATTTTTTTATCTTTTTTAATTTCTCAAAAAATACTCCTTTATTTTTTTAAAAAACGAAAATAGAAATTTAATTTTTTTTTTTTGTGTTTTCTATTTTTCTAAAAAATGCTTATTTATTTTTTAAAAACGAAAATGAAAAAATACTTTCCAAATATTATTTTCTTATTTTCACAAAAAATAAAAAATTTTATACGAAATAAACACTTCCTTATATTTTCTTTAACCTCAAAACATTCATTTATTACTGTAACACTTGACCCTTGTACGATGAATCAAGCAAGGAAAGGAAAGAGACGGAAAAAAAAATTTTGTTAAGGAAGAAAAAGAATTTTTACCGTAAAAGATTTGGAATCGTCAATTTAATAGCTCGTATCAATTTATTCCATGACTATTACGAAGAAAATAAATTATAAAAAAATTTATAAATTTTGACGTGATAATCAAGATATATACAGAGCCATCTCTGGGAGAGGATTGTTGGGCCCACACTCAAAGCCTAAAAAATTTTTTTAATAGGAAATAGATCTCAATTTCTAAATTTTGTCTAAGACTTCAAATTCAAATTTTAAAATCAGGATCGACTCTGGATGCATAGAAGTAATCTGAATTAAAAAAAAATATTTAGACTTCCTCTTAAATCAATCTACTGCAAATACCACTGTGTTTTAGCCTTTACACTATCTCCTCCGTGGAAATCATGCGAAAAAAGTTATCGATGGAACAAACTACAAACGACGATGGACGTTGCAAATTTTTGAAAAAAAAATAAAAGAAAAAAGAATTTTTTTTTGTCCGATTTAAATAAGAAAATATAAAGAAAAGCAATTTCATCGACATTCGTTTGCCTATTAAATTAAAAAATATTTTTTTTTTCAAAATAAATAAAAGATTTTTTTCACTGCTATTTTTTTTCTTCTATTTTTGCCTTTCAAATAAATAGAACATTAATATTTTAGAAGAGTTGTAGCTTGTGAGTGTGTTGAATTGCAAAGTTGACTTTCTATTTAATTTATTCAAAATTTGGTAACCGTTGATTTTATCGGGATTCCGTTGGATCAAAATCAGGTACTTCCCACCGTGGCAGCTCTGGTTTTCTGGATCCTTCTAGCCACGTCGGCTACCGCGCGCTCGCATTTCGTGTGCGGTCTTGTTCCGCAAGCCAAGCAATTTCTTTGTCAATCCTACGCCACCGCCAGACTCGCCTGTTAACTCCCGTTGCCTTTATATAACCCTAACAGACGGCTCCGTGTCCGGCGATCTCCCCCTTGCTCCCGAATCCAGATCTCTCTTTGCTTCCCTTCTATTCTCCTCCACTCCGGTTCCTTTTCATCCTGATCCGCTGCTGCCTGATCATCGATGAACGACGCCTACGCCAAATCTGTCCCCGAGGTAAGGCTACTCTCCTCTCGCGTCAATGCTGAACCGCTGCCCTTTTGGATTCTAGAGCTCGTCGCTTATGCTTCTTGCCTCAGGTGCTCGAAGCATTTGGTGTAGATCCGAGCAAGGGCCTTTCAGATTTCCAGGTGTGGCTGCCTCCCTTTCTCGATCTTATTGTCAAGCAAATCTGGAGCCGGCAGGCTTAAATTTAATATTTCAAGGCCATTTTACTTCTCATTTTCAGGTTTCTCAGAATGCAATTATATACGGAAGAAACGGTACGCTTTCGTGTTTCTGGTCTATGCTGAGCTACTCTGAAGTTTTTGTTCTGGTCTTGGGATTAAAAAAAAACATTGTAGTTTGTACTGTCAATTTTTTTTGTTCTGGTCTTAAGCTAGTTTGTACTATCAAAAGTTCGTCGTAATTAAGTAGTGGCTAGCGAGCCTTATTGCAAAGCTACAATATCATATCATGATGATGTAGTTTCCTGACTACTGTAAGTGCATCAACGCAGACACCCAAATTTGGCTACCTGCAATGACCAATCACATTCCTAACACAGGACTATTCAATTGATAACCAACTTAAAGGGCAGTGCACAAAGCTCCTGCTATAGGTCTGGAGAATGATTTATTGTACTCAGTCTTGTCCTACTCAATTGATAACCTACTTGCTGACTGTAAATAAATCTGCTAAGTCCTAACCCCATCAGTGAAATGATTAACTCACATGACCGACTTCTACTATATCAACTTGCAACTAATTAGATAACCAACTTTATTTGACTTCATAATGCATCGCAACATGACTAATTCTAGTACCAACTTATTTTTCTGTACTTCCTCCTCGATTGAACACAACAAATAAGAAGATTGACCAATTTATATCTTACTCGGCTGATGTACAACTAGTGAGACACCAACCATTTTCTGCTGCCTCTACCAAAAGGTAGACCAACTTTTTCTAGCAGTCCACAATGAACAAAAATTTTCACAATCAGTATGAGTTGTGCTGGCTGTATGACATAATATGCACTCTACACAACCCATGTACAACTAGAAGGTCCATGTTGGGTTTGTTTGCACTAGGGGAATTGATGAATCCATGGAAATGAGATGGATGATTATGTTTTTTTTTTTTCATTTTTTTTAATTAACTTGCTGCCAGATCAACACCCAAATGATGACATTGAATTACCTCATCTAGCCAACTTGTGCCACCATCAATGCATAATTAATGACATGGATGGTTTTTGTCGACCAACTTAAAATTTAAATTGTCAACCATCTATCTTTGATTTTCCTGTTCTACATTTTTATAATAAATTAACATGATTAAATATTGAACTCAATTTAAGAATGCAATTTGTTAAAAAAAAAAGAGTTTTCACTTCTTACTCTGGGCAGGCATGTTTCCATTCTTTGCCTATAGCCTAAGGTGTCCAGGAGAATCTTGTGGTTTTATTACTATTTATTTTGTGATAAAGATGTTGTTCCTCTAATATTCACAAGGAGGCATGTGTGTATGGGTTTTTTATGGCTCACTCTTTTAATATTTGTTTAGAGAGTTTTGATATGCTGAGTGTCAATCGATGTGCGTCGTGTGAGCAATGCAATCTCAACCGTTTGTTCAGATGGGATTGCACAGTAAATAGGAAATGAACAATACTTGCCGTCCGATGTTCTTCTCTGAGTGCGCACTATAGTCAATCCCTAAACCTGTCGGGGTCGCTACCGATGTCGTCGCAGCTAACCAGCCGACAGGCCGATCGGACTGCGGTCGGAATCCGGCCGCTAGCGTTGTGGCCGCTGGCGACCGCAATCTGACTGTGATCCAGTCGGGACTGGAGTCCGACCGGACCGCGGTCGGATTCCGGTCGGATTGCAGTTGAAATTCGGTTGAATTGCGACCGCCAGCGCCGCGGCCGTTGGCGACTGTAATCACGGTTGGATTCCGACCGCAATCTGGTCAGAATCCGATCGCGGTTCGGTCGGACTCTGGTCTCGGTCGGAATTCGATCGTCGACAACGATGTCGAGTGGATGCCGAGTTTTGATGGGAAATGCACAATGTTTCCCATTTACTGTGCTTGCTCGGGTGTGGAAAAGTGGTGCTCGGGGCGAGATGGAGAGCGATGAAAGTTACTATGCATTTTCCATTAATACGCACAAATCGCGTAGCGCACGTCGCTCAGTATAACAAATCCATTTGTTTATATATCCTCTTTGATAATCTTTTTAGGTGTACTTCAATCTATGAGTAATTTTCTTCATAAACATTGATTGTGAATTAATAACAAGGTATCAATCCAGTTCCTTCTTTCAAATGAAATAGCAGTTCAATCAAAAAAAGATACTCTTTGTAGTAACCTGGTATTAATTAGTAGCAACTTCTACTACACTTTATATGCGTTTTCTGGCTCATCACTGACTTATTTTTTGTTCCATGTTTGGTTATGGCTATCATTTGCAGAGCTACCTCAAGAAGAAAGTAAGTTAAAATTTTCTCTCTTTTGCTTGCGATAATATATATATTTTGTTATTAGTCATTGATCATTGGTTTGATTTAATCATTCAATATGGTGATAAATGCAGAAACATTTTTTCATTTGGTCATCTCAATTCTCAATTATATAATGTGACACCAAAATTTTATTCTTATATTGCCATTATATTTAAGTTTTTATGGGAGGGTTTTGGTATTTCTCTAATTTTGCTTGTTTAGATTCAACTCTTAAAATTTGTTTGATTGTAATTTCAGGAAATCAAATAAAATGGAAATAATGAATACATGTTTTTTTTTTCCTTTCCGAGGATGACAATCTTGTTTGTCCAAAAAATAATTTTTATTTATAGAGAAGTAAAAAAAAAAAAAAAGAAATGACGAGCATGTTTTTTTTTTAAATTTGTTTCATTGTCCTTTTTTTTTTGAAAAACCAGAAAAATTTCGTGAAATCTAATGTGCCTAAGGATTTAATTCAACATTGAAATGTTAAGGTTGTATTTCCTACAAGGGAAAGAAATGTAGGGGGAAACAAGGTGGTGAGAACTTTTCTTCAGCTGCCTTTCCCTCCATTTCCTTTGGTGGAAATGAAGGAAAGGACAGGTAACCATTGCTACATTTCAATAACAACCATAAAATGAAACCTAACAAAACAACCATTCTGGAAAGCTGTTAACATTGTGGGGCATTTTGAAAATTACTCTATTTTTATGTACTTCAAAATTTCCATTTATCCCATGTATCTTTGACAGGATAGAAATGAGTAATAAGACAAGAAAGGAAAGGTTAAAGTGTAGTGGAGCTTTCGGAATCTTGTGTAATGGGTGTTGTGTCTCTTATACTAAATTTGTAAGAATATAGTGCACTAGCAGCCCTGTTTTATGTTTGCCAGTAATGGGTGATTTTTTAACATCACATAAAAAGTTATCATAATAGAGATGGTTATGCTAAACTGGATATGTTTTTACCCGACATAATAGAAAATATTACTAATGAGTAATTAGGTGTAATTAAACTTAGTTGAAATAAATGACAAATTGAGCGAAGATAAGTCAAAGATGATATATGTTTAAGAATTATGAATATATACTTCAATGAGAAAAGATGCCACATTAGAGTGGAAGATGAGAGGGTTTGGGAGACCTATGAAAATTATATCTAATATTACTAATAATAAGATCTGACTAGCTTTGTAACTTTATGTAACCTTAATAGTGAAGAATGATCCAAGTAGCCAACCACTAATAGTTGGTATTTGTGGCTTGTTTTTTGTATGGAAAATTGATTTTACATTTGATCTTCTTTGAGCATTTGGCATTTTTTCTTATCTCCTGCAATATTATTATGCGGGAAAGCTACATAATTAACCTCCCCTCAACCTGAATTACACTTGGATCAACCTAGTGACTAGTCAACTAATTCTGTTACTCCCATGTGCAGGTACTCCTTTCTGGAGAAGAGCCTTGAATCAGTTTGATGATTTACTTGTTAAAATATTAATTGCAGCAGCCATTGTTTCGTTCCTTTTAGCTTTGATCAACGGAGAGACAGGGTTTACAGCTTTTCTAGAACCTTCTGTAAGAATTCTTTTAACACCCTTCTTTTTCTTATGATCCATGTTACTGATTCAACTGTATGTTGGCTTAGATGGAACCATCTCTTGATTAAACATTATATGAGATACCCTTAAGGTTGGCATGCATAATAGTATCCTAGCAAACCATTAAAATACTCGATTGGAAGTATTGGCTTGAAAAGAAAGTGCATGTTTTGACCAAATCAAGAAAATATTTATGTGGCTGGACCATGCAGAACATATTTCTACCATCCTTCAGCAGCATTTGGAGAGTGTAACTGTAGACAAGGTGCAGTTATGTGCTCTGCACAGTGCATAGTATATAGTTCCAAGTGTTAGCAACATGCTTCTGATGTTAATATCGTCTATTCCGATACAATCAATATTGATATTGTGCAAATTCACTGATATTGACTGATTGAATTTAGTTGGAATCTGGCGGAATCAATCATTATCAACAATATCAAATCCCCAATTTTGGCTTAACTATTCACTTGATAACAATGACAGAAAACAAAGGGCTAGTTAAATTAGTCAATTAGAATCAAATTCTTCCTACCCGGGATGATACATTCTGATTTTTTTGGATATTTTCCAATATGAATTGAAGAACTTGGACATGGATCAGAAATGTAGTTTAATATGTTACTATATTATATTGTTTTAGTCATTGCTAAAATTTAAATTATTCTGCATTTCTTCTGCTTTTCTGATCCGATCTAGCTTTTTTTGTGGATTTTTTATATGGCAGTTCCTATGTAATATCCAGCTATAATTTCAAATTTGCACCATAGGCTTGTTGACATTTGTTAAACTCCTGTAGCATAAACTCCTTTTTTTGAAATCTTTGGAGGATCATGCTATTCAGTTCTATAATTTTCATTGTCAATCATATCATCATTGGATTTTCTGTCAACTAGGGATAATATACTTGAAATTTGAGAGTTTATAAATGGAATGGGGGCCCTATAAAGGTCATCTGTTTCCTACAAAGTCAACAGCTTGTTTATTGTTTGTCATTTGCATTTCTACTAGTTACTTTATTTTCCTTGGTGGCATTATTTTCTTTATCTCTGCTGTTGAAATAGCTATATTTAGGCGAATGAAGTACTTGCTGCTTTTTTTCCCTAGTAATCCTCTGTCCTTTAACGTGTCTGTAGTTGATCACAGGTCATACTTATGATATTGGCTGCAAATGCAGCAGTAGGTGTGATAACTGAAGCAAACGCTGAAAAGGCACTCGAGGTAATTTGCTTTTTTGGCTTATGCTTATTGTGATAATAGATGTTATTTACTACACATACACCTTTTCTAAAAGCTTATAGTTTGATTAGTTGAAACTCACTGCATGTTTGGGTTGTAGGAATATCTATTCCGTTCCCAATGAATTTTGTGGACTAGCTGTTTTTTCATTTGGTTGCTAAAAGATACTGCAACAGCAATTTTCACTCTCAATTTTTATAACCTGTTTGTTGTACCTAGCCCAAAACCACTTATTCGAATATATTCAGATTATTATTCCATCAACCAAGCTTTATTAAGTTGGAAGCAAAAAAAAAAGTGACAAAATCAAACTCGCTTCTTCTCCTTGTGCTCCCAAGTAGCCTCCCGAGGTGGGGAAACACAAGTAGCATACTATTACAGATTTACTAACTTTATTTTGGGAGTACCTATTTCCTAAGTTTCTCATTGATTTCTCATTTTGCACTATCCAGAATCAGTAAACTTCTTAGTTTGAGCTTGAGGCTGTTTTCCTCCAACTTTGTTCATTGCTAAGTCCTTTTCTTTTTTGAAGAAAACCGAAATTTATTGGAATATGAATAGGAACTTAAGCTAGGGTCATTTTTTTCTTTGAATTTCTCAAATTGGCTTTGCAGCCTGGTCTTTCAGTTAATAATTCACACACAAATACCATTCCCAAGGGTTCACATGGAGGAGAACCTCTGGAAGGTCTCATTGTTGATTGTTTTTTTACAGACCTTACGTAATTGGGTTAGCTCACTTAAAGAAGGAAAAAACAATGTTCTTAGCTTTTATGAGCGGTTGTAAATTTCTTTTTTTATTTCATGGCAATAAATTCTACCTACTTTAAGCTTGTAACTTGTGTTTCTTTAATAACCACCTTATCTCATATAAGATTAAATTATATGTATTTTCTACGACTTGAATCTTCTTGAATCTGTATCTTTGATCTTTTCACCCTATTACTGCATATATTGCAGGAGTTACGTGCATATCAAGCTGATGTTGCAACTGTCCTTCGAAATGGTAAATTCCATATCTTCTAAACTATTTCCTATCAATTATTGCTCATTGGTGCTGCACGTTGATGGTAACATCTCTTCTTAAGAAGTTCATCTCACCTAGGCTTGGCCTTTGGCATTCATTTCAATATTCTCATATCTGCTACATATTGGTTTTTATATAACTGATTGAACTGCAGTCTTATAAAAAGTATATCTTAGTCTAAATTACCAATGACAATTTAGTATTCTATAATCAATATGCTTATATATATATATTTTCTAGGATTGTAGTTGATGCATAATGGTTTCTTTAGACAACTAGAACACACGAATTAATGATACTAATGACTTTGTAGAAACGTTAGTGTAGGATGAAAAGCCTTTCCATGTGGGAGATATTAGCATGAGAGGATGGAGAGAGATGTATCAACATCTTGCACACAATTATGAGCACAAAAATGTGGAGAATTGGAGAGAAAGCTATGGATATGTTGGGACTTGGTGTTTAGTCCGGAGGATGGAATCATGGTTTCAAGTGCCAATTGGTGTTAGTAGGCATGCTTAAATATATAGTTCTGGTCACTGACCGATACCAATATTGTGTCCGCATGAAAATGTTATTGCATGGCTTGTGTCAACATTGTTCAGTAGTATCATCCGAGAAACCTTATACTGTTTGAAAAAGAAAGATTCTTTTTTCCATGACATCCTTTGATTCCACCTGCTTATTTCATCATCTAACTAGCTAATTCATGACATCCTTTGATTCCACCTCCTTTGATCATGGAGACTCTAAAAAGAGGTGTAAAAGGAAACTTCTCTTCGAATGACATCCTTTGATTTTGTCTCCTGGTCATGAAGAAGACTCTAGATATTAAACTATAGTGTGCCAGATATGCAACCATTGGATTGTTGAAGAATTCATATTGATCCTGCTTATTTTGTCATCTAACTAGCTAATTCATTGAGTAAAAGGAAAATTGTCTTCCAATGACATTCTTTGATTCCGTCCCCTGGTCATGAAGACGCTAGAAAGAGGAATGAAAGAGAAGAAGCATTAAAGGCTGGTATTAAACTATAGTGTGCCAGATATGCACCCGTTGGTTTGTTGAAGAATTCACGTTGATCCTGTTCATTTCGACTTTAAAGTAGTCAATTCACTGGTTCAGTTTCCCTTGGCCATGTCGGATGAAAATGTTTTCCCACTTTTTTCTGAAAACTTGCTTAACAGGAGAGAGAGAGAGAGAGAGAGAGAGAGAGAGAGAGATCATTCAATATTTCACCTTACCTCTCAATGCAGGAAGCTCTGTTTGTTTATATAGATGATATAATCTTTACTTACAACATTAAGTCTATTGACACCAAGGACTTGGGCTACAAAGTGGTTTCTTTGTATACATGGGGAGATATTTATATCTTACAACTAACATATGTGCATGGTATACTTGGAAAAGCTGGTATACTAGGAGCTAAGCCTATTCACACCCTCACAAGTCTGACAGATTGATGCTAAGATGAGAAAGGTTATTATCTGATTCAGAGAATGAAGATTAGTTGGCAATTTGAACTTCTCATCACCATACTTGACACTTCCATGGCTATAAGTGTGGTCGATCAATTGTTAGGTGCTCCAGAAAAGGAAGTACATGAATGCTGATTGAGCTAATTCTCTCATATATAGGTGGAGGTGATCTGCATTGAGCTATTGTGCTCTTCTAAATGGTGCAGTTAACGTTAATAACTTTTCCCTAAATCAAAAACTTTCTCTTTTCCCTCCTGTTTTCTATCTGTCAATATAAACTGAACATAAAGAACAAAATTTGTTTACTTTTTCCTCTCCATTTTTTTATCTCCCTCTTCCACTCTTTTCTCTTTCTATCTCAAGTGAAGGGACCTAAGGTGAATCAAGCATTAGTATGAAAGAAAGGTACCGTGAATTATGTTTGGTTCTTTTTATAGGTTGCTTTTCAATCTTACCGGCCACAGAACTTGTTCCTGGAGATATTGTTGAAGTAGGAGGTATGCCGATCCAATGTCTATTTTATGGTGCTTGGTTCATAGTTTGTATGATCATATTTTTTTTTTCTTTCCATTTTCTTGTAGTGGGATGCAAGGTCCCTGCTGATCTGAGAATGGTAGAGATGCTCAGCAGCCAATTACGTGTTGACCAGGCAATTCTCACTGGTACCTAGTTTCTTCTTGTCCAAATTTGCGGACTAATTATTTTGATGATTTCCTTTGTGTTTGGTTAGAACAATTTTAAGAACTCTGGGATTATACAGGTAAACTGTTATACAATGTTCTTTACAAGTTTGTGCTAATCACATCTTGTTATGTATACTAATAAAGACAAACTTGTAGGTTATGATTATGCTCAAGTTTTTTCTTTACATGTTGAATAGATGTTACCTTCAGTTCATGATCGTGCTTGTCTGCAGGACCTCTTTAGTTAAGTTTGATCAAGTACATCTAAATGATTTGGTTAATGTATATGTTTGGTGTTATAATCCAATCTTTATATTTTCCTCTATTCTAGATTTGTCTATCACTTTGATTCCTTGTATGCAATGTTTTAAAATCTTGAGCCAGAGATTTGGTCTTCAATGATATGGTTTCATATCATGCCGAAGTGCCAACACATGATGAATTAGAGGTAGGAGAAGAAAAGAGATGCAGAGGAAGAAGAATAAGAGAAGACATCTGTATACCTGTTTCAATCCCTGAATTAGTTTTGATAACACATGATACTTGTTGGCATTATCAACACAGGCACCTCAGTCAATTAGTTTCAATCCTTGAGATGTTTTGATTGTGCAACCCAACCTGATACAGTATGAAACCATGTTATATGAAGATACGAATATTTGTTTATATGCAAGTTCTTCCACTGATTGTTCTTTTAAAACTAGATATTATATTCTTTTGTGAACGAATGGTGCTTCTTCCTCTGCTCTCTGAAAAATTTTATCAACTTTCCTGTGGTTGGGAAGGTATTTTGGGAAATTATGGGATATCATGATAGTTAATTTTTACCATTGAAATTGTTATGCAGAATAACAACTGACGTGAGCTTGGCAATGGAAAGGCTGCTTGCTAGAGAAAGCTAGTCACAAAACGGGTTGGATCAGATTGGGTAGATTAGGATCAATTATGGAAACAATTGAAAATTAGAAATTTGGCAAAAAGGGGAGGAGGGTTTCAACTTCCAGAATCTATGGATCTGGGTTGTCAGAGAACCTAATCAAGATGCATGCATTTTTCTAATACACGGTATAGTGATGTGAAAAGTGATGATTTACATCCTGAAGAGCAATAAAGATGTTATGTGAAAAAGTTGATGGATAATAATCACTATGGATTAGTTTAAATGAAGCAGGCCGTTATGGCTTCTTCAAAAATCCATGCTGATAGACATATCATAAAGGCATTGCAATTAGGAAGGCCAATGCAGCTAGAGAATTTGTGAGTCTGTTATTGTATATGCTTTTTCTCCTACCAGCAATAAAAGGAATAAATAATGTTGTTTTAAATTATGTGTATAATTAACTTTAATGAAGGGGAGCCTTGGCGCCATAGTAAAGTGGTTGCTGTGTGACCTTGCAGTCACATGTTCGAGTTGTAGAAATCAAGGTTTAAAATTTTAAGTCATGCGGAAGTTTTGGTATCGTGTCATACCTTGTCGTATGATTTCAATATTTTTTTATTAATATTAAATTGTTACAGATATTTATTATTAACATATAATTGAGATGTTGAACGTTGAATTTAAGTTTTGATATTATTTCGTGAAATGTTTAATTCTTATTGAGTAAAATCAATTTAATTTAGATATTTTTGATCATATTAAAATTAAATCTAATTTGATTATTAGTATAACATTTTATAAAGTTAGAAATTATATTATATTTAATTTTTTATTAAGAAAGGAAAAGAATAATCATTTTTAAAGGGGTTTTGTTTTTTATTTAACTTAAAAGGTAATTTGTTTGTTTAGTTTGATGGAGAAAAAAATAATAAATGAAAGAGGAAAAAATTAATAAGGAAGGAAAAATTATTGGATAAAAGAGAAAAAAAAATTTAAAAGGAAAATAAAATACTATTTAAAAAAATAAAAAAATTTAACAGTTCCAACTAAAAAAAATTAGCCCCATGGTCCCCTCGGTGTCTTTTGCACCCTTGCAAAGGCTGTGTAGGCGTCGCAATTGCCTTTGTGTCCCGGTGGAGGTCGTGGCGGCCTTGCGAGGGCTCGCAACAACCTTTCCGCCTTTGTGCCCCGCAGAGGTTGTGATGGCCTCGCGAGGGCTTGTAACAACCTTCCCACCTTTGTGCCCTCCATATAGATCGCAATGGCCTCACGAGGGGTCGTGACGACCTTCGTGCCTCAATGGAGTCACGATGGGCTCGTGTGGGGTTCGCGACGACCTTCACGCCCCCGCAGAGGTCATGTGTCCTTGGGCGGGGGCATGACAATATCTACTCCCTCGCAAAGGTTGCACGGGGGTCGTTGCAGCCTCTGCACTCCCACGACGACCTTGTATGAGGGTTGCGACAAATGCCAGTTGGCACTTGGCGGGTGAAATGGTAAATTCCATCTGTGCTGACCCGCATGACACGAAATAAAAAAGACTTGGCAAAAAGAACCTCTTGCAATACAAAATAAAATTGTGTATAATAGATCCAATGTGGTATGTTCTTCCTTAGGATCCTACATTAGCGGGATTCATGCACCGGACTGCGCTTTATATAATTTACTTCAATATTGAATTCTGCAAACCAGATTATTTGTGACTAACTAATAAAAGTTGGCTATATGTATGAAATGTGAACATGAATATTACGGAAGCACGTTTAAACTGAAAAAATCTTCTCTCTTTTCCTTCTAAGAAGATTGATGCTTCCTTCTTCTCTTTAGTAATACTATGTCTCTTCACCTGTGATCCATTCTTCAGTGCACCTAATTTTCTTGGCCAGAGGAACATCAAATTTAAGGGGCTTCATTAAACAGTGGAATGCCATTCAGATAACCCTCAATATGGAATCTAATTAAAGTCGCTAGAACATAAAAGTATTAGTCAAAAATGTTGATTTAATTATGGAAAGTTATCAGTAAAAGATTTTAGCCATGTTTCAAAGAAAATGTTGAAACACCATGTTTCTTTTTATGAATGCTCGAACTTATTTCTTGTTCTACTGATAATGGATTATAACTTTGGATAGACAGATCCAGATCTTAGTTTCTGCTTTGATTTTCCAAAAGTTTGTTTCCTATCAAATTTGTTGTAGGTTTTTTGCTTTCTTTCTTGGATTTATGGTTTTGATGTTTTTTTCCCTATAATATGCTATTTGTTTCTGTTTGTCATATTACTTGCATATGATGATGTATTTTCTCAGTATAACATAGTCTAACTGGTCTCATTGTAGTAATTTTTCTGTTCATTCTTTGGTCTCATGTGCTGTTTTCCTTTCTTCTTCTCTTTACTTTCTTTATTTTGTTGTCCTTCCCTTGATGTGGACTTAAAATAGTTCTCTATGCAAACAACCCAAGTCTATTAAACCTCTATTGGTTTTCCAGGGGTTATTCTTCTATTATTTGAGTTAGCTTTTGTAAATTAACAAGATTTTCCTCATGACTTTTTTTTCTTAGATATTGTCTTGAGCAAAATTTCATCCAAATTTTTATCCTCAGATGTTCTTACATTTTCAGCAAAATGCCAAATTATCTACTGTATACTCATCTTGCATTTTTCCATGTTCAATGCCACTTTGCCAAATTCTTTATACATGTAACATGTGGTTTTTCGCTAGTAATTAAAATTTAGAATCTGTGGCTTATAAAACTTAATAAGTGTGGTGACGTCATAGCTGATGATGATGTGTAATACTATCAAAGATGTTTTTTTTTGTTCTAAGTGTTAGTACTTCACTGATAGATTAGTGCACCTTTAGGGAATTCAATAATGGAATGTGTAGGGCGTTCAACGTTGGTCCACTATCTTCTTGTTATTTGCTAGCCTAAGGATGACAATTCCAGTCATGTCATGTTAACACTATATAAAATAATATATATTTCATTGTATGTTTTAAAAATAATTTAACATGATCTAAGATTATTAAATATACTTAAAAGTTATGCAACTTTAAAAACTTATTAAAATTAATTCAGCTTGGTAAATGGATTGGCATTCATTTATATATTTAGATTGTGTTGTATCACTTTTCTTCTTATCTTTATTAATCATATTTCTAGTCAACTTTGTTCATGTCTTGTTATCTAGTGGTATTCAATATTGTGAGTCCTATTATTTGCTTTAGGGCGTTGCATGAAGTTCATATACAATTTCAAACCATGGCACCATTTATATAGTACTTGCAGTGTCTTAGTTGTTGCCTTGGTTCTAAATGTGGTTCTAAAATTTCTTTGCACGCTCTCTATTTAATTTGTATTGTTGTAAAGCATTTGCAAAATGTACAAAGTGGTGTTTTTAAGCATGTGCATTTCTGGAATTGGACTTGTAACCTTCGGTGTTTTTTCATTTCTTTAATATATAGGTGAGAGCTGCTCAGTGGCAAAAGACCTTGAACCCACTGTGGCAACTAATGCTGTATATCAAGACAAGACAAACATCCTTTTTTCAGTATGATTATTTTTTATATCCTAATTCTCTGTTTTTGCTTCTATTTAACAGCTTTTATATTCCCCAAAGTTGATATATTTGCTTTTCCCTTTACTATCTTGCAATGTTTGTACATTCTGTGATACTTTGCTTAATTTTACATATTTTATTTATGGGAAAATTGTCTGTAGAATATGCTTTTGGTTTGGATGGAAAGATAAGAGGATGGATGGAAAAGCTAGGGAAAATGACAAAAAAATATACATGAGGGCTTCATGCTATATTGCAATTTTGTGAACTTTCTCTTCTCCCCCTCATATCTTTCTACCCATCCTTAGGGTATACTTCTTGTGAGGGAAGGAAACTAGGAAAGAAATAAAGTGAAATAAAGTCACTGAAAGATTTCTCAAGTACTTTGAACAATGGGCTTGCTGTATGCATTTTCCCTCAATTAAACTATGCTAGTCGTTTCCTTATTTTGTCTTACAATACACATTAGTATTTGACTAAATCTTGTATTTGATGTGCAGGGTACTGTTGTCGTTGTTGGCAGAGCGAGAGCTGTTGTAGTTGGTGTTGGATCAAACACAGCAATGGGAAGCATACGTGATGCAATGTTAAGGACCAATGATGTATGAATCTTTTAGTTCTTCTACTTGCATGCAATTACATAAAAGTTAATGAGGGTAATAAATTTTGTCTTGAAGAGATCACAAATAGTTGGGACTAACTTGTAATTGTGGTTCTTTATATTTATATTAATCCGTATGCTTTTACTCTTAAATTTAGTCCGAGAAAATATTTTGGATGCTAATTTGTTATTTTCTGATCTTGAAGGTTTTGCTAAAATGAAATGAGATTAAGATCACTGGTCATTAGAAAACATGTGAAAAAATAATTATGTTAAGAAAAACAAAACAAAAGGTGACGTGAAGAAAAGGAAATGCAAAATTAAGGAAAATGTTAGGTAAATATGCACACCCTATTTATTTTTTGAAACATGTTATCTTTCTCTTCACCGCATTGCCCACTATTGGTAGGTTTAGAAATGATAGAATAAATAAACTTATCTCTCACCAATAACTTGGTTATTTAGCTAGTGGAACCAGAAATTGATAAATCCAATTAATATGCAGGATCATCAATCAATTCCTTGCCGTTCCTACTCAAATGGAGTCATAATTGTGGGTTAAAAAATTTATCTGCTTAATTTAGTTAGAGGAATTAACATTCTATGAATTAAACAAATTTAAGAGTCACAATATGTACTAGTTGAATCCAACACATTCCCTGATGAGTATATTCTCATGATAGTTGATTTGCATGATAGAATTGAAATGATTTTGCAGGAAACAACACCTTTAAAGAAGAAACTCGATGAATTTGGAACATTTTTGGCCAAGGTATTTTCTGTTATTATATTTATCATAGATCCATTATATAAATATTGAATTATCAGACCAGTCAAAAACCAATTGATGCCCAAGACTGGTGCTATACTGCTATGCAGTGTGGAAAATGCAACACTATAGTAGGACACCATTTATTAAAAACATGCTCAATCTACTATATGTTTTCTCAAATTGCGATACTATGGTTTTAATGATAGTCATGCATAATCTCAAATATTCATTGACTTACGTTGGTCACAATTGAGAGCCTTAGTTCTGTATCTACATTAGTTGTTTTAGTTCTAAGGTAATATATATTATTCTTCTTAGGTAATTGCAGGAATTTGTGTCCTAGTATGGGTTGTTAATATTGGGCATTTCCATGATCCTTCCCATGGTGGAATTATGCGAGGTGCTATTCACTATTTCAAGGTACAACTTTATTTTCATTAATTATAACACATTATTTTTATATTATATTATTCTCTTGAATGTGGAAAATCACAAATATATTTACATGTTTATTTATCTATTTTCTGAATTGTGTTCTAGATGCCATCATTCCATAAAATTTTGAATGGAAAAGCATAAAAGCTAGAGCACACATTCTTTATTCTAAAAATTATGCTTCTCTTATACTTTTATATTTTTGGAGTTTTCCCCTAAAAATAAATATTTGTGCCTGTGCCTTTTTGCTCCAAAGAGTTCAAGATACTAAATTACAGTATTAGATCATGCCCAAAGTCAATGTACATAGCATAGATATCATTTTGACATGTGGGAGTCAACAAGCTGCGACAAATCTCTAGTAGTGCAAAATTATTTAAAAAATAAATCATATCTCATTCCATTACAAATGTATTTCATTGTCAGCCGGTTTCCTGTTAGATGTTTGGTAAATGGTGTTGGATCTTGAATAGTAATAATCAATCAATATTCAGAGAGTTGTCTAAATGCCCTTTGTCAGGCATAAGAACCAAGTTAGATAGGGATTAGTCCATTATGATTTTGTTTCATTGTCAGTTGTGGTTGAAATCAGCACTCTGAATAGTGCTTGTAACCTCGTGAATACACTGGCTTCGGAATCCTTGCATCACTAGTGAGAACCTAGTGATTCAAGTTAAACGTGCAACTCCAATGAAACTGGAGCATTTTTAATGCATAAGATTTTAATATTCCACACTTTGTGACCATAAAACATAGGAGTCGCTACTTTTATTGAGAACCTAGTGAGTATTCCTTCCTGTTCTGGGTTCACTTTTTTTAATGTATAGCTACGTGGATGCATATATAGATAACTATTGAAGGGAACACAAGAAGAAAAAAAGAGAGACAAAGGTGAAGAAATAAGCAAGAAGGCATTGAGCAAACGCATAAGCTGAAAATGGTGAATAGTAAAGGAACAGTAACTTAAAGGGAAAACAATTATTTCAATGAGACTGAAAAATGCAGAGTTGAGCAATATGTATGGACATAACATATCAAACACATCTAGACAGCCACATCCTTCATTTATAAAGTTTTGGCCACATCTAGACAGCCACAATGCAGTGTTTCATCCCTGAACGTTAATACCAGGATTTGCCATATGTTTAGATGCCTTATGGTTCCAATAACACTAGGATTGGATGGTGAATGAGCTTGCTATATTGAATTTTGAGTTTTTCCATACTAGAACCCATCCTTCTACCTTAAAAAAGTAGATGTTGGCTCTTTCCTAAAATTGGCAAATCCCATCTGACCAAAAGCATCAGTTCAAATCCAGGAGATGAATACCCTTTGTTGACAGCCTACTTTTGATATTTATTATATCAAGAAAGATTAGCCACACTATTATTTTAACTTTGAGTGGAGCTATGGAGTAATCTGGTCCTCTTGTTATTTGATGATTGTGCTTTATTCCCCTCTTTTCTTCATGCAGATTGCAGTTGCTCTTGCTGTTGCTGCCATCCCAGAAGGGCTTCCAGCTGTTGTTACCACGTGAGTGCTCCATTGAGCGGAAATCTGTACCTTAATTCTCTTATACTTGTATAGCGATAATTCTGTGATGCTATTATCTCTCAGAAAATGATAATAAACATTTTTGCCCTATACAAAATGCAACAAATATTGAAATTTTACTAGACTAATATGCAGATTGAAGATACCGACCTCTGCAGTTAAGCTCCTGTATGCATTTACTGTTAGTAATATATGAGAGATGTCCTAAGGCAATCGCCTTATGTATGAACCATTTATATGATAAATGAAGATTCACTATTTGAGTATACATGTTTTATGTATTTGATTGGATCTTAAACTCATTTACTGAATGTCCACGATACGATTCACAGCATGAGAGAATTTGTGATTGGATCACAACTAGTGAGTATCTCTACGTGTGTAATTGTGATGTATCGGAATTATCCCTAGTCGATGAATTGATGGATTTGGACACCATCAATTCTGTCGAGACTAGCACGAGGTATACTCCTTGGTGTATCCAAGCGGTGATTCTCACCGGGCCGAGACATAGTGATGTCCGAGTTAATCGTGGATGCTAGTTATGGTAACTAGTTCATCGAGAGTGACCACCGTAAGACTTCATATGGTTCTCGTATATAGATATACGCCAAAGTTCTTACGCGCTTAAGTCTACATGCTTCGCTGACTTGCAGATTCAAGTCATCTCGATCATGGACTTGCTGACATCTTAAGCAAATATCTCTAAGGAGATGTGGACCCGGATGATTGGGTATAAGTCGGTGATCAAGGTGTTCAATAGCCTATAAAGGATTCACCACTCCTTGCGAGGAGATGTATACCCATGGCCTCGTCGGATTGTTACTAAAGTCTTTACAAAGCATTACATGTTTAGAGTAAGGTACTCTTCGATACGCGAGTAACTAGAATCCGTAGGGCGAAATGATACTTGGCTAGGTGTAGTCAAGTGGGACCGACACAATGTACCGTCCCGAAACAGTGGGTATAAGATGAGTGAAGGAATGCCGACGATTAATTCGAGCATCAAGGGTTTCAGAAATAGTTCTGGATCAACCGTTGATCTTTTCGGTTAATTGGGGATCATGATGTACTACTAGGTGCCACTCATGATCGATCTATAATTAATGGTTAATTATAGACGGCCAACATAAACCGAGAACCTATTTGGTCACACGCACAACGAGTGTAATCCAAAGGATTTAAAACGAGCTTGAGAATAGGATTCTCGGGCATCGAGAGAGAAAATATGTTTGGACTAAACATAGTGCGAGCATGAAATTGTTCACGAATGACAACGCATGGATGCCGTGTCTTACTGAAGACATAATGGATGAACCAAAATGGTTTGGTTCTAATCCAATGGATGAGAATAAACCAAAGGGTTTGGTTTATATTAAACGAATGAACCAAAGGTTGGTTCGGTTCGTTTTAACTTAAAATAAACCATCATGGTTTGGTTTATTTTAACTTATCTTAATGGAGCGGGTTAACGGGTTTTATGGATATGATCCATTAACCATTAAGAGAATTAGTTCTCTATAAAATAGGGCTTAAACCCTAATCCACATAAAACCCTAATCAAGTTGTTGCCGCCCAACATAGAGTTGCCGCCCACCCCTTGTTGGTGAATTCGGCGCCCAACCCTAAGTGCCGCCGCCCAGCCTTTGTGTCGCCGTCCAAGTCATTGGCGACTGCTTCAAATGCATTGAACACTCCGGCGACCCTCCGGTGATCCCCTATAGGTTTGGTATCAAGGTGAGGCTTTTCTTTCCTTGGTTGGCCGGCGCCTATATCCTTCACCAAGCTGTCCAGTTTTCTGGACAGCTTCTCCTCCTCTCGTCGGAGCGTCGTTTGGACGACGGTTAGTGCTCCGACAGCGGCTAACTTACCGGGGATTTGATCTCCGGTAATCCTCGGAGGTGGAGGACGAAGGATTCGTCAATTGGTTGACGAATACCTCTCCGGAGAAGCGAGTTTTGAGAACTCGTTTTAGGATCCGAATTTGGATTCGGATCGTGATCATCTCTCGATCACGTCGTCTTCAACACGAGGCTAGTAACCCGTACGAAGACGAAGCTCGTGACTTAGCGAAGTCATCCCGAGGAGCTCGGCGTGGATACAGATAGAGACGATTCTTACGAGGATCGTTCCGGTTGATGCTGTTCCCGCTACACGTCATACGGAAGGTATAACGTAGATAATTTTCTTTTATTGCAAATTTTAATTTACGGTTATGTCTACACTTGTTGTAATAGCATGCGTGTGTTGTGTGTGTTGTAATAAATATAGATTTATTATTTTTAATTGCTTCCGCTGTGCTCATGTTTACGAAACATGATCGAACACACACACGCCGCGGTGCAGGAAACCCAACATTTACTAGTTAAAGCAACAAAGTGGAATTTTGCTTGTATATACCAAGGATGATGTTAGAGAACTATTGGGTTGTCTTTTCTTGGGCCATCTTGATTTAATAGACCTTTCTTAGTGCAGCTTGTGAAGGTGGCATTAGCTAGCTAGCCTCTAGCACGTGATGAGTAAAATGTGTTAATATTGATTTTCCAATTGTAAGCTAACCAGTAGAAATTCTAATTTGAACAACTTAAATACCTTTCCTTCATCAGCTACCACCAGTTTCAAACAACAAATGAGTTATCCTTATTGAAAAAATTATGTCATGTGAAGCAAACTATGAGGATTGGGATTCTCTCTTAAGTTTGGATGCAAGTGTTGACTACAATTTCTTTGTTTCTTATTGTCTACTAAAACTCAGTATTTTGAAAAGCTCAAACCAAATAGATTGTTGAGCTGAGAACTAGATCAGCTGAGAAAAATGCTTTTGCCAGTTTAACAAAATTTACGACAAGATAGTCTTTTATTCACAAGTTTGGATGCTTGATTTTCTGAATGTCACTAGTAGACTGATGAGAAGCAGCACTACAACTGTCTTATGCTATTGGTGGTCAAGCTGAGGTAGTTTGTGTCTCCTTAACAATTTATCAGCTCATAAGCCCCAAAGATTGCAACATTAGCAAGATTCCACTTTTCTTATTCACTTCATTGAGAATTTAGCTATAAAGGTAATTGATCTAGGAAGACATGGAAAAGGAAAACTATGTGGATGGAAATGGAAAAAGAGAGATAAAATTTGGGGTGGGGGGGGGGGGGGGGGGCATATCAAGCTAGTGAAGGATCCCATGCAACCCCTATTTAGATAGATCATTTGGTTTTTGGTATATGAAGGGATTCAAACTAGCTGGAAAAGCAGCCTAACATCATTTACTTTGAGAAATTATGGAAGATAAGAATATCAACACGTCTATGGTTACGTTTTTGCTTTCTCTATGAATTGTTTTGCAACTATCTCTATGATTTCTGAGATAATTGAGTAATGACTAACATATCAATTTCTAAAAGAAGGATTTCATTTGTGATGCGAAAAACTAAATTCTTATGAATTCAATGTGGTTAGTTATACAAAATTCATATATTCTTTTAAGGAATTATTGGATATTTATGTCAGTACATGTCCTATTTTGCTTAAACGTTTCTTTTAGTTGTCCTCAAGATATGGAAGCAGGCACTTAATTTCATAAAATGTGGTTAATAGTTTTCTTATTATATATTGATTATATTTATCAACCTTTTGTCCGTCTAATTATGGTGTTCATTTAGATGCTTAGCTCTTGGAACAAAAAGAATGGCACGGCTTAATGCTATTGTGAGGTCATTGCCTTCTGTGGAAACACTAGGCTGCACCACAGTGATTTGTAGTGATAAAACTGGCACTCTTACTACCAATATGATGTCTGTCTCAAAGGTAATCCAGCAGATACTTTTGAGTTGCTGCTATCATTTTTTCTATTAATTTATTTATATCTTTGAGTTGCTGTAAATTTTTAACGTTGTGTTCTTTCCCTTTAGTTTGATGTATTGTCTTATCATCATCCATGTAAAAACTGAGAAAATGTGGTTAACTTTACCCCTACATCCATCTGAACTTGGACAATAATACAAGAAAATCAAGTGACCATGTTGGTGGTTGTACTACACTACTACTAGTAGCTTAAGCTAGGATTATTTTTTATTTAATTTTTCATAAATAGAAGTGTACAATGCCTGAATGAATGACGTGCATTAAATTAAAGAGATCAGGTGGTAACAATTTGGGGATAAACCATAAGTTTATAATGCTCCCATCTTGTATTAGTCCAGAGCATGAAATAAAATCTCGTGCAATGTTTGGTGAGATAGTTGAAATATATTGTTTTGAGAAATCCAACACTCATAATCTCTCCCATGCCGATCATGGGAATGAGTATGCGATTATATCGACACTTTTGGAATTGTTTGGATAAATTCTGGCAATGATATTTTTTCGCTTGTTTCTTTAAATTTCTAATTCAATTTATTATCTAATACCTATAGTTATATTTTTACAAGTAAAGGAAAGAAAATTCTAAAAGTAAAATGAAATTCTTTTGCGAGTGAGATGACTCAAAACAACTCCTCTACGACAACTTGAAATAACTCTGCACAACTCATAAACATGTTTATCTGCCGAGGAGCTTCTTAAAGCTGTGTGATGATTGCAATGATTCATGAAATAGCTTCACGATTAGGAATGCACTAGCAATACAACTCAACAACAGTTTTATTCAACTCAAGAGTGCACAAGTATAATGTATGTTTTCTTAACTTGATAATAGCTTTAGAAGGGTAAACCTCTTGAACATCTTTTATTGATAGAAGAAGAAGAAGCCACCAAATAGCTCATCGCAATTTTCTCATATATTTCCCTTCTCAGTAAGTTTACCTCATATCATTTTAAGTTTGCTCCTTTTTTTCTCTTACATATTATTAATCTTTGTTTTATCCGAAGATGAATATATTTTTGTATAGAGGGGCGGAGGACCTGAACCCACTTGAATAAAAATGCATCTCAAATAAGGGTGGATGATTAATAATCCACTTGGTAAAAAAAAAATATTTCATATAGAAAAGTGAGTGACTTGTAATCCTCCCAATAAAGAAATACATCTCATATATAGGTGCATGACCCATATTCTACTCAGTGAGAATGTCGTATTATATATAATATTCTTCTATAGCATAAAGAACGAGTCCAAGGTCCATCTGGAGTGAGCAGCCGATGCTCAACAATAATGGTATGTCAAGAATTGTTCTTTTATTTTGATATAACTACACTTTAGTTTTGTCTCAAATTCTTATAAGGATTTATACTTTTTTTTTTTGGTTAGAAAGGGAATTATCTTAGGTTTTCCTCTCTCTTATATTAATTTAATTTATCATCTACAAATGTCATAGGAGCAGATAGAATAAATAAGAGTATCAAATAAGCACAAACAATATAAAATTAAGCATCTAAAAGTAATAGTTATAGAGATAATTTTAAATTCTCTTGTGTATTTTACCGCATGCATAAATTCTAAACAAGATATAATTCTATGAAACAGGATAAAGAAATTAATTTTATTTCCCCTGTTTATATATATAGAGGAATCATCCTCTACACAACTCATCCGTGAGCACCTCCATTATCCACCACCTAATCAGGTGAGCACTATAGTCCAATCCTTGAACCCTAGGGGATTGGACGGTGGATAATGGAGGTGCTCATGGATAAGTTGTGTAGGATAACACTCTTATTTATATATATATATATATTATGCTTGATATCTCCCTTCCAAAACAAGTTCATAATCCTCTCATATCATGTATTTGACATAATTAATCATGCACAAGATATATTTAAAAGAAGCAAGCAGTAAATAGCTACCTTGAACAGACACCCTTGTCTTTAAAATATAAATGTTTGACCACTAGAACATTCCTTCTCTCTCTTCTAGGAATCCCTCGGGGGTGAGGAGGGCTTCGACATTGGAGATAGCGTTGGTGATGGGGACTCAGATGCAGGGGAAAGCAGCTGCGAGTTCACCATGGCCAGATCAGCCCTGGTGTGAGTGTGGCCTTCGATGAGAGAATTGTAGAATCTGAGATGGACACTGAAGGGGTAATACCAAAGGTGGAGACGGCTGATGTGGCACCCTGTGTGAACACTAGGAAATCTCCAGCAATGGGAAGGGTCGCTACACAAGTGAGCAAGAGGGTTATTGGCTGCAGTGAACTTATTGGGCATTAATGGGCTGCACTCCTGTACATTCTCAGGCTCCATGCTTAGCTAGGAGCCCCAAATTGTCTGTGTATTGTTTCATATATTGATACAAGACTGAACCCGCATATATCTTGTGGTTTAACCCAACTCATCAGAACTAGACATCAAGATTGTATGCCCAAAGTCTTGCTTATTTGGGTATTGCCTATATGTTTTTTCTATGCCATTGATTCAAGTCAGTAATGCTAATGCCACGGAGCTTAAATTGTGTTTGATACTGGGTTGACTTGCTAAACAAGCATCAACTTAATTTAAGCATATACTCTATTTATGGCAAATGAATAACGCCACTAGATTTGTCAACATGTCTTAGTAAGCTTCCAGGAGCATTCCCTTCTGCTTTGATGTTGATATATCAATATATTCGCGTGGTTCAGCTATTCACATGGCCCTTTTGATTTGATGTTGATGCTTTCAATATATTGCATGGTCCAACTGAGAAGAACCCAACTCCATGTTACAATTCGCCATGACACAAGTGCTACAATCAAGAAAATGTAATAGTAGAATAGCTTGTTTCAAGGATCAAGTGCCCAAGGCCACCAACTAGTTCATGATTAACATCAAGAAAAGTATGCTTTATTTGGGTACAAGATAAAGTATGAGGATAGAATGGATTTGTTTGGGTGCTGATCTGAAGAAGAGGCAACATAACAAAAATGAAAATAGCTAAAAAAATATTTTGGTATGTGCTACAGAACATATTTAAGAATTTATGATGTTTACTCAGGTTTACTTTTTATCTTCTGTACCACCGTTTTGTGGCAATGAAATACTGATTGATAGCCTCAATATTTGCCTTGAATGTTTATGCAACCAAACATATACAATTTGATTGAAACATTCTGAATGCATTTAGGTTTGTGTAGTCCAATCGGTGCACCGTGGCCCTATTACTAATCAATATGCTGTTACTGGAACTACATTTGCACCAGAGGGTATGATTTTCGATGCAACTGGAGTGCAGGTAATATGAAAATTCATGGGTATTATTGCATTAATGTAACTGTGACAGAATTGTTTAGTACCTGAAGAAAATCTGCAACGCTTCACTGTTAAATCTGATATGATCTTTTGCCAAGAATGGCAAAGCCTTGCTTCTTGAGCACACTTGTTTGTTTTTTGCATTAGCTATAGTATAGGTTTCTCTTCTCCAAATGCGCTGCAAAAATTTGCCCCTGATTTTTTTTATAGGCCACATATTTGGACATACAATTGTCCACAAGATGATTACATACTACTGTTTTCTCTTTCACCTGTATTCATTTTGGTTCTGGTTCTTAAGCTTGCAACTGTTAACCTTTATTTTTTCTCTCTTTGTTTTCTTTTGTGACAGAATTAATTATCAAATGCCAATTTGGTTTGACATCGTAGTTTAGTGCCAGTCTCTGTCCTAGCTCGGGTTGGTACAGAATGTGTACTGGTAGAGATCAGTTGGCAACAGTCCTGTTAGTGTCAAAAACCCAAATTGCATATTTTTACCTCAAAAATAGTGAGATAGTTAAGTGTAAATTAATTAGACAAAACATAACATAAATACTCTTCCTCTGTTCACATTTCCATTAGCTTGTATTAAGTAGTTGAATATCAAGCTCACGGTTTAGATATAAGTCAATGAAACATGAACATAATAAGACACCTCTTATTCCCTCCTTTTCTATTAGTTGGTTTGAGTATCAAGATTCTAGTCTATTGATTCCATGGAGTATGCTGAGTTGCAATCTGCTATATCTTTTCGCTCTAAATTGCAATTTCCACATTTGACATGCTTTTATTCACCTTGGCAATATAACCTTCTGGTTCTCCACTCCATAGTCTTTTTCCTCCACTTATTACTAGATTCTTAAGTTTCTTGCCAGCATTGTTATTTAAAATACTCATATCCAATCTCTACATATTTAATTGATTGTTATGAAATCTAATGATTGATATGATAGTTTCACTTGGAATTGGGTTGATTTTCAAAATGGAGCTTTCTGTTCGCTTACAGTTTAAGATTCTTGAATAATTATTTGCCATCATCTTATATCATATCTATCAACTACTTTGTCTTGAAAATGTAATCTGTTACCATCAATATGCAACATAAATCTTGCATGACATAGGGTAATCAAGAAACAACTTTAATTAGTCGATATTGATTCTTGTGGCCAAGGTCCCATGACATGTACCAGGCGACATAGATTTAAATCTGGTTTTATCTCTTCTGAATGAGTGAGTGAGGATATCATAAGATGTAGGTTTCAAGATGCAGAACTACGTCGAGATGCATGCTCCAACTGTGACAGTAATCATTGAGGAAACTCGTTGATAGATAAAGGTGGCAAGCAGATGTGGTAAAATCTGGGCAACTAAGAATACTAATATGATAAAATACCATGATGAAATGGGAAGAAACAAAGAGAATCAGGTGAGGGTTAGGAGAATAATTTTTCCATAATATCATAAACATTCCAAACATAAGTTCAGTGCTAGCTTACATATATATGGATTTCTCTAGGATTATTTCTGACCATTTGGAAATTGTAATGGTGCTCACATGTGCACCATAAGGCAAGATTCACAATCTGTTGCGGTTCAGAACTGGTTAGACATGAAAATGAGTTGTCCAGCAGTCACGACTGGCATTCCACACATTAAAAAAGTTTGAATTGGCGGTGTTGAAGAGGAGGTAAAACAACCTAAAAGAAAAACCAAAGTTTGATCTACTTTTCAAAACTGTGGAGTATATGGAATCAACTCAGTTTTTGTTGAGGAAGCACAATAAAGAGTTGGGCTGGTTGTATCCTTAACTTGACCTATTTCTTTATTGCTTTTCCCAGTTAATTTAGTCATGGATGATATTCTAGGTTTAGGAGGAAGAGGTAATTCATATCATGATTTCATAAAGGAATGAATAGATATGTGTGTATACATTCGTCATTTGTTTTTCAGTATTATCATGATGTCTGTTGGCTGCTTAACTCACGACCATTGTGACACAAATAAATGCTAAAACTTAGTTAATGCTTTTTACCAATATGGGCTCTCCTCAGCATTGCGCCATAAAATTTTCATATCTTATGCAGCTTGAGTTTCCTGCTCAATTTCCATGTCTTCTTCATATAGCAATGTGTTCAGCTCTTTGCAACGAGTCTATGCTACAGTATAATCCAGACAAGAAGAATTATGAAAAGATTGGGGAGTCAACCGAAGTTGCTCTACGTGTACTAGTGGAAAAGGTCAGAGTGACTTGTGTTTGCTATTTTACTTATTCATGATATTTATATTATAATGATTGCTAATTAATTTACATATTGACTTGGTTAGGTTGGTCTTCCTGGTTTTGATTCTATGCCTTCAGCTTTGAACATTTTAAGTAAGCATGAGCGTGCATCGTACTGCAACCATTACTGGGAACACCAGTTCAAAAAGGTATGTGCTACTGAGTGGATGCTAGCAATCTCCTGCTTCTGTTGGTCAATGTGATGCACTTCTTTATCTACTGTATACTGCTGCTTACTACATGTGTTCGGTGTTGCCTTGTGCTTACAAATTGATGGTTGGATCCTGCAGTTCATTTTTAACTCGGTCTTGCTAATTGATATTTTTGAACCAGACACTTATCAGTTAATTAATGATGACATACAATCATACCCACATTTTTGCCTGTTATTTACTTATTAAGCCTAAACATTGGGGGTTCAATACTAAGTGTCTTACCATCCATTTTTGTTTTTATCTACTAGATTGTCAACAATAATATTATTTATCCAAGATATTACCTGTATACTGACCTAAACCAAGTGGTGTTGATATAATTCTGCAAGTAGTTTTCTGTATTGTTTATCATTTTTCTCTGGTTGACTACCTTTTGCTTTCTAGATGTCTGTTTTAGAGTTCTCTCGTGACCGAAAAATGATGAGTGTCCTCTGTAGTCGAAAGCAACAAGAGATCATGTTCTCAAAAGGTGCACCAGAGTGTATTATATCTAGGTGCACACATATCTTATGCAATGAAGATGGATCTTCTGTTCCTTTGACAAATGATATTCGCAATGCCTTGGAGGAGAGATTCAGGAGGTTAGCTGTATTTTTCCACTCCTCTTCCACTATTTGTGATATAAACATTCACATTTGTTTTAAAGAAACATGAAAACTATTCACATTTCATGAACATGTTCTATTATCGATCTTTACTACTGTCTGCTTGAGTGATATATTAAAAATATTATTTCTTTCTTTTTGGATATTTGTATTATGGAAGTTTTTATTTCACTGCAACTCAAACACTTCGCCCTATCATGAACAGCATATTTGATCTATTCTAATTTCAGTTCTTTTGATACAAATATTGACATTCTGAGTTATTCTTTAGGAATAAAAGTAACCCAGAGCATATATTTACAGTCCACTGGAAAGTTGGATTGTTCGAAAAGAATCTCGTTCAGAAGCTATCTGATTCTAGAATTTCAATATCATATACAGCATCACTAAAATCAATTGGCTAAACAGTTACTGATTGATCCATCTGAAATACAATTGTTTATTTAATAAGAATTTTTCAGACTAGAATCTAATAATAGTGATCTAAGTTTGAATATTGTTAGTAGCTGTGATTTGGCTTGTAACTACATGGATCCATAGAAGAATTTGATAACCTTGTGGATATGGGGCATATAACTTCTTTTTGAACTATCTAGTAGCTGACTCTTAATTATGTATCACAAATGTACTTGATATTGTCGACATTATTTCTAAGACACTTATTGTTCAATCCATGGGCAGTTTTGCTGGAAAAGATACTCTAAGATGCTTGGCATTAGCATTGAAGCGCATGCCCATGGGCCAACAAACACTTCGCTATGATGATGAGACAAACTTGACATTTATTGGACTGGTAGGATTCTTTATTCTTTCTCATTTCCGCTCCTTGTAGGTATCTGAAACTATCTTAACAAGTTGTTCTTAATCAACGACAGTATAAATTTCCTGATTTCATGATCTCTTATTTATACTTTTGTTATTTCCCTTCCCTCCAATTTTGAATCAATCTGACATTTTACTTTTGAGTGTTATCATTGATTGCCCTCTATTTTATGATCCTACTATTGTCATGTATCTAAAGGTTGGAATGCTGGATCCACCAAGGAATGAAGTAAGAAATGCCATGCTATCTTGTATGTCTGCTGGAATACGAGTTATAGTGGTCACTGGCGATAATAAAGTAAGCATCTCATTTAAACATAGTTTTTCTGTGATCTCATTTAGAGAGATTTTCTTCAGTTTTTACCTTCTGAGTGAAATGTTTTATCTTTTCATGTACTAGACGACTGCAGAGTCACTGTGTAGAAGAATTGGTGCTTTTGACCATTTGAATGACTTTACTGGTTATTCCTATACAGCATCTGAATTTGAAGAACTCTCACCCACAGATCGAGCATTAGCATTGCAAAGGATGGTCCTTTTCACTCGGTATTCAAGTATTTCTATAGTATAAATTTATGTGACTAATCAATGTTGGTGCATGTTAACTATATGTATTGAATTTGTATCTGCTTTACAGTATAAAAGATTGTTTATAAAGTTCTAGGGCATCATGGTCACCACGAGATTCATTTATTTTCATTTCTATTCATATTAATGCACACCAATAATGATTTCACAATGTCGAGATAATCCTCAGATGCCCATGTTCATAGTTTCTGCATCTTTTATCTTTGACAAGGATAAACTGATATAGCACCCAACTATGTGGTTAACAAAGATGTATCTCGACTTAGATAAGGATTGTGGCTTGGCATGTAAAGGATCCTACCTCTTCAAATCAAGGATCAAGAAATGATTAAATAGAAAATAGAAAGGTTGGAACATGAAAGAGGCAAAGGAACAACAAGAGGTTTGTTGTAGTGGCACTAATATTTGTGGTTTATTTACAAAAAGCTAGGCAAAATAACATAAAACAAATTTCTGATATTCTAAGATGTGCCGTAATTGCACGAGTTAGAAATATCTTTGTAAAGTAACACAAATACCTTTATCTTTTATCTGAAACAATGATGAATTTTCCTACAAAAGACACCATTTTTAGTGGTAGTTTTTTGGTGCATGAGATTCATAAGACTAATTATATTTGCAATTCTTGTTTGCTAACATACTTTCTCTTTCAAACAATATTCCTCCATTCTTTCCTTATCTTTGTTATTTCCTTTTTGTTTCAGTTTTCCTGTATCATTTGGACCTCTTTAATGCAATTAGACGGCCAAAATCTAGCATAAATTAGCCTTGAGCAAGGTTTAAAATTTCGTTTCGTTTCGCTCAAAACGGACGAAATATTTCGTTCCGATGCGCGATCGAAACAAAACACCGGGCGAAATTTCGCGAGCAACGGCGGCGACTGGCGCTCGATCGCGGGATCGCGATCGCGTTCCCCGCGCGATCGCGCTACTATCCCAATTTAATTAAAAATTAAATTTATATAATTAACTAAATTATAATTTCTATATTATAATATTATTAATTAAAATTTTATATATAATATAAATTAATTAAACCATAAATTTAATTAAATAAATTATTAATTAATTTATATTATCGAAACAGTATCGGCACGCACGATACGATACCGAAACCGTATCGTTCCAGTCACTGATCGAAACCTCGGTATGGCTCGACATTTAAAACTTTGGCCTTGAGTAAGCAGGTTTTGATGGAACTGGAACTATAGCGAGATGAATTATTTATCTTGGAGAGGTACTGGTTGATGCCAATCTAGTTGAACAGACCTTGACAACCTTGAAGCTCTGCATTTCTGTCGTACAATTTGGACATTCTTTTGTTTATCACTCATTCATCTTCATTGATAAAAAATAAAATAAAAACGTGGTTTCCATGAAAGTGACATTATCAATGTCCTTCATGGCCTTTTAAAACTTGATTGCTTATTTTCAAATTCGATGAATATGGTTTGCTCAATTACTGCATAACCTTTTTACTTCTTACTAGACCATAATTTAGGACGAGGTTTTCTCTGCTATTCTGCCCGAAAATTCAACCAAGAATATTTGCCAGGGAGCTGCAACTTTAGTGATAACTAGAATCAATCGCAGTCACTCTCTCCCTTCCCCTAGCTGTACCAAACGAAGCTAGATTTATTACTGCAAGAATTTGTTTCCATTCCTTTGATTATTTCTCTGGTCATAAGAAATGTATATTATCCTCAATTCTAGTATTTCTCATTGTCGATCATGGCACATTCATGCCTAATTATTTCTGTTGTTGCTCTTGTATTCTTCATATTGTGTTTTTTATTTGTTTGCCTGCAAAGTTCCATATCGCTTCCCTTGGGCTTAGACATTTTCTCATCATCCTAACTCTCTTCTTTATTGTTTAGTAAAATTTATTTTGTAAACCTTGAGATAGAACTAGGAACTTCATATTTTGGAGATTGTGGAATTGGAACTATGGTTTAAAGTACCATGCCGATCTAGGTCGCACAGCCGGTACTTACCATTCTACTCTTGCATTGAGATGTGGAACAATACCGGGATGGATAGTTAATCTAGATATTTGATAGAGAAATCAGGGGGAGAGAGATGGCGAGGGAGATGAAGCCTAGATAGAGGAAGAAACAAATGGTGTTTCGGACAAGAAGACATACCTAGTTGAGGGGGGTGGACCCATGGAGGAAGGTGAGTAGAGATGAGACATTGAGTAGATGGTGGCAATACCGAGTCACGATTGCGAGACATTGTGTGACAAAGTCATAGTTGTGATGCATCACACAATGGAGTGATTGAGTTATAGTCACTACTTGGGTAGCTCGATGGAATTGCAATTGCGGCTCGTGTCGCACAATGGAATTGCCATTGCAACTTCTTCCCTGATTAGCTATTCCGCGGAATCAAATGCACACACACATATTGTGATTAACTAATATAAATTATATATAGCTTATATATTAATTAACTAATATTTATAACGTATAGTTATGCTAAGTAACACATATATAGCTGGTCTATGTTATATTTATTCATATAGGTTCATACCAAGTAAATAAGTTCAAAATCATACCAGTACTGAAACTGTATTGTTCAGTCCTGAATTATAAGTTTTATTTGTTTATCATTGAGTATTTTTTTTCCCTTCTTTGCAACTCATTTACTCTTGCGTTTGCTGCCTCAGTTTATTCCTTGATATGATGCAATCTGCGTGGTTACTGAAGTTACATTTGTTATTCTTTCTGCCTGAATCTTATGGTTGTTCCTAACAGTTGTTTTTTTATTGCTCATAAATGCTTATTCGTTCTGTAAAATTTTAAGTAAATATATTTTTCTACTTTTCTCAACAAGCAAACTGTTTGGTTAGGAATATGTCTATTGGTACAAACAACAAGCTGTCCCATCTATCTAAGGTCCGCTTTAAGATATTCCTACTGATGATCTGGTTTATCAATGTGATAATAGGGTTGAACCGTCACACAAGAAGTTGTTGGTTGAGGCTTTGCAGAATCAAAATGAAGTGGTACGCCTTAAGCTATATTAATTGGGGAAAGTATTTTATATTAATTTTCTATGTGACACAAATTTTTTTTTTGAATAAAATTCTACATGGATATATATTGAGGCTTTATTACCTTCTGCATAAGGTTGCCATGACTGGTGATGGTGTGAATGATGCACCTGCATTGAAGAAAGCAGACATAGGAATTGCAATGGGATCAGGAACAGCTGTTGCTAAGGTAAACCTGTTTAGCCTGAGTATTTTATTTATTGAGACTATAATTTTTTGTTCCAACTTTTCAAACCTCAAGATGCTCTTAGCTTTACCCTGTAACTATCACTGTATTCAGTGGAAGTTGTAGTAATGGCCAGCTGTTTATTTTTTAGTTTTTATCCATGTTTAATTATCTGTTTAAGATAGCATCTTGTTCAGTTCAAAAGAGCTTGTTGTTTGATCTTTGAAAAGATGATTAACTTGTTTATGAGTGCTTAACTTTGAAGCGACATATACTGAAAATGTCTCAAACAACACTATGTACTGATACTTGTGAATTTACTTTTTTGTCTTTGAAGTATATGATTAATAGAAATTTCCCTTAAACCTTCACGCTGTGAATGGTCAGAAAAGTGTCTCCTTGGCCACTTTTTGAGGTGCTAAAAAGCAGTTCACATCCCCTTTTGTTCCCTTCTCAGAAGGTCTAGAAGGGTCTGCATGCTGCATCACCATTTGTATATAAAAGGGCAGTCTGGTGCACAATGCTTCCGCCAATGCAAAGATCCGGAGAAGGGTCTATTGTATGCAACTTTACCTTGCTTTATGAGAGACTATTTTTGTGACTCGAACTCGTGACCTCTAGGTCACATGACAACAATTTTACCGTTATACTAAGGCTCTCCTTCATCATCATTCGTATATAGTCTTAGAAAACTATAAGCATTGCAAACTTGTTACTTTTATGGGAAGAAATGTTCATTTCTTTGTATATTGTTCCTTTGCAGCTGAAAGCTGTCGTGATGCAACTTTAGTATTTTTGTAACTTAAGATGGGTAAATACTTGGTGATTTTCTTTATCAAACTGAAGCCATGGTGTAAAAATAATTTGATCGCCTAGTGATGATATTTTACTGTCATTATATGGTAAATGCCTTGTTTTTATGATAATAGAAGGCTATGTTACTCCTTTTGGGGGATAAAATTGCATCACTGTTAGCACAATGTGGTTAATCTTTTTTTCAAGCATAATCTGTTCTATATTATTTTTTATGGACATAGGATCTAGATTGCGTCTGTTTTTTCTTTTAATTGCCTCATCCTTTTAACATTGGTCCAATGAGAATATAGCTATAGTAACTAACATACAATAGTTCTTTCTTCTTATGCAAGTGTTTTATGTGGTTGTCTTGTGGCCGTTTTATAGAATCTAAAAATACATGATTATTAATAAGAAACATTTTGCTTTGATCATTCAGAGTGCTTCAGATATGGTATTGGCTGATGATAATTTTGCTTCTATTGTTGCGGTAGGTGACTGACATGAAATTTTCAATCACTTGGTATCTGAGTCTTAAGTTCTGTTTCAGAAGACATCTTTTTGTATTACCATTTATTGTAGATATGATTCTGAACAGGCTGTTGCAGAAGGAAGGGCTATATACACAAATACAAAGCAGTTCATCAGATACATGATTTCATCGAATATTGGTGAAGTAGTTTGTATTTTTGTGGCTGCTGTACTTGGAATGCCGGACACTTTGGTTCCTGTGAGTTCTTGGTTTTAAATATCCCTTTTTCATCTTTGTGATTCTAGGTAGCACTAATATATCTTTTTCCTGCTGCTACTATAGGAAATATTTTCATAGTTATTAAACTTTATACATCTGGGAATGCTATGTACCATCAATAAATATTTCTCTTCTCAATCTTACCATGTTACTGTCTTATCCTGCATAGCAGGGCACAGTAGTTCATCTTCTTTTTTTTTCCATGAACTTTGTCACTCCTTAGAGAGATAATGATGCCTATAAACTGCTGCTTCTTCTGCTTGATGATAGTTGTAGCTTTTATGAAGTTCGAGATATAATGCAAACAGTTGAATGTTTTAATTTCAGGTTCAGTTGTTGTGGGTAAATTTGGTTACTGATGGTCTGCCTGCTACAGCCATTGGTTTCAATAAGCAAGATACAAATGTCATGATGACAAAACCTCGCAAGGTACATTTAAGTAATAGAGCACATATAGCTGCATGCTCCAAATCTTCCTTTCTTTGCTTACCATTAACATGTAGGTTATTATGGCACATACCATGAACACATTCACTACTTGTATCCCTTTTTCTATTATTTATTTATTTTTCTTGACACGCTGTCTGTAGTACAAGTACCTACTCTAGCTTCTTAAGCAAAACTCTGCTTGTGACTACTATGAACCCCCAATGTGTTCCATGGATTTATGTAGGAAGAAAAATCACCTTATTAAGAAATTAATCTGCATTGATAGTGGAAGATGTCGCTCTGTTAATATGAATATAATGTGTGCACACACTGTAATTATGGTATTTGTAGCTTGACTGTTAAACCTGACTCAACAGGCCACTACAGTGGTCCTCCATAAACGAGCTTCATAGGAATCAGTCATAACTGCTTCATTTTTTGTAATCAGTGCAAGGAGTGATTGATTATTTTTTATTTTAGAATTATTGGATTTGCCAAAGCAGTCTGCAGTTGTCTTAAAATGAAGGGGGCTGACTATCTTGCAAACTGTTTTTTGTTTTGCCGATGGGAATGAATAAGGAGAATAAGAAAGGAAATGAACGAGATCATCATGATTGGGATGAAGGACTATGTTACTTTACTAACTAACCAACCCACTCAAATCTCGACCTAACACAACTTGGACTGTGCTGTTCTCGACTCTCAAACTATTCTGGTAGGACATGCTTGGTATTTCAGCTAAATTGGGCATTGACAGGATAGCATGTTGGCAATGACATTCAGTAATGATATGTGTTAGACACGGTATGTCATATGGTCAGCCTAGCATGGCATTGGCCAAGCACATGACATGAAACCAATCTGTTTCTTAATTTTAATATGCTAATATTTTTCAATTCAAAATTATAGTAAATATCTTAGTATAATGTATATTTGCTAGTACTTTGTTTAATGAATAGAAAATCAAAGGGTCAAATGGTTCAATGCCTAACTCGTAAATCACTAGTGGTGTCTTGTCTTTTTTGAAGATTTTTTCTGTTTAGTAAACACAAGTGATAATTATCGTGCTCGCGTATAAAACTGTAACTGTCATGATTGAATATAGCATATTTTGATAGTACTGCTCATCCCCATATATTTTCCTGTTACAAGTGACACATTCCTTGGTTTTGGCTCATATTGAGCAAGACTAACTTACACCATATGGCCAATCCCAGTCATTTAAACCCAATTTAATCTAATCTAGATCCAATTCCAATGATTTGATGTTGGTGACGCCTGGTGTCAACACAGAACAGATTGGCACTGATCAAGCTTGCTGATCAACTGAGGATCTGACCTAGAGGCTGCAGTGACATTAGGAGTTTTTGACCTGGAGAGAGCAGCAAGAGTGGAGATGACCAAACTATATTGTTTGATGTAGAAAGATGACTGACATGTGAGACGGGACATTGCAGTGTTCCGCTTCCATGCCACATATTAGTGGGGAGCAACATGATCTCATCCAGCACGAGCAAGACAGCACTGAGATTTTAAACACAGGAGCAGACTCCAATAGCAATACACTTCAAGCCTGCTCTATCCTTGTCTTTTTTGTTCATCTTGTTTTAAGGTTCTGACCCTTGTTAATATGAAAAATGCAAACTTACAGCATTACAACCTAAATAACTTATTTATCCAGTATGCCAAATTCAAAAGCAAACATATTTAAGTTTGGCAACATAAACTATGTAATTTAACTACAAAGTCCCATACGTTCTGGCATGAACCGCCAAAAAGAAAAATCAATGTTCACAAGGTTGGAATGAGAAGGATCATTTCAATCAATTCTATGTTGAAAGGATTTACATTGTTAAATGTCTTCCCAATTCTTCTGAATTTGTAATGTGTTTTGCAGGTCAATGAAGCTGTAGTTACTGGATGGTTATTTTTCCGTTATCTGGTCATTGGTGGTATGTTAATGATTTTGTATAAAGTTACAGTTTCACTTTTTATGATTTACATTACCCAATAACTTTACTACTTGATTTGTGAAACTTTTTATAATATTGCATCTTCACAATATTATAATATTTTTTGGATAAGTAAAATGTATTAATGCACAATTAGTTAGGATGTCATAGATTTAAACACATGCGATTGGAAATGAGCATCTGATCAAGATTTGACACTCCACTCTCAAAATTATATTGGTTTCTAGTTTGCCATATGAGATACACCATCCATGACATAGCCAATATCCTCACCTTAGTGCTTGGAGCATCTTGAAGGTTTGTGAGTTTAACATCACAAACCTTGCTAGTAGTCAAATGTGAAGAACATGCATGCTATATGCAACAACTAATCCCCGTAAATATGTCCACAGTGCACTAGCTTTTCTAATGGAATATTCGACCCTCATGCTGTAGATTCATTTTCTAATTCCTATCTGAGAATTTCCACTCGTGCATATTGTACTTGGTATCCTTGACTTGTCGTGAGTACATTTGCTTGCGAGTCATCCCATGGATGTCATGCATAGAATTTTTCTAATATCTTGAATGTTTTAGTTAGAGGTAATGTGATGGCACTTGCAAGGGTTAATTGCAGATCCAGCATGAACTTTAACCAAAAGGAAGATTTTTGCAAAAGTAGTAGATTTATTGAGAATTATGTTGGGTTTATAGTAAGATTGAATAGCTATGTAGTGTTGAGATTGAATAGCTTTTGCATCCTGTTGTTAATTCCATGTAATTCTTGATGCAGCCTATGTTGGTCTTGCAACTATTGCTGGGTTTGTTTGGTGGTTTGTTTACTCTGATAAAGGTCCCAAATTACCTTACAATGAATTGGTAATCTTTGCTTCCGTTTCTCTTCATTATTATTGTGTCTAACTATTTCCCGCACCCTAACAAGTTAAGCTGGAGGTTTTCGTGATAGTTGTTGTTTGTTTTGTCCATGTATTTGTTGTTGCCTAATAATGCTTCATACTTGTTTGTATTTTGATCAAGGTCCAAAATTCGTAATGATCACATTTCTTCTTTATGCATAACATGAAGATCATTAGAAAGATATTATGATTTGATATCCATAATTTTGACGAAAGTGTTAACCTTAATTGGTTTCATTAGTGAAACCTAGACAAAAGCAATAACCTTAATTTGTTTCACTAGTGAAACCTAGAGGAAAGTTACTTTTATTCTTCCATACAAACCTAGCTTAGCCAGATTGAGCATTTTGGAAAGTGAAAACACGAAAATTTGGAATGATTTTTATGTAGTCTAGTCTGCCTTAATTTCACCATCATATATTCCTAGTCAGTGATAACCCAACACCTTGTGCGTTAAAGACCATCTATCTGTAACACATTAGAAACCTATTGAGACCTAGGAGATAGATTTGAGAGATGCAAATTAATCTCTTTGCCATGCAGCAGATGCCTTTCTTATTTGCATTTTGGTCTTCATTGATTACAAATGATAAGCTTAGATCTTTTAGAGAACACTGATAAATAAGTTTGTAGCTAAAGAAAATAAGGAATTAAATATATGAATACCTATGACCCTCATTGTTATACATTCCATTGCAAATGCCAAATCATACAGTTGCATTTGTGCAACAAGAAATGCATGATGGGGTAGTAAAGAAAGGCATAGTAAAATGTAACAAAAACATGTCAGTTCTTCCTTGACTGAGAGATTGGAAAATGGATCTTTGGATGGTGAAAGTGTAAAAACATAATATCATTACTAAGTGTTGCTACCTCTGGTTGAGAACAAATTGGCAAAGTGTTATCCAATGTGTCCTATGAATACAAAGGAGAGAGAAAAGTGGTTATTGTTCCTTTCAATCAATATAGAACATTTTTTTCTTTTTAGGAAAATGGTAGTAAGCTGATACCTTATTTGATTATATATGTATTTGAACAAAACAAGCGTTGTTTTGTTAACAAATGCAACCTATATTTGGTACTTTTGTATGCAGTTGTTTTAGGCTTAGTTTGTATTGGCCATATGCATTCTTATCTGATTGAATCTGACCCTTTTTGTTAATGCGGTTAGGTTAATTTTGATTCTTGTTCGACAAGGGAGACATCTTATCCATGCAGTATATTTGATGATCGTCATCCATCAACTGTATCAATGACTGTCCTTGTGGTCGTCGAGATGTTCAATGCTTTAAATAACCTAAGTGAAAATCAGTCGCTTCTGTAAGTAATTCACTGATATTATTTATTAACTTGATCCAGTGGTCATTTACTTCTCAAATATGAATTATAACAGAGAGGCTTCACTTCATGACATCTACTACGTTGCAATAATATGGACGTTTAGGAACAAAACTGAGAACTAACTATTGGAACTATATAGGCAAAAGTTAAGAACTTGCACCATATCTCATATGGAATCTTCTCCCTTACTAACTATGAATCTTTATCTCAAGTTAGTCTAACATTTACATATAGTGGTGAAGTATATAGCTATTGCAAATAAGAAAAACAATGCCTTTTAGTTGATGTTTAGATGAGTGGTCTAAAAATAAAATTGAAATTGAACTCACGTTACTGGTAGAGCATCTGTATTAGGTCCTCACTAACAGGATTATTAGTGTAAATTGATTCAAACATTGAAATATAGCGATGTTACATTTTATATGGAGTTAATGTAAATTGACACAAATGTGGGACTGTTACGGGACATGTAAATTTTAAAATGTGAATATATACAAATTTAATTATTAATTTATGTGCTGTTCTACTTTCAGTGTTATTCCACCGTGGAGCAACATATGGCTCTTAGCATCGATAGCTCTGACAATGTTCCTTCATGTACTGATTTTGTATGTAGAACCACTGTCTACCCTTTTTGCGGTAAGTCATTTTTTTATTGTTCACCCTGGTTCATTAGAATTTCCTATTGTAGATTGAGTTGCACCTTAAGGTAGTTTGAGCACCAAAATGAAAGAATAATTTAAAATTGTTATTCAGGTAACACCATTATCATGGACAGACTGGGCTGTTGTCCTGTATCTCTCTTTTCCAGTAAGTCCCTTCTAATATTTATTCTTATGCTTGTAAGAATATTTGATGTTGTTTGACTACTTTACCTCTTATTGTTGGTGAATTGTTCTATTTTCTAGGTAGGCATCATAGTTTTTTTAGTAGAGATCTCTATCTACTTAAATGTAAGACAATTCCAGTTTGGTGTTACCCAATTTTGTCAAAACATTTCCCTTGCATAATGTTTAGATCCTGCCAAACTAGTTGAAGCTTTCAATTACTCTTTTGAATGCTATAATACAAAATAATGCCATCCAAAGACAAGAAAATGAAATGCTTATACAATGTGAATCAAATTTCATAATGTTCATTATCCTTGTCAGGTATCTGTCTTGTCTCGCTGCCTAACTGAAATAGAGATATGATTTGTGTTGCACTTTTGCAAACCTAATTACTTTCTCAAATATGATTCTGAGCAAGCAGAAAGTGGACCCTGCTTACTCAGTGTGTATGAAGGAAATTTGCTCGTCATTCTTATATGGTGTATGACTTAAGAATGAGACGATAGTACAAAGGACTGCATATCTTCTGTACTTTTCATTTTCATCATATTTTTATGATTCTACATCAAGAGTAGGTGACTGACGAAGAGCATTTGTTTTTATGGTAAACTCTAAAATACATGTCAGCATTCCTGCATAATAAATCGTTACATATGGACATCCATGTTCATTGGGTAAACTGTTTGGCATCCGACATTGAGTAATTAGTTTTTTCACCAAATGGCTTTTAGTATATTACATACTCACACGGATACTTTCATTTTTATGGACACTGATGCTTCGTTGCTTAAATTCTATTTTTTACCAAATTACTATCCATCTTATTTTAAGTTGACCTGGTAATATATAATCTTGACCTCCTGATTATGCAAAAGGATGTATATCTGGTTTCAAGTGTCACATGAGCTGGTCCATCATGTGATTTTGATAAGGGAAAGCTTAAAATGACTGTCATATCCTATTGGCAAATGTTGTTTGAATTGGCAAGGGCTTTCCATATGATATTATGGTATTAAGATGAAAAAGTTGCATTTACCAAGTGCACCGTTTTTCACTAGTAATGTGGTATGCTCAGTAAGAAGAACTCCTTTGCTGTCCCAGAACCTATGAAAACTTTTCTTACTCTGCCATTGTTCCTTTCTATATCATAGGAACAATTTTTTTTTTATCACGTCCTTAATGCAAACTACACTTATCATTGTCATGAATTGATGATAGGTTATTGTTATTGACGAGGTGTTGAAATTTTTATCAAGAAATTGGAGAGGTATTCACACTCCTAACTTCTTCCAGTTCCATCCTCAATATTCACTATTTTAACAGTAAAAAATTTCCTTTCAAAACAAAAGACATTTAAGCTTTAAGCAATGTGGGATTTGCTGCAACTGATGCAATCTCATTAAAACGAATCATTTTTTTTTGTCTGCAGGTAGAAGGTTCAACTTTAGGTTCAGAAAACATGATGTTCTTCCCAAAAGGGAATGCAGAGACAAGTAAACTTGGGTCAGCTCTAGACCTGTTTTGAATCACAGCCGGTGCTCCAATTGGCACTCGATATTTATTAAGAATTCTGAGGAAATTCACTGTACAGGGACAGTGGAATACATGTAGATGTTCTTTGAGATGAAGTTTACCAAATCGCAAATTGCTTTCCTTTTTACTCTCTGATATAGGATGAACAATTAATTTTTATTTAAAGCTTGTTATTGTTTTTTAGTGGAAAATGTTCGAGATGACCTTGTTAAGGCGTTGAGAACTGAGAAGGGACTCTATGAGGACACATCGCTATATGTCAGGGATCTCAAAGGAACCTTGCAGTTTTTCGTACAATATCAATCAATAACATCATTTTTTCAATTAATTTGCCATCGCCGTATTTTTCTATTTCTTAGAAAATAACTGTTAGATATTTTTTTCCCCAATAAATTTCTAGAAAACGAACTTGGTATCAATCAAACAATGTTTTTTCGTTTTTCAGAAAATGAAAATAAAAAATGCTCATACCAAATGTGACCTTAGCTCTGTTTCTTCCCATTTTCATACTCCAAACTCTGGCACCTAAACTTTGCAATCGATGTGCCTGAACTCTCTAATGAATTAATTAAGATTTATAAATTTTCAGTATGCCTGAAATTTTTATGATTTGTTTTTTGAGCACTTTGAAGGATCAATATTTTGATATCATCTCCAATAATTTCTTAGATAGATATTCATTTGGCCATCATTATGTATATCTCCACTATTCTTTGTTAATTTTTAGGAGCTATACTGATCCCCTGAGAATGCCAATTTCTCACGTTGTGATTATTGAACCCTTTAAGTTTTACTATTACCCCTCTCTCTCTCTCTCTTTGGTTGGTAGATATTTAAATTTTCGATCCGATTAATCTTTAGAAGTGACTAGTCTTGTCATACGGATCTTTGAAATGTCTCGTCAACAATTGAATTGGATAAGATTGGAGCAAGTGACTTTCACTGACTATTAAATGTAAATCAGAAAAATATTCACAGCTTTTTCATAGTTCAATTTAGTCACATTATTTCTGAACGACAGTTCAACATTGAAGTTTTACTTCATCCATCAAACAAACTTTTGGATCCTAGAGCCGTCCGAATGATTTTTTTTTAAATTCATCGTCAAACGATGTTGCAAAAAAGATCGAACTACATTCTCCTATGGAATACTTCTTCGTTTTTTCTCGCCGTGCCTGAAGGCACTGTTACCTCTTTCAAATTTATTCAACTTTCTGTGAAAAAAAATTAGAACCGTCAATCTAATGATCCCTATCGATATGTCTCATAGTCATTGTGAGGGAAGTAAATCATAGATGATCCTATGAGCTTGACGTGGTGGTCAAGACATATGAGAATCATCTGAATCCAAAAAAAAATTTTAAATTTTTTTCAAAATCGATTCATACTATTTCTACAAATATCATTATGTCTTAATCATCACGTCATTTTCGTGGATAATAAGGAAGGTACAAACTATTACGTATGTCCAATTCTCTATTTCTATTAATTTTTTTTTTTTTTGACAAATGACATCTGCCAACATTTTTTCCCCCCGACTTGAGGTTAATTTGCAGGTCCAAATTAAAATCCATACTCTAAGATGGAAATCAATGTCTCGATCTGCAGCAGATGGCCGCCGTCACATGATCCTCTCGAAGCTACACGGTCCGTACTCGTCGATCGTCGTCATCGCCGCCACGGCACTCTGGTTCCTCCTCGGCGGCGGCGCCACCGCCCCTCTCCCTCCCTCTCCCTCGGTCGCCTTCGCGGCGGCCGCGGCGCGGACTAATTCCCGGGCGTCGTCGTCGTCGTCGCGGGAGCAGGGAGCCAGAGTGGTAGCGTTCCGGAAGCCATGGTGGGTCCGAGAGCGCGGAACCGCCACCCTGGCCGCCGCCCCGCTGGCGCACCCGGCCATGCCCTTCTCGTACATCACCCGCGCCCGGCGCAGCGCGCGGTGCGGCGCGGTCACCCACACCCACAGCCTGCTCCGCCGCTGCCTGCCGCCGCTGCTCATATCGAATCTTCACGGACTGGAACTGGCTGCGAGTTCAATCCGGCGAGCTGCCCGCCATTTATTCGTGCCGGGCGCATCCCAATGGACACGCATCGATCGATTAATTAATCGATTAGTCCGAGGGAGCAGGAGGAAGAAGACTGCGTGCGGTGCTTGCGAGTTCATAAAAATCATAGCAACATCGGTTATCACGATGGTCGAACATAATGAATTAATTCTTTGCCCGTGAATCCAACGGGGAGCTTCAAAGTCAACGAAGTATCACAGATGTAAATAATTTTAAGATTCCATACGTTCACTGTACTGATCAACAATTCATTTCTTCTAACAGCACAATTAATAATTAAACATCCTCCAATCCTGCTGATGATGACTTGGGGTATCCTTCGTAATCCAATTTCACCCCCATATTTGCTGTGATAATCCGAAACTTCAGTCGACTGGCCTCCATGACTTCCTGAACATCCTCATTTTCAGGGTCCAGCAGGGGATACTTCTTCAGCAGATCTTCGAGTTGCTGGACATTTTTTCGGATCCTGGATGAGAATGCCTCAGGGTCAATACGAAGCAAGGAATTCCATACATCGACACAACCTCGGTAGAAGCCGAGCTCCTCGCCGACTTGAAACCCCTTCTTCAGTCCCACCTCTTTCCCTTCTTCCTTGCCGGAAATCAAACCGTCTTTGTATCCGTCGTCGAAACCCTCCTGGTGCAAGGCTTCATCCAGAAGCACCGCGGAGTCGAACAAATCTGAATCGTCGTCTCCAGGTTTTCGCTCCATGGATACACCAGAAATAGGGAGGGAAAACTCAGAATGTTAACTGACCTGTAGCGAACTAACGTATATATCAGTTCGAGAAATCAAGGATCTGGTTACGCCAAATCCTTTGAGTTTCACTTAAGGATGCAAATTAGTCATATAGAAAGGAATATTTACAACAGTATCTAAGAAAGCTTTCCGAAGAAACTATTCGAACGAAAAATAAATTATGCTTTGTTTAGCATCGATGTTAATTCAATTCACTTGATACTTACTTTCTCTTTCGCACTCAAGAAACACTGTCGCAATGTTGTGAAATTTGAAGTATTCTTGCTTTGTTCAAATGCTGAAAACAAGTCGAGTATGCAGCCAGACTGCCAGAAAATTACACCACAGAACACGTTTCTTAACATCAGACATCTACATAGAAACTTAAATATATATATAGAGAGAGTTTTGATATCCCGAACGTTCGTTTTTACGCGCCCCGTGCACGACGAAGGGAAATGCACAATAACTACGCCAGACACCCGCTCGAACTCGCCGGCGATATACTGAATTCAAGCCGGCACCGGAGTCCCGCCGAATTGTGGCCGGATTCCGATAGAATCGTAGCCGGGCGATCCGACCAGCACCGCGCCACTGGCAGCCACAATCACGGCCGGACTCCGGTGCCGGCCGAATTGCGGCTGGAATACGGCCAGCCGTCAGCGAATTGTGGCGATTGGCGGGTGAAATGCACGGCGAAGGAAATACTGTGCATTTTCCATCGCGATCAATCTGACGGTGAAGAAAGAGTCACGCAACGAACGGCGCTCAGGATATCAAACTCGTGTATATATATATATACACACACACACGAGGAGATCTGAACTGCAACATTTATTTTGTGGGCTAGAGTCAATTAAAAGGATCTGGCTACACGAAAAACTGATGCAAGGAAGCAAATGTAATCTAGAAACACATTTCTTCATTTTACTTTGACACAAGACTGCAAAAAAAAAAAGGCACCTACACGGGGATGGTTGCAGGACAAGTATATCCATATTTTTCATTAATATTATTACCCACTACCCAAAACTGGTTAAATGATTGCTTTAGGTGATAAATAGATACTCAAATCTGCAAGTACCTACGATTTTAAGCAAATCTGAACCTAAATATTAAGCTTAATCGGATACCTTAAATGGGTCCAAGTTCCTTCAGATACTTAATTAGGTACTTGTTGCACCTTGCATCAGGTCGATCATCTATTAGGAATACAAATTGTTAAATAAAACACATTGCAAAATCGCACAATACAATGACTCACTTTAAGAGTTCTGCATCCAAAACAGAATACACACCAGTATCTGCATAAGAAATGTTCATTGCTGTTTGAACCATACAATGAGTATGAGCCCCTTTACCCTCTATGTGCCCTCTAACACGTGTGCAACTACAAAAGGTAGCCCGAGCATATTGCATCGAGCACATCGCACTCTTCAGCATGCCAACGCACAGTAAAGGCGATAAGAATTGGTATCAAATGCTAAATGGTCTAGATATCATCCTAATGGGCCACCACATCTACAGTAAATTCATTGTCTGTTAAAGATGTCATTGGCAATAGTCATCATCCACAAAAGATTGATTCAATGTTATTGTAGGTTATGTTCCACAATCACCATGCCCTAACATACAATCATGAGTTAAGCTACCTATCCACATAAATGTATACAACTCCAATAGCAATAAACAATTGGATAACAAAAAAAAAAAAAAAAAAAAACTAATCAGACTACATCATTGTATGTTAAATCCATGAAAATTCATATGATAACCAAAGATGGCAATTTTCTCTGTCACGTCGAGACCTTCCTTAAACCTGACTGATTAAGACAGTCCCACCTCATAACTCATATCTCAAATAGAGCAAGGTTGAGACCAAAAAACATGCATATGCAGGGCAACACAAGTATAGGGCAGAATTTTTTTTTTTTTTTTTTTTGCCTCACCTCACACCTCTTGTCCTGCCCCTTGCTACTATATAATTTCATGAATATGCATCATAAGATCAAACATGATGCAAATCATCAAAAATATTATAGAAAAACGAAGGTATAAGAATATAAAGATAGCAAAACAACTTAAACGATATAGAACAACAAGGTAAGTTGGGTTCTTCATAAGATCTGGCACTTCAAGACAAACCTACTAGATAACATAGCTACAAATATCTAAGTTCACCCTCTGTTGACATCACAAGTCTACATCCATAAGTCGTTTCAAATCCTTAAAGTTACCACATCATTAATGCTACCTCAACAACAACGACAACAACAAAGTCTTATCCCACTAGGTGGGGTCGGCTCATTCGTGCTACCTAAATAAGATAATTTAAATGCCAACCACCGAACAAATTCTCTATGTTGAACTATGTATCCCCAAGTAGACCCTCAACCCATAGGTCACACATTGTGATTAACTCTTCAATCCAAAAACATATCCTTGCAATTAATCTCACCATGATCAATACTCATCATATGAAAATATTATCCATAATGGCAACAATCATCATAGTATTACAATGATATAATCTTCGGTTGCACCTCAAAACAATCAATCAATCAATCTCAACCCAAAAAAAAGCATCCCAATATCACCTCATCTAATTGAATAGCAACCAATACAATCATCATATTATCATCAACCTCAATTTATTTTCCTCACAGCCAAATCAACCCCATGCACAGACCCAAACACCTCATCCTAATTTGACAACTAAGAACTCGAAGTTACTCGCAACAAAGAAATAGGGAAAAGATTCTACCTTGAATACGTGGTTGTCCACATCAAACTGTTGCTGCTAGTCCCACCCTGAGGTACCACTAAAGAACCAGAAAACAGGAAATTAAATCTTAAGGGATGTTACCTATCGGTAGAACAAGGGACAAACGGAACCCCTGCTTCTGTTCCGGCTGCCGTAGGGACGACGTGCGATTGAAGGCGGCGACGCCTGCTTTGTGCGTTTGAGAGCAGAAACGAAGATCGCCGCGTGCGGCGGCGAGGATGAAGGCGCACGCACGGGCGAGTCGGGATGGCGACCGCGGTCTTCGGGCTCGGTCGTCGCGCAGCTTCGGAACGGCGCGCCGTGGTCAGCCGCGCCAAAATCCGAAGTAAAACCTAACTCCTCTAAACCCGGTCAATTAAACTGAACCATTCAGACCGGTTCAATTGGGTCCACATCCAAAGTGCCAGAATCGGTTTACACCTTTGTCTAACTTTAATGCTCAATTTACTCACGAGAATATTATCTGTCAAGTATTTATAAATAAATTTTTCCGATAAGAATTCATTCTTTTAATATATCTCAAAATTAATTAATAAATAAATTTGAATATATATATATTTAAATTATTAATATTCGTGAATAATATTTATAAATAATATTTATGATTAAATTTATTTAAAAATTATTTATGAACTTATTTATAAATAAAAATTAAAATTAAAAAATTTTAATCAAATAAATAGAGATCTTGATAATATTTAAATAAGTTAAATTTAAATAAATTTGATTTAAATTTGAATCAAATTTAATTAAAAATTGGATACTCATTAAACAAGTTAAGTTCAATTTAAAAAATAAATAAATCTAGCTAAATTTGAATAGATTTTTTCAATAGATTGATTAATTTTAAATTTAATTTTATTCGATTTGATTATTTTATTAAATAAATTTAAAACGTTATAAAATTTAGCTTGTCTTATCTCGTTTAACACTTTGACGGTCCTTATGGAGAAAAGATTTACTAGAAAAATAAACATATCTATGGAAAATAAAAAATAAACAAAAGTTATAAATAAGCTCCAAAGAAAACATTAAATTCGACTTATCAAACAGCGCTCTTGAAGTTTGGAATTGCTCAAAAAACGTTTTATATTTTCATATTTATCAAATAGCGTACTTAATTCCCTTTTTACCTTTCAAAAATAATACATTTAATTTTCGAACGCACAGAATTCAAATCCCAAGATCTACAGATGGTGGATTGAAATCGCACCACCATCGCTGTTGAAATTAAATCTCAAAGACCATAATGGTGTGTGATCATCATCATCACATGATCGGTAGATTCAATTCTCGCATTACGCTCGAAATTAAATTTGCTATTTTTTGAAAAAAGAATTAAGTATGCTATTTGATAAATACAAAAGTATGAAATATTTTTTAGATAATTTTAAATTTCAGATAAATTATCGCATCAAGTTTAAAGTCTATAGCTCTTTCAATGATTAGTTGTCGGACTAACTAAAAAATGATTTTAAAAGAAAAAAAAAAATCAAAAGATACCATGAAGAATCGATTTAAACAGAAGATTTATTGGAGAAATTTATTCAATTATGAAATTAATTTTTCAGTATTGAGTAAATAATAATAATTATCCTAAAACAATTTTTGTTTTTTGTTTTTTGTTTTTTATTTTTAAAAAAGATTAAAATATTGAAATAATTTAATTAATTAACCTTAAAAAAAAACCAGGAAGAGGAGGAGCCCCTCGATTTTTCACCGCCCCCCTTCTTTCTCTTTCCCCGTCTCGTTTTCTCCGATCCCACTGCTGCTTGGTGTGCCTACCCGTCGGGGCCGCTTACTGTTTGCCCCCCTGAATTCGTCCCCTAATTCGATCGATTTCGGCCCACTTCCATCCGATCACACCGTCTCTCTTCGATTCTCCGTCGAGCGCTGCATGGCAGACGATGAGGACTATCCTTCGTCGAGCGATGTGGAGGATTGCTACCTCACTGACCAGGAAGACGCCATCGAGGAGAACGTCCTCCAGGGCCTGGAAGACGGGCGCGAGGAGGACTGCCACTGGTCGCTGTCGTCGGTAAGACGCGGACTCGTGCTTGCTTGATTTCTAGGGTTCCGGAGAGTTGGGATCAGTCGTAAGGGATCATGAGGGAATGTGCCCTTGATCAATCTGTTATCTTGTTTCTGGTCTTTGTTCTGATTCGTATATTTTCTTAGAGAGAAAAACAGGATGTTCTGCACAGGGCGGCGGAGCGCACCTCCTTGTTGTCTTGAGAGAAAGAAACAATTTTTGTCTGAAAATAGAAATTTTGATCTTTTGGTTTGGGAATTTTACTTGGTTTGCCTTTTTTGTATGCTCAATTTCCTCCTCTTGTCGTCATGCAGGTTATCACAAAAGAGTCCCTCTTGGCAGCTCAGGTAAACTCATTTTGCTGACAACCGCCTGGATCAGTGTGGAGAATCTTTGATTTTTTTTTCCGTGACTATTGTTAATTCTTGTAGAAGGAGGATTTGCGGAAGGTGATGGAGCTGTTGGTGCTTAAAGAACAGCATGCAAGGACCCTTCTTATTCATTACCGCTGGGATGTTGAGAGGATCTTTGAACTGCTCGATCAAAAGGGGAAGGACCGATTGTTTTCAGAAGCGGGAGTCACTGTTGTGGAGAACAATGGCTTTTCTACTGCAGCAAATCCAGTCACCTGTTATGTCTGTTTTGAGATCATTCCTACAGGTGCAATCACTGAGATGGACTGTGGGCATAGTTTCTGCAATGATTGTAAGTTTGCTAGCCTCCAGATTTCCTGCAAAAGTTTTTGATGAACATCACATTGCCTAATTCTGAAATGATTTTCTATAACTATTTGTAAGCCTTTTCAAGAACATTGTTCAACTACGTTAGTGAGGATTATGATATTCTGAAGAAAAAAAATCGTTAAAATTTGACACCATCATAACTTTGCCCTCTGAATCACGAATATGTTTGTTTTTGTAATCTACAAATGGGGAACTTGTTATAAATGTTAGTGCATATCATGAATTTGTTGGGATTAAGTACTTCTTGAAATGTCTCTTTCTTCTAATGTTACTTCCAACATCTGAGCTTTCTAATCTGCTAGTTTGGTATCCTGTTCATTGGCTTTGATTCAACTTTTTGACTTGGATTCATTAGTTAAGTATTTTTCTCCTTAAGGTTTTTACTGTAGTGTTCACTTATTGTGTTGAATCGTTCCACTTATATGGTTTTATGCTGAACTTCTTAGGTTGGACTGAGCATTTTATAGTGAAGATAAATGATGGTCAAAGTCGGCGCATTAGATGCATGGCCCCCAAATGCAGTGCTGTTTGTGATGAGGCAATCATAAGGAATTTAGTCAGTGCAAGGTGTCCAGATATTGCCGATCGTTTTGAGAGGTTTCTACTTGAATCATATATTGAAGACAATAATAAGGTTAAATGGTGCCCTAGTGCTCCGCATTGTGGAAATGCTATTCGTGTTGAAGGTGATATTTATTGTGAGGTTGAATGTACGTGTGGTATACAGTTCTGTTTCAGTTGTTTGTCAGAAGCACATTCACCTTGTTCATGCAAAATGTGGGAGCTTTGGACAAAGAAATGCCAGGATGAATCAGAAACCGTTAATTGGATAACAATAAACACAAAGCCTTGTCCAAAGTGTCACAAGCCTGTTGAAAAAAATGGTGGTTGCAACCTTGTTGCCTGTATCTGTGGGCAAGCATTTTGGTAAGTGTATTATTTTACTTTGTGCTTATGTTGCCAGTTATGCTAATTCTTTTGTCATATTTTTTCCACCACATATTCAGTTCATTTTAGACAGATTCTGCTTACAGTGTCTATGACTTTTTAGAACCTTCCGTTTTGTTCTGTGTGTGTGTGCATTATCCTTTATTGTTGCTGTTTCCAGGTTCTTATTACCTGTAATCATTGTCCCATGTAAGCAATATTCTAAACTACAATGGCATCACTTGAGTATACTGCTCTTCTTAGAATCCTTGGTCTTTCATCGCATAGTAACTTTTTTTTCACCTTTATGTGATAGCCTTATTAAAGATCTCTGGTCTCTGCTACTTGGAGGCTAGCATAATATGTATTTGTGATGGTTGTTGGTCCAACATAATTATGGCAGAGTTTTGAGGTTATTGACTAGGTAACACTGCTCCCAATACCACCAAAAACAATGCTGAGCATAACTGTTTCCCATTAGCTTACCAAGATCCCCAATTACATCCCACAAATCCGTTTTAGGATATTCTTTAGTGATGCAGCATCTAACTCCATGAAAGCTTCTGAGGTGCTCTCTGTCTGTTAGGCCAGTTTATTCATTTCATAAGATGAGTTGTTGACAAGTTATTTCTGATTCTCTCTCTCTGCACCTTTCTCTCAATTGCATATGTATTAGGATCCTTTTTGGAATTAGCATAATTTAGGACTTTATTTGATCTATAGTGGATGAATTTGTCTAATTAAATAGCAGGTACATTTCTTTGGCAGTTAACCAGGATCCAGTCACCATGTAAAGTGGAATTGGCTCAAATTTACTAGATCTGTCTTGCTTAGTAGTATGTAGTCTGACTACTGAGGGATAATGTAGCTTTGGGTTGATTCATAGAATGGGCTAGATTTGTTGAGATTTACTAACTCCAGCAGTCCGTGGTCAATGCTGTTGGTTATCTGAAAGATCTGGTGATCACAAATATACTCACAAATTTTCCATTTTTTTCACATCAGCCAAGTTGGATTTGAGATCTCCTCTTTATAAACTGTGTGGATATTCTGACTTTATTGTTGAGCTTTCCTTTGCATGTGGCACAAAGGCCACACCCACTGCCATCAAACTCAGGTGGCCTTCTTGAAGAAGCAACGAGTTGAATTGGTGCAGTACTACACCTCAACTTAGTTCACTATAGCCTAACAATATCCATCCCGGATGAATGGAATTAATGATCTTGCCATTTGACCTTAGAACCTTTTGGCTACATAACTTGTGCAGTTTCCATAACACTTTCAAGATTTAGTTGCTTTATATATCAAAATAGATACCTCTTCTTCAAGTATTTGTCTATTTATGTTTTAGTGTTTTTCTCAAGGCATTTTAAAATTGCTTTAAGACTCATTGCGAGTTACTTGATGCTCAGAGCTTGTTTCCTTTGTTTCGTATGATGATGTAATACAGTTGGTTATGTGGTGGTGCTACTGGGAGAGATCACACATGGTCTAGTATCACTGGTCACAGTTGCGGCCGCTTCAAAGAAGACCAAACAAAGAAGACTGAGCGTGCAAGGCGTGACTTATACCGCTATACACATTATCACAATAGATACAAGGCTCATACAGATTCTCTCAAGCAGGAAAGCAATCTTAAGGAAACCATCCAGAGGAAGATTTCCATTTCAGAGAACAAGCAATCCAAAATCAAAGACTACAGTTGGGTGATGAACGGACTGAATAGGCTCTTCAGATCAAGACGAGTTCTTTCATATTCATATCCATTTGCCTTCTACATGTTTGGGGATGAGCTCTTTAAGGATGAGATGACAGCAGAGGACCGTGAGCTGAAGCAGAATTTGTTCGAGGACCAGCAACAACAGCTAGAATCCAATGTGGAGAAGTTATCTATGTTCTTGGAGAAGGATTTTCCAAGCTTTTCTGATGATGAAGTCATGGACATTATGCGACACATCATAAATCTTTCTAATGTCGTCGACAAACTTTGCAAACAGATGTAAGGATTTTCTTTTCACTTTTTTTTGCCGTAAAAGTTGGTCACCGTTATGTAATTGTGCTTGCAGGTATCAGTGCATTGAGAATGACTTGTTGTATTCCCTTCAAGGAGCAACTCACAACATAGCTCCATATAAATCAAAAGGCCTTGAGAGGGCATCAGAACTATGTGTCCCTTTGGATTCTGATCAAAGTTCTAGTATGAAAACTAGTCATGAAGCACAAACAGATTCAACTCCCAATGGAACTGGTACATCTTTTACTTGTGTATCTCACTTAGAGGAAATTTTGAAGCTTTGATGGTACCATTTTCTTGGTGCTCTTTCACTTAATGAAATGAAGTCTACACATTTAACAAACATCAAAACATTTTAACACATTTAAAAGTAGCTGTTGCGGCTACATCAACACTGAAAGTATATCTTTAGAAGACACATTTAACAAACATCAACACTGAAATGCAGCTGCTGTATGCAAATTCCGTGGTTCCACAAGTTCGGACGAAAGCAGGTGGCCTTCTCATAAACGACCCAGAAAAGATGCTCTCGGTGGAGCACATCTGTTTGATCTGAATATGCCTCCTGAGGTGATTGACAAAATCTGACACCAACACCCAAGTTAGCCTCATTTCTCAGCTGTACAGCTTTAGCTTGAGATCAGACAACAGAAAATAAGCTTCCTACTATTTCTATACCTCATGGTCTTGTTTAGCATGTTTACGGAAGCAGCTAAGACTCAAGTTTCAAGGGGGTAAGCGCTACAAAGGAGCCTTCTTTCTGACGCCACAGTTCCTTGTGCATAGGCTCATGAAATCTGTGTGTGCCATGTAAACCAGTGGAGGCATATGTCTGAACTCAGCTTTTGCTTCCTTAATCTTTTTCTAGTTCTTTTACCAGTCACATTGTAAAGATACCCAAGCTGCCCAGCAATTTTGAACTCTCATGCAAAGGTTTTGAAGAATTTTTAGAGGTGGGATTGTTGCTAGTGCAAACTGGATTTATGACAGTAAATCACTGACTTAAATTATTGTGAGGCTTCGTCTCCGATCTATTTGCTTGTTTGTTTGTTTGTTCAGACACAAATGTTGTCCTAGTGGTTAGATAGCAGTGCATAAGTTCAAGGGAATGAAGAACAAAATCCATATAGTTGTGACATAGCACGAGCAAGGACGCGCTGTATACCTCAGTGGAGCTGGTATGGGTTTTGCCGGCCTGAACCTGATAACTGTACTGCCTCGACAGTTGGGTTCCATCCGTCTTGAAGCTGGGTAGGGTCGCAGTTCCGTCTTGGCTCCACTAAGGCTGTGGTACATTAAATTAAATATAAAATTATAAAATTTTTAATTGTGACATGTTACTGATTTATGATTTAAAAATAATAATAAAATACTATATATATATATATATATAAACTTTTGATCTCGTACGTGTCGGTCAACTCCGCCCCTGGCACGCCTCCTCGTGAGTGTGAACCAATTTATTCGTGAATACTTTCATTATTTATCATTCGATCTTTTATGATTCAAAAATTAAACGATAATGTTCATCCGACGATAGATAATAATGATGCTTACGAATATTTACGGATGAATTATATAGAAGATCATTCCTTTTATATATATATATATATATATATATATATATATATATATATATATATATATATATATATATATATATATATATATATATATATATATATATATATATATATATATATATATATGCATAGTATTTGCACAGTGCAAAAACTGTGCATGCATCTCAATCGTGCATGGTACACACCCAAGAGATAAAGACCCTTCATATAAAGAGAGGGGGATGATCTTTCATATAATTCATCCGTGAGCATTTTCATTGTTCATATAATTCAGAAGGGAGTCTTGACGCAACGGTAAAGTTGCTGCCTTGTGACCAAAAGGTCACAGGTTCAAATCTTGAAAACAATCTCTGGCAAAAAAAAGTAAGATAAGGCTGCGTCTGATGGATTATTCTTCTCCTGCATTTGCGTGGCGAGCCTCGGGTTGATTTTTTTTATCGTATAATTATTTGTGTATTATAATTTAATTTTTAAATTTTAAAAAATCGAACGATGAATAATAAAAGTGTTCATGGATAATACTTGATGTACGTATATCCTCATTCACACTCTATTTTTTAGCATTTAGTTCCTAGGTCTTTAAACGCTTGAATAGTGAAATATGGACGAGTGAGAAAGAGAGAATAGAGTAAATTTGAACGAAAACGATAGAAAAAAATATTATAAGAGAACCTTATTTAAATTTTTTAATTATTATAATAAAAACTTTCAAGTCACAAACTAAACCATAAAATAATATTGAGAAAAAAAAATACTCATTTTAAAATGTATATATATAAGTATACCTTTACCTGTTCAAACTAATATAGTTAAACTCTTAAAAGAAAAGAAGAAACAGAAGGAAAACAATTATTAGAGGAGAAACAAGTTTATTCCAATTTAGATCTTGCAAAACCATTTTGAACATTATGATTTATATGAAAAAATGGATGTTATTACAGATCATGCCAACCAACATAGCAAGTCCACAAAAGCAGCACACTCCTAATGACTACTGAAATGTCTGCTTTAGCAACCTTTGCACCATGTTCCAACATCCTTGTTTAAAAAAAAAAAAAATTCAGATCATCACATAGATAATAGCAGGAACTGCAGGCTTCATCACAAATGCAGGTTTCCAGATCTGCAAATGGCTATGAAACTTTAGCAACGAATTGTAAACCTCTCAGTAAATCATGACTCCTAAATATCTGCAGTTTGAAGAAAGCAAAGATGCTGTTGTTCAAACAAAAATTTACTTTAGTAATGTGGATCTGTAAATTTTACCATAGTAATATGAAGTCTGGAATCAGTCCTTGTACTTCATCGTCTCCTTCTCAAATCCAATCGTCGGAAACTGCTTTGCGTACTCCTCGACTTCGTTGCAGATTTTGGCAATGTCTGATTGGATGTTAGCATCTGTTTGCAATGTAGCTACGAAGTCCTTCAGCTTTGATCCACCTGTTTTACATTAAGAAGGCAAAAGATGTAATTGTACAAGTTCTGCAACCAAACCAAGCAAGATGTAAGCTTTTATTTTAGAATAGAATAGACAAGTGAAAGAGAGGCAGGAGAAAAGTATAGGAGATTATTAAAAAAAAATTCCGAATAAAGTGATATAGCTTTCTGATGTTGATGGTGGGTTATCAATACGGTAGTAGAGAAGTTTCAAAGTTCAGGATTGATCTTTTTATCACCGAGAGACCGACGGTGAGGGGCGCTGGAGGAACGTAATCGTCTTTTACTGCTACAGACAGAGGATTGGTCTTTTCATTTTGGAGGCTCAGGATAGGTCTTTTCGTATTGACTATTATAATACCTTCCGCTTCAGGGATTACTGTCTTAGCCTCGTAGAAATTAAGCTTCAGAATACAACCTTGTACTGGAGAATAATTGGCCTAAGGTCTAAACCTACACTATTCGTGATCATCATTGATTTTCAGTTTTTAATGCCATTATTCTTTTTTTTTCACTTTTAGACATTAATCACATGCAAGTTGAACTTTTCAGAAAGGAAGAACAATTCAACAATATTCATAAATCAAAAAAGCAATGAACATCTCAAGAGAAGTCAGTTAATAAATTTCTGTCAAATCTTGGTTGAGGCTATGACTTGGAATTTGATGTCAACTCTGGTTCTAGCTAGGCTAACTAATCTTCAGGTTCAGCTAATACATTGAGACTCAGCAAGTCAATATGAGCCATGCTTTAGATATTCATTTGTGATTTAACATCATAATATCCATAAAAGAATATGTACCTTTTGTTTCGGCCTTGATTTTCAATGCTAATTTAACAGCAACGTCGAAGAAATCAGCAACTTTAGCAAAATCCTCTTCCACAAATCCTCTTGATGTGAGTGCTGGGGTCCCTGAATTGATGAGAAAATTATTTAAGTCGATCTACTTAACATACAGTTAGATAATACAAACTGAAGCCAATACCCATTCTAATGCCTCCAGGAACCATAGCAGACACATCGCCAGGTACTGTATTTTTATTAGCTGCGATATGTATCGACTCCAGCACTTTCTCAACTCTGGATCCATCAATTCCCTACAAGTTGATTCGGTTGATGACCAAATTCTTCTCCAAAATAAAACAAAATCATGGCTACATAATTGATATGAAAAACACTGAAATGATGAATAAAAAATCTACTGTGCCTCAGTTGTGAATAGGATACTAGGTAGTCTTCAATATATATCATGATATCCAACATCTTTTGATTCAGGATAGCTATTAAAATATTATTCACTCGAGCAACTAATATAATTGCTGCAGGCATAGTCGAGTGATTAATTTAAATGCTGAGAGCCAAACTGAACTAAACCTCTCTTACCTTGTTCTTAAGGTTCACCAGTACTAAATGGTTATCTGTTCCTCCAGACACAAGATCATAACCCTTTTTGACCAAACACTGCAATGGCATAATTAGAGAGTAGAGTCTTAATGGATTGAAGGCTGAAACATTTATATGGTTTTCACATAAAGCAAGAGTTCAAATGAAATGTAGCAAGGATAAATGTTCACTTAGAGAAGTTACTTCAAAGAGCACCAGTCAATAAATTATGGTACCTCAGCAAATTTAGCACAATTCTTCAGTACTTGCTCTTGATAAGCTTTGAACTCTGGAGTGGTAGCCTCTTCAAAGAGCACCAGTCAATAAATTATGGTACCTCAGCAAATTTAGCACAATTCTTCAGTACTTGCTCTTGATAAGCTTTGAACTCTGGAGTGGTAGCCTGTAATGGGTCATGGAAAATATCAGTTATCTAACACATGGCTTAAAAGACCTTCAACAATTAATGAAAATCTTCTCTCCAACAGTAAATAAAATCAAACGTCTCAAAAGAGCTTATCTCATTGTCAATTAAGAATGGATTGATTTAGTTCCTTTATACAATGCTTATAATTTAGTTTCTTTATTACCAAGCCTGGATTAAAAAGGGTGAAGGTTGTATAAGTTATTGAATGAATCCATCAAACTATTGTACTAATGCATGTTGTTCTTTGGAAGGAACGTATTGTAGAGTCTGACTGTAATGTCCCAACAAGGACCGCTATTCTCCATGAAAACTTGAGTATAGTGTTAAAAATGCAAGAGTTTTCACACCATAAATCGAATAAAAACAAATATTATAAGAAAATTGTTTGTCTACAATTTAGAACATGGAATATAAAAATACTCACTAATAAATCAACGAATGTAATAGATATGATGATTAGGAAAAGAATTAATATTTTATATTTATAAGACAAAATAGGTAGGAGAGAAGGCAAAAGTAATAGAGAATTCATATTTTAAATTACGATATACAAGTAGGAGTAAAATAAGAAATAGAGTAGATATTATTGTAAATAGTTCACTAAAGAATAAAGTAATAGAAATAGTTAGAAAGGGAATAAAATTATACTTCTCAAGATAATGGTGAGGAAATTAACTATTAATGTAATAGATATATATGCATCCCAAATAGGATTAGAAGGAGATGCCCCAGAGCTACGGTGCAATGGTAGGGTGTCCAGCTTGACTTCTAGGTATCCATGGTTCGATTCCTAGCCATGACGCATTTGTAGAATTTTCCTCCAAATTGAGTGACAAACTAAGGACGTTGCAGCTGCTGAGGCTGGCCACACGAGCATTTCCTGATTTACCATGGTGGTCAATGGAACATATCTCGCCTAGGGATTACTTAGTGCTTCATTAGAGATCCATGGGGCATGATCGACCATCCCCAGGATTAGTCGCGCTGAATGCTTGGATATCTAGTGTTAGTAAAAAAAAAGACACTAAATCTAGATTTTGGGAGGACTTAAATAAGATATTATAAAAAATTCCACTAAAACGAAATGATTTTAATAGGAGGAGATCTAAATAGACATATGAGAGTGAAAAATAAGGAATATGATAAGTTACATGGGGGTTATGGGTTTAAAATAAAAAATGAAGAAAAATGTATATTAGTTTTTGCGATAACATATAATCTTATACTAGCTATATGTTTTTCAAAAAAAGAAAAGAATGTTTGGTCACATTCAAAAGTGAAAATAATAAATCACAAATTAATTTTTTTATGGTTAGGAAAAAAGATAAAAAATTTTGTAAAGATTACAAGGATATCCCTAGAGGAAACTTAACTATCCAACATAGATTAATAGTGTTGAAAATGCACCTCAAGCATAATTTCAACAACAATAACAACCAAATCTTATCGCACTAGGTGGGGTTAGCCTCAAGCATAATTTCAATAGAAGGAAAATGTGTATGACTTCTAAAATTAAATGGTGGAAATTAAAGGAGGAGATGCAAAATATATTTAAGGAAAGAATAGAAATACAAATATTAGGAGAAATATACGGCGACTCGAATACGATATGGGATAAGATAGAATTAAAGTTGAAAATGGTAGCTAAGAGGATACTAGGGGGTCAAGGGGATGTGCACCACTAATTAAAAAATCTTGATAGTGGAATGAGAAAGTACAGAAAAAAATAAAGAAAAACAAATGACCTATAAAGTATTATACACTTGTAAAAATGAGGAAAACATAAAAAAGTATATAGTAGTAAAAAAAAGTAACAAAGAAAATAGTGAATGAAGTTAAGAATAAAACTTTTAAGTGATTATATCGACAACTGTATATATAAAAAAGGGAAAGAGACATTTATAGAATAAATAAAGCAAAAATAGGAAGATAATAAATCTTATCCAAATAAGATGCATTAACGATGATTGCAATAGGATACTATTGAATACTGAGAAAATAAAAGAGCAATGAAAGAGATATTTTTATTAACTTTTTTAATGAAGATTTAGGTGACTAACTTAACTTAGGTAATTTAAGTAGGTTAGACGAATATAAAAATTTAAATTTTTATCATAGAATTCAAACTTCAGAAGTAAAATAAGTTTTAAATAAGATTCAAAATGGAAAGTAGTTAGCCTAGATGATATACCAATAAACGTATGGAAGCGCCTAGGAAAGCAAAGAATTCAATAACTTACAAAGTTATTTAATCTGATATTGAAAATGAAAAAAAAAATTGATCAATAGAAGGATCAATGGAGGGTAAGTATTATAATTCTATTATATAAAAACAAAAAAATATAAAATTGTGTAAATTATAAGAATATTAAACTAATGAATCATACTATGAAATTTTGAGAAAGAGTAATAGAAAAAAAGACTTAAGAATGAGACCACGATAATCGAAAACCAATTTGAATTCAAGCTTAGAAGATCGACAATAGAAGCTACACATCTTCTCGAGCAACTAATTAAAAAATATCAAGAACAAAAATAAGACTTATACATGATATTCATCGATTTAGAAAAAATTTATAATAGAGTTCCAAAGAAGGTTATATGGAGAATTTAAAAAAAAAAAAAAGAAAGATGGTGCTCGAGTGCTCTGCTATCCAAGTGCTCAGGCATTTTGTTGGGGAACTCGACCATTTGGGTGCTTGGGCACTCGACAACTCGACCACTGGGCAATTTTAGTACTCATGCATTTTACTGGCACCTGACCATTTAGGTGCTCGGGCACCTGACCACTTGAATGCCCGACCATTTGGAGTGCAAACCCACTCGAGCGTTGGGATCGGGTGATCATCACCCGGATCCTGCTAACTTGGGATGGGATTGGGATACTAACGGCATCACGAGTTCCCCCTCCAAGTTGAGTAGAGTCGAGGAGCCAAGTGTGTGAGACTCGATTGAAGTGTAGGTTAGTAGGATGCCAAAGGGGTCGAGGGCGATAATTAGCAAAACCATTCTGAGAGGAGGAGGATGCCACTGAGGTAACTATGTTCCAAATAGAGGAAAATTAGAGGTGACTCTGTCCAAGACAGAGGAACATTTGGTGGAGACTGTCTCGATAGAGGAAATATTGAGGCGACTCCGTCCTAGATGAACACTTGGTGGCTACTCTATCTCGAATAAAAGAAATATTGAGGTGACTCCGTTATATAAAGGAACATTTGGTGGCGACTCTATCCAGAACAAAGGAAATATTGAGGTGCACTGCTACGAGCATATATAATTTGGTAGCTTTCTAAGTGAAAGAAATCCCTGCACCATACTATATAGAAGCAAGTGACGAGAACATTTGTTTAAAGGTCGGCTCGTCGATTCATGGAAAGGCACTTGTGAGGAATGTTGAAAGGCTTGATGGATCTCCTCAGTCAATCAGTGACACTGCTAAGTAGTATGTTTGTACACTTGATGAAGAGCACAGTAAGGTCGGAACAGCGACCTATATGGGTACTCTTAGGATCTCCCCAATTATTGACTCTTCTCGAGCATTAGGACAGTCCTCTATCCGAGTGTTTTGGCAGGCGAGTAATTAGATTGGGACGCGAGCACCCCAGGATGAGGCGTAGGAGAAGCCTTCTTCTCTACAAGAGGTATAGTCTTAATGGTGTTGCCTTGCCTTGCCTTGCACGTTGGGCATTTTCCACATTGATATACTTTTCTGCTCTACCCAGAAGGTCGTCATAATCAGTCGGAGGCTTCTTCATCAGAGACCTAAAATAATCTCCTTCCACTAATCTCTGAGAGAAAGTGTGGGTGACGATTTTAAAGGTGGTTGTACGTATGTCCACAACAACCCAATTACATCATTGGATATACTCTCTCAAGCTTCCCCGACTCTGTTGCTTCAAAGAGAAAAGATTAAGTGATATTTTGTGATACCCTTTGCAATTAGCAAAATGTTGTAAGAATAGCGAGCTGAACTTGAATGTACAAATAGATCCTTATTGCAACCAATTAAACCACTCTGTGCTAGCCCAGCAAAAATGGTTAGAAACACTTTGCACTTCACTCCTTTTGAGTATTAATGAAGGAGAGACGCATTCTCGAATCAGCTCAAATGACCTTCTGAGTTTAAAGCTCTCGTATATTCACCAATCTGTAGGGGTGAAAATGACTCAACAATTCTTTTGCTAAGATTTCCTTAAGAGAACGGAGTATCTTAACGAACCAGCCTCCTCCTATTTGAGTTCCAGTTTGAGCTTCTCTTATGACACCCCAAGCCAGTTCTTGAGTGGTCGACTCCCGAGGTTGGTCTATTGGAGGTGTCGAAGTCCCTCCTGGTTCTCCTCCGAAAGGAAGACTCATTGAGAACTATCATCGCAGGACCTCTTCTACAGTAGTTGCCACTAGCCAATTTAAGCAGTTAAGCATAAAGGGAGGAGGAGAAGGTTCCGGACATGCAAGTAGGCCTCTCCCCTCATCAGCAGCACCTCAATCGCCATGGCTTCTTGTGACATCTCCCATCTCGACGTCTCAGCACAAATTCTCATAGATGATGCTAAAATGATCTAGCTAGGATCGGGATGGATTGATGACATGCAGAGAGTTCAAATAGATCAGTGACACTTTCAGAATGACAAGTCGACGACGAGGAAGAGGTTGACTACTGGATTGGAATTAGATAGACCTTCAAACCATCAACTCGAACTATTAATATCCTACACTAGAAAGAAAGAGTTAGAAGGGAATCGAGCTAGACCTCGGTGAAATCCCTTTGATGCTCAAGTCAAGCTCAATAGAGAAAATAGTCAAATAAACTAACAAGATGGTCAAAAATAGCTTCACTTTCGGTGTTGGTATCATTTACCTTATATAAGAGAGGAGAGTGTATTTTTCAAAGGATGCACCTCACCAACGGGTGCACCCCTTTGTAACTGGCATCATAATTGTAACCGCGACGCTATAATGCTTGTTGAGATGAAGTTAGATTTACGATCCCAAATCCAAGTAATTGAGCTCCGACTCTAAAAGGTACGTGGGCAATCAGGCACTCGAGCCTGTACGACTTGACCACTCGAGCGCTTGAGACTTGGTCACTAGGGTGCTCGGACATTTCACTTGGTCACCCGACCATTTGGGCGCTCGAGCGCTCAGGGCACAACCCACTTGGGTGCTGGGAGCACTCAGGCAATTGATGCGCAGGTCCTCTATATCAAGACAATCTTACTGATCTGGGATAGGATTGGGATATCGATGATATCAGTGGTAATCTTTTAGACAAGTAAAAGGCACTTGATATTGTTTTATTCCTTATCCTATTCAAATCAAAATAAAAGTAATCTAATTTCAGTATAAAATGCTAAAAGAAAGATATTAACTTAACAACTGTTCCACAGTCATTATTTTCTTGCCCTCATGTTTATCATTTTTTTTTCTTTTTCATATTCAGTGGCTGATTGTTTTTGGTGTCTAGTTGTTAAAGAGGTCATAATTACTTCTTTAATAAAATCATGTTGTAAGAAAATTGTTTGCAAACGTTTTGTGAATCTCAACATTTCATTGCTAAACAAGCTGAAATTCATCTCAAGGAACACTAAAATATAGAATCACCAAACAATTCATTCTTTGGATGTCAGAACAAAATACTTGGTAGAGAACCATATACAACAACGACAATAGGTTTAGAAGTAGAACAAAAATGAGGTTAGTTTCTTATCTACAAAAAGTGAGAAGGGAGGAGGATAGTTTGAATATCATTAATTGAATCAAATACTTTGTATGCTTGTGCATGGATATTAGTTATCAAGCATTAATGTTTTGTAAGCAACAATACCATTACAAAAACTAGCCTTCGTGGAGCTCAATGAAGGATAAAGATTGGAAAAGGCATGACTTCATGATGACGACAACAAACTTTACAAAACAATAAGTAAATCTTTGAGAAGCATACCTGTTTGAGTGCAACAGCTAAACCTGCAATAGTATGATTGTGCGGACCGCCTTGTAATCCAGGAAAAACAGCTGCATTAATTTTATCTTCAAAATCATACATAACCTGCATCAAGATAAATGTGATTATGCTTTTTTTTATTTCAAATAATTTTTTAGAAACCATTTTGGCTATAATTACACACAACAACAATGTTAACTCACTTCTTGTCCTTGTTTGTTTATCTCTTTTACACCTTTCCTAAAAAAGATCATGGCTCCACGCGGTCCTCGGAGTGATTTGTGAGTTGTAGTTGTCACTATATCAGCATACTCAAAAGGAGATGGAATAACACCAGCAGCAACCAATCCACTGATGTGTGCCATATCTGCCAGAAGAATCGCTTTTTGTTTGTCACATACCTGTTAATTCCATGTAGAGATCATTTAAGTTATTTTCGGTTTACAAGATGGCTATAGAAAGCTACTACTGCTCCTCTCTCCGTCCCATCACTGGGTAGAAGACTGTAACTGATATTACCTTACGAATGCGTGCATAGTTATAGAGGCGAGCATATGCGCTAGCACCAGCCACTATTAATTTTGGTCTGAAGAGTGCTGCACTTTTCTCCAACTATACAAATGGATATTAAGAAAAGTAGTTAATAGGAAAAAATTTGAGATACCCAAGTCTTTATTTATCACTAAACAAAACATATATCAAAATAATGTCACAAATTAAATAATCTGACAACTGTATTATGAACCAAGATCAAAGCCATGTAAATATATGAAACCTTAAATAAACAGAAACCATGCTCTTGTGAATCCCTTACATGTTAATGAAAACATGGATCAAATCTCAAATGAATCAAATATGCTACAGGAAGGTAGACTTCCACACATACTGGCCCAACCTGTCATGCTTTACTAATTATTCAAGACGTGTTTAGATAATAAACTCTGCTTGACACATGGTTCTGTTCATGTATTATACTAAGCGAACCACAACCCAACAAGAAACAAAAAATTCTACTATCCTAAAGATAGGATCTACATTAGTTCAAATAGAAAATGCATTTGTTTCTCCAAATAAAGAACCATTTTTAACCTCTTATATACTGTAACAGATGGCATATGGATGAAAGTATGCTAACTCAGAAGTAAAATATCTATGACAAACTTCTTGGTAGTACAGAAAAGGGAAATCAAAAAGATAGAGAAAAAGAGAGAGTGATAGATCAGCTACCTGATCATAATCAATGTATCCTGTACTTTCATCCAATCTATACGGCATTGTTTCAAAAAATATAGACACAGCAGAGATCTTTTTCGTATCAGTCTGTACAAAAAAAAAAAAAAAAAATCCAAGTACAATCAGATCTTCAAATTCTGATAAACTAGTTCACTATTGTTTAACATAGTATCAAAATTTTGAAGCTAAACATAAAAACTTTAAAATAACCTCATGTATTGTTTACCAAAGTTTACCAACAACAAAGCAGAAGCACAAAACTGTTCTGACAAAAAAAAACATATAATTGTCAGTTAGACTGAGTTATACCACCTTGCTAAAAGATTCAACATCCAGGGATTGGAACTCAAGTAAATGCTAGTGAAATATCCTTGTACATAATAAAGAATATTGAGTTCAATTTGAAGAAAGAGAAAAATCAGAGAAGATTTGATTAGCAACGATAAAACAAAATAAAATTTATTTAAATATAAAAGACGATATAGTAGGGGATATAACTCAATGGCATAGGACAATTTATTTAAATATAAAAGACGATATAGTAGGGGATAGAACTCAATGACATAGGAGAATCCATATAGCCGACCCCACCTAGTTAGATAAGGCTTGGTTATTGTTGTTGTTATTGAATTCAGTTTTTTCTTAACAAGATTCATGTAATATATGCTACAACAGAACAGTCTATGGGTCGAGGATTTAGCCACTGTTACACAGCTTTGCTCCCCAGTGTAAAAATCTTATAATTTACCCCATGATGTCCAGGTCCCTCGTCAAGATTATCGATATAAGTATAATCATGTATTCCCATTAGTGGTCTCACCTTCAAGAGCCCATATCACATTCCTCTTGTAAGCACTTCAAAGATTGAGCACACTGCAAACCCAACCTATTAGCTAAACTGTCTCAATTATTTTAGGACCAGATGAAGTGCTGAACTGTGTAACAACTGAAGTGCTGATTTGTCTTGATTATTGTTTTATGCTTGCTGTTTCTATAAGAGCATTGTCTAACAGCTACACTTCTTTCCTTCTGATGATGGGTGAACTTTTGTTCACTCTATCCTCCCAATAATAGGCTACTTAACTAACATATCTAAGATATGTTGACTAGACTGCCAGTCCAACAGATCAACTATTGTTTTCAGTTTTATAATCCAGTTTAAGCAATCAAGAAAATAGTAGAATTAGAACATGGTGTTAGGGACTGCTTTGTCAATTAAGGACATGTCCATTGTGAAGTTAGAGCAATACTATCACAGGGTTTATTGATGTACATCTACTATTTGCTTATATTATACACCTGGATTATCCCCTAAGATTCCACATTTAAAAGTATTCGAGCAATTGGATTATCCCTTGGATTCTACTTTCATGCCTATCTGAGTACATTTCTAGTAATATCTCTTTTTTCTCTGTTCTTAAGCCAATAATATATCCTACCAATATCACAATAGTCCATGAGTCTGACTTATAGTTTAAGAGCTTTGGGGAATGTTTCTCTTTCACTTACTCTACATCTATCCTCTTATTTTACATACCTAAGTTGATTAAATGACATTCCAGTTTTCATTCAGAATTTAAAGATGAGCAAGGTGATTGTTTAGGGCACAAGTCTCATGGATTATATCAGCTAAGGGAGCAATTGATTGAACTCCATTCACTCAGATCATTTTTAAAAAATTAAATAGATAGATACAAAAAAAAGAACATCACTCAACTACTAAGTAATAAGAAATTTCAGAAAATAACTTTGAATACCTTATAGTAAGTGTTATTTTAGTGATCTAAGTAACAAGATACACTTTCTTAAATTTATCTTTAAAGCAAACAAAAAACACAAATACTAAAGTATAAAATGGGAGATCAGCGTTGTTGGAAAATGTTTATCATTGATGGAGATAGATATGTACAACCCTAACCCAAATTAATGAACATTAACCGGATGAGGTGACATATGCCAGGAAAATTCATTGAGATCGATGAGTCAATGAAACTCTGGCTTCCATATTAGTAGTAAGCAAGATATCAACCACAAAAAATTCATGGTTGATTAATAATAATAATAATAAAAGCTAAAATTCTTGGATGAAAAAGAAATAATTATCAATTGCCTACAAAATACAGGAATTATCAGATTTTTTGAATAGGAAATGAAATTCCTTGGTGACCTGGTATCCATGAGAAAGATGTCCACCATGAGGAAGGTCAAGAGCCATTATTCTCTCATGTGGCTTCAGAAGTGCAGTGTAAGCTTGGAAGTTAGAAGGTGAACCAGACAATGATTGAACATTCACTGTAAAAGCATAAAGAAAAAGAATAAATGAATTGGATAACTTTTAATCTTTTGCTGCCAGGTTGCTCATTTAATCTTTTGCCAGAAATGTTATCATAGAGGCAATATTTTTAACTTTTCAAATAAGAATGATGGCAAGTTGCAGGATTAAAAGTAAAACACTACAAATTAAATATTATGATTTCAAGTTACTCGGTTCTGTCTAGATTACTTGACTTCAAGAACAAGTAAATCCCAAAAAATAGGAAACTCGAACCAAAAATATGGCATTGTGACATGCCAGCAGGTTTTAATAGTCGAATAGGTAATAATTAAAGTAATCGCCCTTGGCTTTACATTAGAAAACTTAGCTTTTACACAGCTTAACATTGATCCAGAAGAGCTGCTAGAAGAATTGCATACAAAAAAAGTAGCAAGAAACTAATTGTACGACTGTAGAAATGAAAATCAGAAGTGAAGAAGTATCTTTGCAAATTAATCATGGAAATTCTAGTTACTACTAGAATCAGAAAGAATCTTGATAAATGAAAATAATGTGAATTATACCTCCCCATTTTGCAGGATCTAAACCGAAAGCTTCCAGGGCGCGCTTCTGGCACAATGATTCAGCCATGTCAATGTACCTGGAACCAAAGCATGAAACGTTGAAGCTCATCAGGCAAAACTGCATGGGGAATCAAATAAACATGAAATTTCATCTCTATTTCATGGCAGAGGAACTGCAAGCAGTAGCCTAACTCTGAGAAGAGATCAAATATATCTTACTCATTTCCGCCATAGTATCGTGCACCAGGATACCCCTCACTGTATTTGTTCGTCATGACCGACCCTACTGCTTGCATGACTGACACCGATGTGAAATTCTCTGAGGGTATGAGTTCAAGGCCCTTCCATCACATTTCAAGTTATTAGTCGCTAAAATTTAAAACTAATCTATCACGGAGAATGCGTTGCACAAACATCAAATCTCAAAAAATCACATGAATCATTCGTGTGGTAGATTCTGCATTATCATAGACTGTTAAATAAGAAAGAAAGGATAGTACCTTCCACTGCCTTGCCTTCTCAAGTTCAATTATATCTGCGATCTCCGGATCAATGATCTCCAGCGGAGAATTAAGCTGCTTCGTCCACTGCAGCAGAATCCAATAACCCGAGCATTAACAAACATCGCAATACTCTCGAAACCATCAACACTCACAGGACAAACACAAAGGACCAACCGTAACGCCAGATTTCTCCTTCTCGTAGGCGGCCTCGCTCGGCAAGGAGGACTACACATAAACACGCATCACGAAAGAGAAAGTAAGCTAACAGAATGATGCCCAAACGACCTAATCCGATAACTCAATCAGGCTTACATATATTTTTTTTTAAAGGCAATATTTATTCGAAAAAATGAACCATAATGCTCCAAAGATCCGATCTTTATTCGTGAAGAAGAACCAAAAAACAACGATTTCTTTTCAAGGAATGCTGGATTAGAAAAAACGCATACCATGCAGCGGAGGAAGCAGCCCGGGAGGGACTGACGGTGAACGACGGCCACGGAGAGTTGTCGGAGCGCCGACGCCATCGTCATATCGCTTCGTCCTTCCGGCGATCTATGGTGGAGCAAGAAAAAAGAGCGTTAGCGGCGCAAACGATGGAAGTCACGGCGGTGCTGATAAAGCCCAAGGGAGTAGGTGATGAAAGGGCCTGAAAATTTGACGAAAAGCAGTAGATCTGAATCCAGATCGAAGCAAGAAAATTGCGTTGGTAGGAAAAAAGAAGTAGGGGCCGAGTCACACAACACGGACGTCACTATTGTCGCCTTCGATCGGGTGTAGCTTCTTGCCTTCTTCTACGATTCGATAATATAATTATATCAAAATAATTAATAAATCATGAAAAAAATCGATAATGCTCCAATTATAAAGGTTAAAGTAAATTTTATTGAGAAATGAAAAGGTTAAATGAGTAAACGAACACAACCAAACTGAAAGTCAACGGGACAAAAGCGAAAGCAGCCAGCATGCACGATCCAACAGGAAATTTACCTGTACGAAGTAAACTGAAAACCTTTGATCAAGATTTCGTACTGTTAAAGTGGATTCAACCATGATGAAATTGTTGAAATCGACGTTCTCTCTTCAAGAATCATCGTCTTCAGCTATGAATTCGAAGTCTCATTTCTAATTAGCACGTAAAGATTCCAGCTTTTCACGGTTCTCTTCCTTTTACTACGATCGCCGGAGGCCTCCACCAGAACCCAGCGCAGTAGAAGCTCGCCCGCATGATCTTCTTCATTTCCGGCACCTCCTCTGACGGCGATCTCCCCTGCCACAGCGCCTTTCCGCCGCCGGCTGCTAGGAGCGCCCCTCCGTCGGCGCTGAAGCCATCGCCGGTTTTGGAGGCGCTGGCTCCGGTCCACGAGATCGCGCCTTTCTTCCTATGAAACTTCCTCCGCCACCGAAGGCTCTTCCGGATGAGCACCGCCGGCAGCCTCATCGTCACGACAGCGACGAGATTCACAAGGCCGCGAGGGCCACAGCAGCAGCAGATCGCCGCGCGCTCGACTGTCATATTCCCCCTCCAACTCCGCCAACTGCGTCCGCCCTGTTGCCCGTGTCCTGGAGGATCGTAGAGTTTCGGCGGTCTACGGCGGCGGGAACCGGCGGGCCCTTCGGCCTTCGGCAAGGGACGCTGAACCGGCTCAGAGAACCAGCTCGGCGCTTTGGTAAAAATCTCGCCTTTCTTTAAACTGCTCAGACGACCATATCAATCGCCGCAGTACTGCCGTCAGAGAAGAACGGATATTATTAAAATTTTAATTCGATTTGGTTTATTATATGATCCGTGAACTTCTCAATTATTTATTATTAGATTAGATCACATATACAGTGAATGACTATCAGATTATGATTTACACGGAGATAATATAATGATTAAGATACGATAGAATTTACGAATAAGATAAGGATCAATTTTGAAAGAGATCTAAATTTTTTTTTAGATTCAGATAATCATCACATGTCTTGATCACTATGTTAAAGTCTACAGAATTTTCCGTAATTTACCTCTCTCATAATGACCGTAAAACAGATCAATAGGGGTCGTTAGATTGACAAATTCCAATCTTTTGTGGATGATTATGAAATTGTGCCCATATAGAACGGTCAACGTTGATTTGCATATGGGCACCGCCTCATAGTCACACGCTCCACCAGTGCATTGTGCACACGCAGAGAGCGATCTAGCAGACTTATAAATAAACTTTTAAAGTTATTTTGTAAAAGATTAGAATTATCAATCTAGCAGCTCGTATCAGTTTATCCCACGACCATTGTAAGGAAGATAAATTATGGGGTGTCTTTGGCCTTAACGCGATTGGCCATAGCAGAACAGAGGAGGGTCATTTGACACCAAAGAAAAACTTTAGATCCTCCTCCAGAATTAACTCGTATTCATTTTGCCAGTGTCACTCTGTCTCAATCAACACGTCATCTCCGTGAGAACACAAACTTTAGAAGTTATGCGTGAATACAACATTAGCAATGTGATGAAGCTCTTTAACTTTTATCTTACAGGTATTATAATTGCAAAATTGCTTGTACATGTATGAAAGTCAAAGAAACAAAGAATACGAGTAGTAAATGCACTTCAAAATCCCTATATTCAACAAATCCCCAAATCAACCATAAATTTGTTGGATTCTTATGTTACAGAAATAACTTACCTGTAGCCAGCAGGAGAAAAATAGAGAATGAACAGCTCCTCCAATGCATCCTTGAGAACCTGAAAACTGGGAGAGCAAGATACAAGACAGATGTATTTTTCGGCAAATGAATTTACAGGTATCTTATATGCTTCAATAATATCATCGCAGACAATATCATGGAATGCAATGCATGCAACATAAATTTTGGACCCATCCCCCTCTTTAATTGAAATCGATGCCACAACACTGAATAGGGGCGGATTCAAAATTTTAAATTTGGAGGGGCCGTAATACAATTTAAATTTTTCGCTCTTTGATCTTGTGTCATCGAGGAGGAATTCTCTTCAACCGTATCAGTAAATATTCTAAAAAATTAACATGTATTAAATCATTGCTGGCCTACTCGGTGGTGACCCTCCGATGCTTAAGTTAGAATCGTCATGGATGAAAAAAAAATATATTAAATATATTAAAAGTAATGCAGAGTAAAAAAAAATAACTTATCTCATGCATAGCTAGAAACATTTAAGAGACTACGAAAGAATATTTAGATGACACCAAAAGAAGAAAAAACTATCGGATAACTAGAAAAGAAATGTCAAGAAAAACCACAAGAGATCCTCTATGATAATTAAACATTTTAATCCAAATCATGTTGCTCGTGAGAGAATACCACATTAACCTCTCTATTAAAACCAGCAATCAAAGCCACTAGGACTCATCCTTGTTTGTCCGTATTTTGTCTCAAATAAACATCTATACACAAGTCTTCTGCATCGAAATAATAATCTAACTACTTCATTAAATTAGCACTTTGTGGATTAATGACACCTTAATTATACTTATACCAAACTAATCAATTAATTAATTGATACTTTTTGAGCCTAAATGAACTTTAATTATACTAATTAGATAAAATCAAATTAATCAATTAACCTAACTCAGATTAATTAATTTAATCTCAACTAATCAATTAAACTCAAATTTAATTAATCTAACCTTAGATAATTAAGTAATGATTAATTAATCTCAATCAATTAACCAATTAAATTCAAATTTAATTAATCTAACTCAAATAATTAATTAATCGAATGCTAATTAATTAATTAAACAAATAAATTAATCAAACCCAATTAATCAATTAAATTAAAATTTAATTAATTATCTTAAAGTTAATTAATCAATTAAAACGATTAACCAATCTAAAACCAATTAATCAATTAAAATAGATTAATTAATCTAAATTCATCCATTAAACTCTAGATTTAATTAATCTAAATCTAATTAATTATTTAAATCCAACTAAATTAATTAATTCAAATGATTCGATTAATCAAAATTCAAAATTAATTAAATAAAATCTTAATTAACCTAACCTCGATGGATTTTGTACGTGATCGGAAGAGTGATGGCGATTAATGACATGGCATGTGATTGCAGCGTGGTGTGACTCGATGATATAACTTCTCTGATCACGATGTATGTACGCGTGAAGCGAGGTCGGCGCGTGGAAGATGCGACTACAACACCGAGTTGGCAGGGAGATGGACCAATGCATAGAGGCAGACTCGTGAGTCACAACGTGTGAGCAGTGAACGAAGAGAAATTGTAGATGACGGCTACGATGCACTAGAAACAATTGAAAAGATGAAATTTAGGTTTTCGAAGAAGACAAAAATAAGAAATAGAGGGAGGAAAGAGAAAATAAATATATAATAATTATATTTTATATAGTAATTAATTATATAATATTTTTATAGAGAGAAAATAAATATAGAATTTTAGGAAGAAAAATATTTTATATAATAATTATATTACTAAAAATAAATATATTACTATATTAAAAAATTTATAAAAAAATATTTTTTTAATTAAAACACATGGACTGGGGGGTCGTGGCCCCCCCTAGTCCATGCATAGATCCGCCTCTGACACTGAATAAAAACTCTTCTGATGCAAATCTTTAAAGATGGTATATGAAGCAGTGTTCTAAAAATCCGTGATTTTACCTGATTAGGCAGCGCCTAGACGCTGGACGCTCGTCCACCGCCCAGGCCGATTAATCGACGACGCCTCTCTTCGATTAATCGGGGTTGACTGATCGATTAAGCGACAACGAGATCGTGATTCGCGAATCGCGATTGAATTTCGAAATCCCTAATCGCAATTTCTAAATCGCGATCTCGCGTGCAGCCTAATCGAGCCAAAATTCGGAATCCCTAATCTCGTGCAGCCTCTCCGTCTCTGTTGTGCCCAGGGCCCAGGCTTCGACTTCATGCGTGTCGCGCCTCGACCGTCGAGTCTCTGCCCGTCTGTCGCTGGCCGCGTTGCCAAGAAATCCCTAGACCCACGGTGTGTAGGAAGCTAGGCACTCGGAGCTGAGAAAACCACGGAACGACGGAAGCCAAGCACCCGATCCGGATCCCTAGCCTCGCCGACAACCTTTCGGTTTTCATCGCCCGCCTCCCTGCCCTCTTTGAGCTCTCCCTCGTCCCTAGATAGGTCGGCGGCTGCTCTGTTGCCCGCCCTCCACTTCCTCACCCTTGCTCTCGTCGACAACAACATTTCTATCGCCATTCCCCCTCTCTGCTCTCCCTTCGCCGCACGCCGCAGTCCACACTCCGCATTGAGACTAAGGTAAGTAGGCAAAATCTAAGTCAATTATATTGAATCGCCAAACAAAATTCCCAAGTTGTTCCACTAGATTTTTAGGATAATTTTTCATTTTTATCCTTTGTAGTGCAGTAAAATGTCAGGTATTATATCTTCTGAAGCATCTAATTCAATGTCGAAGATTGATTTTCGTTTGAAGCGTAATTCAAATGATATTGGATGGGAATTTGCGGAATTGGTGGATCCTAAAAGTTTGGATAAGTTGAAATGTAAGTTGTGTGAAAAAATTACTAGTGGTGGAATTTATAGGCTCAAACAACATGTTGCCAATATCAAAGGAAATGTTGCCCCGTGTAAGAAGTCTTCGGATGAGGATAAAGTGAGGATAAAGTGAAGTGTAAGAATGCTATTGAAGATGCAAGAAAAAAAAAAGAAACAAAATAATATGAATGAAATGGAGGTGAGAGAAGAAATTGTTCTTGAAGAATATGAGATAGACGAAGGGAGTCGAGGGACAAAAAGGAATCTGCGTAATCTTGGGCCTATGGACCAATTTGCATCCGTCATTGATCCTGATTCTTCATTGAGCGAAAGTAAGAAGACAAAACAACAACAAAATATTATTGATGCACTTTGGAAGCAAAGGACACATAGTGTGCACCAATATTTAGCTCGATGGGTGTATGAGTCTGGTATTCCTTTTCATGCCATTGACAATGATAGCTTCAAGAGGTTTGCAGAAGCGGTTGGTCAATTTGGCCCAGGTTATCGTCCTCCAACTCAATACCTATTAAGGGAGCCCTTATTGAAAGAAGAGGTAGATATAACTAAAAGTCCATTAAAGAAGCAAGAAGTAGAATGGACTTTGAATGGTTGTTCAATTTTGACTGATGCTTGGACTGTTCGAAAAAGAAGAAGTATCATGAATTTGTATATCAATTGTAAATAAGGCACAACTTTTCTTTCTTTTAGGGAAACATCGAATGAAGCACACACCGGAAATTATATATTTAAATATGTGGACAAGTGTATTAAAGAAGTTGGACCCCAAAATGTAGTTCAAGTGGTAACGGACAATGCTTCAAATAATATGGCGGCAAAAGATCTGTTGAAGGAGAAGAGACCACATATATTTTGGACTTCATGTGCAACTCACACAGTGAATTTTAATTTATGCTTCAAGGAATTGGGAATCAACCTAAGTTCAAAGAGATTATTGAAAAAGCAAAGAGCTTGACAATCTTTATTTATGCACATCACAAGACATTATCAATGATGAGAAAGTTTACCAAAAAAAGAGACATAGTGAGGTCGGGAGTAACACGATTTACAACCGCTTTTTTAACTTTGCAAAGCTTGATAGAGAAGAAAAGTGAACTAAGAGCTATGGTTGCTAGTGAAGAATGGAATACATGCAAGTATTCAAAGAGTGCAGAGGGGAAGGTGACATATAATATCACTTTGAGTACCTCTTTTTGGAATGGGGTAAGTTTTTGCTTGAAGGTGTTTGCCCCTTTAGTTAAGGTGCTTCGTCTTGTTGATGGGGATAATAAACCATCTATGGGTTTTGTGTATGGAGAATTACTTAGAGCGAGAGAGTATATTAAAGTGACATTCAACAATCAAGAGCTTCACTATCATCCACTTATTGATATTACTGATGAAAAAAGTTGTAATTGGCTTGATAGTCCACTACATTTGACGGTCTACCTCTTGAACCCTTATTACTCCTTCAATGACCGAAGCATAGGAAGTGAAGAAGTGGTCATGAATGAATTTTTCACTTGTGTTGAAACATTCTTTCCTAATGATATTGATAGTCAAAGTGACATAGTAAATATGGAGTTATTGAAGTATATCAACAAAGTGGGGGGTTGGAAGAGCATTGGCTATAGTGGGGTGCACAAAAAATGATGAGAAATATAATTTGGGTAAGAACTAAGAACTAAGAATTGCTTACTTTATTTTGTAATTTTTAATCTTTATTGCTTGTTTCTTGATTTTGCTTATTGTTGGATTTATTTTTATTTAGTTGGATAGTGGCATCTTTTTTGAAATGATGTACCTAAATTGTAAAAGATGGCTAAAAGAATTCTTTCTTTAACTATGAGTTCTTCCGGTTGTGAAAGAAATTGGAGTATTTTTGAGGGAGTAAGTATTTAATTACTTATATTAAATGTCTAAATATGTATTCAATAATCAATATTAATATTTTTCTTTAATGTAGATCCATACAAAGAAAAGAAATAAATTAGATACCGGAAGGTTAAACAATTTAGTCTATGTTCAATTCAATGCCAAGATTATAAATAAAAAGAGAAGACTAGAAGAAAAAGAAGTTGATGTGCTACTTGCTAGTGAAGCAACTATGGCACAAGGATGGATTGTTGATGGTGGAGATGAAGATGTTGAGACAAATATTGAAGATGTAAGAGAACTTCACGAAGAAGAATTTGTATCGGATGAAGAAGAGAAAGATGTCATGGATTTTGAGTTTGAATCCGATACAGAGGAAGTGTTGGAGAAATATGGAGATGAACTAGAAGAAGTTGAAGAATTATGGTAAAATCTAGATCACTCTGTAAGGTAAATGATATTTTGTTTATTGGTTAAGATGATATACAAGTTTTATGTTGATGATTGTCACCTTTTTGCATCTGAAGAATTCATTTTATTGTTGATGTGTCTTTTGGTCTTGCTTTTTGGAGAGAGGATCCTTTTCAACTAAACATTCACATTATGTAGGAATGTATTTTTCTTCATTCTATTAGTGTTGAGTACGTTGTTTATTGTCAAGTATTCTTAATGGTTTTTTTAATCAGTTAAACTTGTTATTGTGTCGTACTTCATTGTGTGCTCTTGTTGTTTGCAATTCTTATTGTTGCAATGTTGTCAAGTATTCTTGTTGCAATGGATTTTTAATATTGTTTGCAATTATATTTTTAATTCTTATATTTTGCAATTCTTATTGTTTGCAATCCTAAACGTTTTTAATATTCTTGTTACTTGTTACATGTATGTGGAGGCTACAAAGTGAGTTTTGAGTGCCCCCTAATGAAAAATCTTCATAAGGAAAAAATATTGATTTACTAAGAGAATATTTAAAATATATTTTAAAAAATTATATATTTAAAATATTAAAAAAAATCGACCGCTTAGAAATCGCCTAGGAACCGCCTAGGCGCTAGGCAGTGAGTGACCGCCCACCTACCATCTAACGCTTTTTAGAACACTAATATCAAGGTAGAAACAAACATTTTTATTTTACCATCAACATGTGCAGATAAAATGTTCCTAATCAATTAATACAAATCTCCTTAAAGGGCACAACTTCCACAATCAATTTTGAGGAAGCAAATGAAAATTAAAATAATTAAATTTTGACTAAAATTGTTAAGGATGAACTTCCTAACAAATTTTTTGTTAGTTTGGAGCAAATAGTATGGAGACTAAGTTGATTAAATGGGCTAAACTAAATATTAGAAAATAATCTTCTTAATTTATGATATGATAAAATACTATTATGTCATATATCAACTGCATTCACCAACTCTATTATTTTTTGATTGGGATAGAAAATGAAAAATTTTCAAAATGGAAATAAAATACCAAATCTCTATATGAGAGAGCTTATAAACTTGACAACCTCTTCGATCATATTTCCCCTGGAGTTTAGTATAGAAACACATTGCAATAATCACAAAAAAGATAATTTCTTTGAAAAAAAATATAATTCAATTGATTAAATGAATTGACCTACTATTTCATAAAATTTTCATAAAATAAATTTCTCTATGCAAAAGTTAGCACGAATATAAGTTGGAGGGTACATCAAGCTGTCTTTAAAGGAAAATTATTAATTCTCCCTATGCATAAATAAATTTATACAACACAACAAACAAATTAATAATATCATCATTGAGTTGTATTAGATCCCAAAACTGGGGATTGGCTATAAGACTTTTACCTTCCATTGACCTCTATGCAATGCTATATCCCTAGGCTTCTTTTATTCAAGTCTCAATAAGAAACTTCTAATTTAGTAACCCAAATATTTCTTTTTGTCTCTCTCTATTTCTTATACCTTCACATTTAAGTGATTTAGTTTATCAAACTACAGATCATATTAGTTGTCTTTGAATATGATCATACTATCTCACTTATTTTTGTCTCATTTGATCATCTATATGAGCTACACCTACACTTAATTTTTCACTCCAAATAGCAACATTTTTTATATTCTACCCCCATACACATTGCCACGAAGGAATTTTACCATGGAGATGTCATAGGTCCAAATAATGACGGTAAGAAATAGCAAGTCTGAGCTAGTAGGAGAGATAGCTCATGCAGTAGTTACGTTTGAAGATCTAACAGTAATCATGTGTAGAGGAGTTAAGGGCAAGTGCAACAGTAGAAAGATGGTGGTAAAGTGAAATGAGATGAGAACATTTGTGACAAGGGTTGAGGATCAAGAGTTCAAGTTGAACATCCTAAATATTGTTAGATTAAGAACATACCCAGATTCACAAATGATTCGTCATTTTGGGATGAATAGGCCATGTCTAATTCTAACCTAGTCAGAGAGAGCAAAAACTTATAATTGGCCATGAGAAAGTTTGTTGATTCTAGTGGTAGAGGGTAGGGTAGCATTCAAGTATGGATACTACACCACAATTCATATGAGCACTATAGTTTAGATACTTATGTGGAGCACCACGGTTCAAAAAGATTAGGCATTTCGGGAAATATTTGATTTAGCATTGCTTTGACATGATATTAGAGTCCTAAACTATAACTCTCCATCTGGTAGGCAAGAGGAGATCAATTGAAAGAAGATTGTTGCAGTCATAGTTTCATATGACAAAGTGTGATCATTATATGTATTCTTGTGTGCTTATGTTAGTTCCTCCGCACCCTCCCACACACCCCCTCTAAAAAAAAAGGTCAATCATGTTGGGATCAACTAGGCTCCACTCAGCTTCAACATATTATAATGGACACGACAAAATTTGCAAATTATTCAACTAATATATTTGATCGGTAATCAATGGATGTAACACTAAAGCATTTCAAGCTAATTAGGTTCAAATGAAGAAATATTCGAGTCTTGCGCTAGTATGCTTACCAGGGTTATTAATTGCATTTAATTGATCTGGATGCATTGTTAATTTGGAGTCAACCAAAAGGTCTTAAGGTGAATCATGTTAATAGGAGTATCTTTTGACTTGCACACAACAAGATTCATAGCCCCAAAGGTAAGGTCAGGGTGAGTAACTATAGAATTGAAACATTTTGGAGAAGTTAAATATTGACACCTCAATATCTAAATAGTAGAAATGTATGAATATTAATAAATGTTGCTCCTTTGAAACTTTGATGATCAAGATTTAAGTGAGAAAATAGTTGAGATTTGCATCTAACTAGACCCCATACACACAAGAAACTCATAAAGTGACTTGGTCTTTATTGGTTTTATTAATAATAATTTGGAAATGAGCATGCTCCATAGGTGATCTATTCATCAATGCCCTGGCTACAAGACTATGGAATCGTAAAGTATATCTTCTTAGACAATTTAACAACAATATACAAATTTCTTTGAGTAGACCTAAATGAATAGAGATTTGCCCGATGTCAAAGTGCTAAAGACATTTTATCAGTGTAGATTTAAGCTGTAAAAAGAATACCTTGTAAATCATTCAATGTTTCTCCTAGTGTCAAATTAACCAGGTTATAAAGTTCCTGTTAAAACACTTGGATAACTCCGAGGATAAGTTGCAACATCATTAGAGTTAAACCCTGAAGCATAGAATTCCACCCCTGTTAGTAGAACGCACAGTAATAGTAGCTCATCGCAAGAAGAAAGAAAAATACTTATTCCATAGAAACTTGTGTTGGAGTAGTTAACGTGAATACTAATACTTGTGCACTTAGATAAAAATCATGGAATGTCACATGAAAAAACTAATGGACAAGAATCTATAAGATTCAATCGTGAACAACATATGGCATTTTACCATCTCGTACTAACTGATGAGAAAAATTAAGACATTATAATTGGACATCATAATATATCGACAAGCTCAGCTAAAATCAAGAATCCTAGCTCTTGTAAGATACAAACATGTTGGATCGAAAGTGTCGCTAGAGGGGGGGGGTGAATAGCGATACGGTGTCGTTAAAAAAAACTTTTGCAATAAGTAAAAAGCAAGTAGAGAGTGCACAGCGGAAATATAAAGTAGACAAGATATTTTTACGTGGTTCACAATCTTTCGATTGCTAATCCACGGCCCTAGTGATCCTTGATCACGTACGGAGGGCAATTCACTAAAACCACTCCTCCTCGTTGGAAGTAGGAGCAACGATCACAAAAAGAAATCAAGGCAAAGGGACACTCCCCCTTTCCTTGTTACGATTAAAGCACAAAGACAATTTAAAGAAGTAGAACTTAAATAAATATACCGACAACTCTTATAAGTAGAAGATGTAGCTTTCGTTGTCGGCGGCACTTCGTCGTAGCAAATGTGAGTAGTAGTAGCGGCGTTACGACGGCGTGTTGAGAGCTCTTGATTTCTTATATATTTTGCTTGGCGTGAACATGTCTATTTATGGATATTGATCTATGAATTTAGACATAGGTAGTGTCCAAGGTGAGGTTCTTATCCCCCAAGTCTTGCTCATCCACATCCTTTGCGCCAACTCAAGGATGAGGTGCTTCATCCAACCACCTTGTGCCACCTCAAGGAGGCCTTCACGCCAACTTGTTGGAGCCATCCAACTTGTGCCACATCATGGGAGCCAACCATCTTGTGCCAACTCTCCTCATTTTGGGCGTCAAGCTTGATGGTGGTTTGCCAACCATCTTGTGCCAACTCACCTCATTTTGGGCGTCCCAACTTGATGATGGTTTGGATGTCCACCTTGATGCCACATCACCTAATTTTGGGGTCCAAGCTTGGTGATGGTTTGGATGTCCACCTTGATGCCACATCACCCTTTGTACCAAAACACGAGTCAAGTCCAAATTCACCCCTTGAAATTCGAGCTCTTCTCGAGGTCTGAAACTAGACCAGTTGGTGTAGTAGGCAGTCAAAGGGTTTTAATGATACAAGTTAGCTTAAAATATAAAGTACGATGGTTCTAACCAGTGATCTAAACCTTCCATTGGAGGTATTGGGTCGGATCTACGCTTAACGTCCTTGCTTCGATTTCACACGAGCTTACCTTGTAGCCTCGCTTCCGGTCTTCACCCGAGTACCTCGGCTTCCTCCGAAATCCCTCTGGCGTTGCCCGACCACCTCGGTTCCCACCGGGTGTCGCAGACCTTCCGCTCAACTTTAGCATTTCTGCACACTTAATTGAGCTCGTAAGATAACAAATATACTCTTAACTATTGAGCCTTTTGCCATAATCAAAATATCGGTTCGACTTTGGTGCCCACTGCACCAACAATCTCCCCCTTTTTGATTCATGGCAAACCGACACAAAAGTTAAGGAAAAATTAAGCTAGCATAATGATTAAGCATGAATGAGCTAGCATAAAGATTAAATATGAATGAGCTAGCATAATGATTAAATATGAATGAGCTAGCATAATGATTAAATATGAATGAGAAATATTATTGTTTCAAGTTCTCCCCTTTGAGGTAACCTCCCCCTTGACCGAAGGTGAGTTCTTGAAAAATAATTTTTACTCCCCCTTAATAGTTGCTTAAGTAATCGGAATTACTTAATATAAAAGGTAATAATTTTGTTTACTTTCTTCCCCTTTAATTTTTGTTAATTTTGGTTACTTTTGTGACTTTCTCCCCCTTTTGCCTTAACTCAAAAAGTTTGTAAATATATTTTAGGGTTTGTAAGTCCAAGCAAGTTCCCAATATATATATATATATATTTTTTTTTAAAAATAATAATAAGCTTGAAAATATGTTCATCTAAAATGTACAACTCCGGTTGGACTTGATTGATATAGAATGATCAATAAGTCTTGAAGGAGTTGATTAATTTTAAATAATTATACTCCATGGTTCATATCGATGCACTGAATCTACATCTGGAACCAGGAGTAAGGTCCTAACATCTCACGCCCGTCTACTTGGCTAAGTACACAAACACATTAGTCCTATGTGTTGTGAGATGTGTTGGCTCCTTAAATCTATAGGTATATGATTTCTAAGGTAAGACTTAGGCTAATTTCATAAAAAAAGAAGCAAAAATAGAGTACATATATAGAGAAATTTAAATCCTACTCTATTACAACATACCTAACTGTCTTAATAAACTAAATTCGGGTAGTGGTTTGGTGAAGATGTCCGCTAGGTTTGATTTGGACTCAACATACTCTAGTTGTATAGTTCCATTAGTTACATGTTCCCTAATGAAGTGGTGTTTAACTTCTATATGTTTTGTCCTAGAATGACATATTGGATTTTTAGTTAAGTTAATTGAACTGATGTTATCTATGTAGGTTTTAATGTTGTTAAAGATTAAGCTAAAGTCTTGGAGAGTGTGCTTCATCCACAGGAGCTGAGAGACACACTCACCCATCGCAACGTATTCGGCTTCGGTGGTAGATAAGGCAACGCAATGTCGCTTCCTCGCACTAACTCACTAGACTCGAGCCGAGGATTTGACAACAACCACTCGTGCTCTTTCTATCGAGTTTACTACCGCATAGTCGGAGTCGAGTAGCCGATTAGATTAAACTCGGTAGATCTAGGGTACCAAATACCTACGTTTAGCGTGCCCTTTAGATATCTAAGGATACGCTTGACTAGGGTTAGGTGAGACTCCTTGGCACAGGTTTGTAACCTTGCGCACATACTTACCGCGAATAAAATGTCAGGTCGGCTCGCGGTTAAGTATAGGAGACTTCCTATTGCGCTCCTATAGTATTTTAGGTCAACGGGTTTTCCTTCTACATCTTCGTTTATATTAACATTAGTTGCCTATAGGTGTATTAATTATTTTAGCATCTTGCATTCCAAATCGATTTATTAAATCCTTAGTATATTTTTGTTGATGTAAATATATTCCATCTTTAGTTTGTTTAATTTGTAAACCTAAGAAGAAACTTAACTCTCCTACTAAATTCATTTCAAATTCACTTTCCATAAGTGAGATGAATTCGTTTAGCAGGATCGAGTTGGTAGTTCCAAAAATTATATCATCTACATAGAGTTGGGCTATAAAGATTTCTTTTCCTACGGTTTTAACGAATAAGGTTGGGTCGACTAAACCTTGGTTGAATCCTTTGGACTTAAGATAGATCGAAAGCCTTTCGTACCAAGCTCTTGGGGCTTGTTTGAGTCCATATAGGGCTTTCTTAAGTCTAAGGACATGGTCAGGTTTATCTAGATTTTCGAATCCGGGAGGTTGGTAGCGTAAACTTCTTCCTTAATGTATCCATTCAAAAATCTGACTTGACATCCATTTGAAACAATTTAAAACCTCGATGTGCGATATGCTAACAACATTCGGATGGACTCTAGTCTTTCTACTGGGGCGTAGGTCTCATCGTAATCTAAACCTTCGACTTGACTAAACCCTTATTCGACTAACCTAGCTTTATTTCTAACTACATCACCTTTATCATCAAGTTTATTTCGAAATACCCACCTTGTTCCAATAATTGATTTTTCTTTAGGTGGTGGTACTAATTCCCAGACTTCATTTCTAGTGAATTGAGCTAGCTCTTCTTGCATAGCAATAATCCAGTCGGGATCAAGAAGTGCTTGTTCAATAGTTTTGGGTTAGATTTTGGAAATTAACGAGATTTGACTAAGGTTTCGATATGAAGCTCTAGTTCGAACCCCTAAATTTGGATCACCTATAACTTGATTGATAGGATGACTTGGGTTAGGGTCATCTATCACTTGGTCGATAGGATGACTTGGGTTAGGGGCCGAGATTCAAGTTCAAGATCAGTCGGGTTTGCTATAAGTTGATTTGCTAGTTGGTTTTGTTAAGGATTGAGCACGGGTTCGTGTCCTTCGTAAAACTATATTAATGGTTTCTTCGACTCTAAGAGTGTCGTGATTGTATACCCTATAAGCTCTCTTGGTGGTTGAGTATCCTAGAAAGGTTCCAGAGAGGTTTTGGATTTGAATTTCCCTAGGTAATCCTTAGTGTTTAAGATATGTACCTTGCATCCAAATACCTAAAGTACTTGATGTTCGGTATTTTATCGTGATAAATCTCGCATTTGAGGTCTTTTGGTGCCTCTTTACCATAAGGATCCTATTTTGGACATAGCAAGCCGTACTAACGGCCTCCCGCCCAAAATCTATCGGGTAGGTTATACTCGTTTAACATTGTCCTAGCGGCTTCTTGTAGGGTTCTATTTTTCCGTTCGACTAACCCATTTTGTTGTGGGGTTCTAGGACATGAAAACTCATGGTGGTATCCGCGTTTAGGTTACAATCAGTAAACCTGTGGTTTTCGAATTCACCACCATGATCGCTTCAAGTCTTTTAATCTTAAGGTTCTTTTGATTTTGATTAACCTACAAAGATTGATTAGTTGGTCTAGAGTATCATTTTTATGTTTGATAAACCTAACCCAAGTAAATCTAGAATAGTCGTCAATTATGACTAAGCAAAATTGACTACCATTGAGTGACTTAGCTCCATGTGAATCAAATAGATCCATGTGTAGGAGCTCAAGAACACTTTTGGTCTGCTCTTGATTAGTTAATTGATGTTGTGTCCTAGATTGTTTACCTTGTTGACAAGCATTACATATTTTATTATCCAAGTTGTTTAGTTTAGGCAAACCTATAACAAGCCACTCGACTCATCTTGTGGGACGAGTCTTGGAGTGCAGTGTCCAAGTCTTGATTGCCATAACCAAGATTCCTCTTCTTTGTGTCATAAGACACTTGGTTGAGGAGTTAGGTAAATTTATTGTGTAGATGTTGCTATTCCTAGTTCCTTTAAGTATTATTTTAGATGTTGCATTTATCTTGATTACGATTCATTTTCTAGAAATATGACCTTATAATTGTTATCACACAATTGGCTTACACTAAGTAAATTATATTGAAAGTTTTCTACTAATAAGACATTTTGAATTGTAAAGTTAGAGTTGAGCCCAATATCACCGATCCGATGATTTTGAGCTTGCCGCTATTCAAGGCTCTACCGATCCTTATCGTTTGAATCGTAATCCGAAAATTTGAGTTGATCCCCGGTCATGTGTCGAGTACCACCGCCCAACATCCATTGATCCTACATATAAGGTAGTTGGATCGGATATTGGAATTACTAAAGGGTTGTTTGTAAGTTTTAAACCTAAATCATCTCACCAATATCTACATGATCAAAACATGTTATTCCTATGTGTTATTGTGAGATGACTTTCAATTTTACTTGATTAATTTTAATGAATTTAAATTAACCAACATTAGGTTAGATTCGATTTAGTCTAAGCTCATCAAGTAATCTTTTCAAGAGATTAGCTTCGGTCGTGGCGAGGCACGAGGCCTTCTTTGATCGGAACAACGACCACTTCCTTAGACAAAGCTAATTTCAAGAAATTGATAACTCGACTTACTTGAGACTACATCTTGGTCTAACTAGTTATTTTGAAAAGAGGCTCCCGAGGCTCAATCTTTTCGAGGATTTTAGTTGATTATGAGTCCTATCTAACCATTCTAAAAATAAAGGAAAAACTAAGCATGCAATTTCTAAGACTTAACAAAATACATTTTGTATTGGCTCCCCCTGGACCATTGAATCGAGTGGGTCTATTCACATAGTGAATTTGGTCCTTGGGAACCCAATACATGTTAGATCCTAAAGTTGAAATCAAAGTGATCTTAGGGACCCATGCTTGGACATTTTTCTTATGTTGGTTTACTATAGACATATATGACTTATTGGTTGTATTTGAGTTAAACCCGAGTCCGGCCTTGTTGTACACGGCCCTTTGTGATCCAAGTAAGAGGTCAAGTCCCTTGGATCCCAAAGTGAACCTTTCCAACGTGTTCCTAAGGTCTTCGACTTGTGTTTTCAAAAGCGAGTTCTCAACTTCAAGCTTTTCAACTTGAGTTGAGTCCTCCTCTTGAATACGAGTAGTCGAAGAGGTTAGGGAGACCTCATGTTTGAGAAGGTTAACCTCCTCAATTAGGGTCTCGACCTTGGACTCGGACTTAGCTAGTTTCTTATTTAAAAATTTAATTGCACCATACAAAGTATTAAGTAACGACCGACTTACCCTTAATGATTCTTTTGAACCGGATACGGATCCGTGGCTTGTCTTGAATGGAAGCTCATCATCGGATTCGGACTCGGACTCTTCTTCGGTTTCTGAGTCGTGCTCGGTCGGCTTGGCCATTAGAGCTTGGATATCGTCTTCTTCCTCCGACAACTCCTCCCAAGTAGCGTTTAGCGCTTTCTTGGTCTTTGATGCGTTATTCTTTAGCTTTGGGCACTCGGACTTGATGTGACCGAACTCTGCACTCATAGCATCTAAAATTAGAAGTATTTGAATTAGGTTTAGGCTTACCTTGAGTTGTTGGTCGTTTCGTCTCTTGATCATCTTAGAACTAGATTGACTAGTTCGGATTCTATTCGAGTCTACTTCCGATTCGGACTCGCTTCTTCCTTCGGGGTGGCTTGCTTGCGGGCTTCTTCTTCTTGGAACCCGCAACTAACGCAATACTCTTCTCGGCACCGACCACGTTAGTTTGCTCATGTAATTCAAGTTCAAAACAATTAACCTAATTTTAGAAAGGTCCTTGGAGACCTTGTAGGCATCGACCATGGATGCCCACAAGGTGGTCCTAGGAAGCGAGTTAAGAGAATACGATAAGGTCGCGATTCTCGACCTTTTGTCCGATGGCATGGGTTGGTTGGCGATGTCTTGGATACGAGCATGTAGTTGAGTTGCGGTCTCGTTTTCCTGCATTTTCAAGTTATACAATTTATTTAAAAGTAAATCTCTTTTACATACCTTCGTGTCGTGTGCCTTCTGTAGTTCCACTAGCTTGGTCCATAAGTCCTTTGCACTAATGAAGGGGCCGACGCGGTTGAGCTCTTCCTTGGACCCACATTGCAAGATTTGAGTTGCCTTGGCATCGGCTTCTACTTGTTTTTCATGGAATTTGACCATTGATCGTAACCCAAAGATTCACCATCTTCATTAATAGGAAGTGTGAAACCGGTTTGATTGATCCACATCTCGATTTGGGTTTTAAGAAAGCATTCCATCCGACCCTTTCCAATAACGAAAGTCATTACCGTTGTAAAACGGGGTCGGTGAGTGCTAAACCCTTCGAGATGGGCCATTTAAAAACAAGAAGAAGAAAGCGAAAAGAATCTTGCAAAACACACACGAAGAATATTCCAAGACTTTCGTCTTGGATTAGTAGTGCTTGAAGTAAAAAAATATATATAAAATGTAACTTGCAAAAGAAATAAACAATCAAATGCGAATGTCGTTGAAGTTCCGAGGACAACCTTACTCGGATCTAACCCAAGGACAACCTTATCCGATCCTAAAGCCTCTAATGCAATTCTATATGTAGGAGAAGATAAGCAAGTGAAATAATTATACGAAAACAGAAATAAATAAAAAAAATCTATAAAAAAAAGAAAAACAAAGCTAGATTGGTGGTTTCACCGAATCTTAGCGCCCCCGGCTCTGATACCAATTGTTGGATCGAAAGTGTCGCTAGAGGGGGGGGGGGTGAATAGCGAAACGGTGTCGTTAAAAACATTTGCAATAAGTAAAAAGCAAGTAGAGAGTGCACAGCGGAAATATAAAGTAGACAAGATATTTTTACGTGGTTCACAATCTTTCGATTGCTAATCCACGGCCCTAGTGATCCTTGATCACGTACGGAGGGCAATTCACTAAAACCACTCCTCCTCGTTGGAAGTAGAACAGCGATCACAAAAGAAATCAAGGCAAAGGGACACTCCCCCTTTCCTTGTTACGATTAAAGCACAAAGACAATTTAAAGAAGTAGAACTTAAATAAATATACCGACAACTCTTATAAGTAGAAGATGTAGCTTTCGTTGTCGGCGGCACTTCGTCGTAGCAAATGTGAGTAGTAGTAGCGGCGTTACGACGGCGTGTTGAGAGCTCTTGATTTCTTATATATTTTGCTTGGCGTGAACATGTCTATTTATGGATATTGATCTATGAATTTAGACATAGGTAGTGTCCAAGGTGAGGATCTTATCCCCCAACTCTTGCTCATCCACATCCTTTGCGCAAACTCAAGGATGAGGTGCTTCATCAAACCACCTTGTGCCACCTCAAGGAGGCCTTCACGCCAACTTGTTGGAGCCATCCAACTTGTGCCACATCATGGGAGCCAACCATCTTGTGCCAACTCTCCTCATTTTGGGCGTCCAAGCTTGATGGTGGTTTGCCAACCATCTTGTGCCAACTCACCTCATTTTGGGCGTCCAACTTGATGATGGTTTGGATGTCCACCTTGATGCCACATCACCTAATTTTGGGGGTCCAAGCTTGGTGATGGTTTGGATGTCCACCTTGATGCCACATCACCCTTTGTACCAAAACACGAGTCAAGTTCAAATTCACCCCTTGAAATTCGAGCTCTTCTCGAGAGAAATGAAACTAGACCAAAGTGATCGTAGTAGACGATCGTCAAAGGGTTTTTAAAATATAAAGTACGATGGTTCTAACCAACTGATCTCGACCTAGACCTTCCATTGGAGGTATTGGGTCGGATCTACGCTTAACGTCCTTGCTTCGCTTTCACACGAGCTTACCTTGTAGCCTCGCTTCCGGTCTTCACCCGAGTACCTCGGCTTCCTCCGAAATCCCTCTGGCGTTGCCCGACCACCTCGGTTCCCACCGGGTGTCGCAGACCTTCCGCTTAACTTTAGCATTTCTGCACACTTAATTGAGCTCGTAAGATAACAAATATACTCTTAACTATTGAGTCTTTTGCCATAATCAAAATATCGGTTCGACTTTGGTGCCCACTGCACCAACAAAACAAAGTAATTGAATATTGAAAAATCAAATCCAGACTGCTAAAGGACCTAAATTAAAGTGAATTTATTTAGTAAGTTGAATGAAGTTAAATTCATTTTTGTAGCAAAACCTTTGATAATTTTTAAATTGCACAATCTATTTATTTTTGATATTTAAATGTCATCATCCCTTGTGATAATTACAAATTGAAGCATAGCATTTACTATTTAATTTTTTGCCATGCAAAATAAGCACATACAAAATAGCAATCTATAACCAGAAATTATGAACAAGTTCAACTTTAACAATCCAACTTCAACAAAGTCAACACGAGGGAAAGTAAATGTCTGAGTTGAGATTGTGTTCAAAAATCAAAATATACCTATAACCCAATTTTTAAATGTCAAATGATGTAACGAGTAGTCTGATTGATAATATTATAAAAAAATCATGAAAAAAATTGCAAAAAATAACCACTTACTATTATCTCATGAGGTGTTTCTATAATTCGATAAGAGTTGCATGATTGCATCAAAATCCTATCACCTTAATATATCAAATTCATGTTCCAACATCATATAAAAATAGTCAAACTAGTCTATTAGTCAATTTCTCACTTTTAACGAGTTAAATCAAAGAGCGTACGATGCTAATTCTGTTTCTAATAATTACCTCAGTAATTAATTATTTAACGGTAAATCCATGACGTCATCACAACTCTGATTCTATTAAATGCTCCGGTGCCGGAATGAAGTCATTTTACTCGCTTCCCTGACCCGACGCGAAGAAAACGAGGCGGAATGGCGACGACGATGGTGCCGACCGGATACCGTTTCGTTCCAACTGACGAGGAGCTGATTCTCGATTATCTGGCCAACAAAGTGGCCAGAAGGCTGCTGCCGTCCATGGCGGTCGTTGACGCCGACGTATACGGCACAGAGCCTTGGAACCTTTTGAGGAACGGCGACCAAGAAGCGTACTTTTTCGCCTTGCGAAAGCGTAAGAATGCCGTCGGAACTAGAGTGGATCGACGGGCCGGAACAGGGACTTGGACCCTGTACAGTAAGAAAGAAGAATACGTGACCACCGTGGACGCCGATGGACGGGAGATCGCCGTGGGCTGCAAGAGCAGCTTGTCTTTCAACGACGGCAAGACCAAAAACTCGGGTTGGATAATGCATGAATATGAACTTTACTCTGTCGCCGGCGTCTTCCAGACTCAAGTCCTCTGCCACATCAAGAACAGGGCGGCAAGCGGCAAGATCAAGAAGCGATCTCTGGAGGCCGCCAACTTTCTGACGATGCAGCCGCATGAGGCCTCTTCCACTGCTTTGTTTCGTGAATGCGTCTCTGTGCCGCCGCCGCCGTCGCCGCCGGCCAAGAGGACGTGTAATTGGCTGCCAACCTCGGCGACGATTTCACCAGCCCCGCTTTTTAAGCCGTCCCCTTCTTCGACCATCACTGACGAGGACAAGTCGTTCTCCGACGAGGTTCTTGCCTCTTGGGCCATCACCTTTGATTGTGACGAGGACCAGGCGTTCTGCGACGAGGTTTATGCCTCGTTGATTCAGTTTGAGGAAGAAAATGGCAACAACTTGACCACTCCGGAAACCGTGGGCCATGAGAATGCCCCGTGGTTGCAGTTTGACCGTTGACAAGCAATTGGACGATGGATATGATATCTGATGATCAACTTGTGGGCTCGATCAAGGACAAGGAAGACATTTTACTAGCTGATTGTATATTCACGACGGATGATTAAATACCTAATTGTTAAACAACTCTAGATTAGCTACCCAAAAAAATACTTTTTTTTTTAATTTTTATAATCGTGTATTGGGAAAATATAGCTAAAAAAAATCGTAATTTTTGATTTGTGTATTTGGAGAATGTATAATCAGTATTGTCTATTCAATGATTGTAATTTTAGATTCATTACTCGGTACTCTTCTAATATTTCAGTGGAGCATGAAAAATAACACATGATTGGACTCGAACAATCTGATCATAATATGACAGTCGGATTGGCCGCAATCTAACAGTATCCCGACTGGAATTGAATCACGGCCACAATTCGATTGCAATTTGATTGCGACATGACCGTAATATCACAGCCACAATCCAATTGAGATCTAAATGCGATCCCATCAAGATCCGACCATGATTCAATTTGATCCGATCGAAATTTGATTGTGATATGATTAGAATCCTATCGTAATTCGACTGCGATCGCAATCGACGAAATGACAAATAACGATGGAAGTCGTATGTGACATTGTACATTTCTCATTACCTTGTAATTGCGCACCAATCACTCGGAATAAATCGTGCATGATATCAATTTCCTATAACATTTCTCATATACATATATATTTAATAAAAAAAAAAAACTCCAGCCATCCTAGATTATATTCACGTAGCTGGAGAAGATAGCCAAATGATGAGTTTACTATATCGAGCCTCTGATAGCTAGAAACAATAGCTGAAGGACTTGATTATAGACTTTTGCACAAGTATTATTTACACAGTGATGAATAGTTGATTGCAACCTTAGGGGCTCAAACCCCTGTAAAGAGAACTCCAAGGATTGGCAGGAATGGTAGCACAAGCTTGTGCAGAAACCTCGGCCATCGTCTCTAGTTTGATACCTGCGTTGCAGATGTTGGATAAAGAGCGCATGTGTTTCATCCCATACTGAGACAGAGATCCACAGTGCCTCTCGAAAGTCCTCACCTAGAAAGAAGGACCACTTTGTAATGAGAGGAAGAGGAGAAAGGGGAGATAAATTCTAATTCGATTAAGCGATGTAACTAGTTATCAGGAATGAATTGAGTTTCAATTCTACATTCTGAATTTTTATCAAACGATGATGGTCCGAAAGAACAATTATATGGAAGTGAAAAGGGAACGGGGTAACTGATAGCATAATGAATATGAGCAAAAAAGTATAGGCAAGGGTGTTAATAACTGTCAGTAATTCAATTTTTTGTTGTAAGATAGCAAATATGGGCGTGCAAGTACCTTTCAAAAGGATTCATAGACATGTTAAAGAAGTAGTAACTAAAATTAAATTGTTTAAAAAAAAACAGATCACTATGCTCACCATGGACCGGAGGCAGGACCAATCATCCACTAAAGGCTGGCCTGCAGGCCGAACGATTTGCAGCACTTCTGGCCCTCGCTCGGAACCAAACAACAAGTTCCCAATGAGTTCTACGCTAGCATCTACATGCAAGCGATGCGCCATTACATCGAGTAATTCCTTGTTGGCATCATGTTTCTGGGATGAGCCTAGAGGCGCCCTTTCATACTTCAAAAGAGCAATGGAAGATTTTAGTCACCGACAACTAATAAATCAACATGCTAGACGAAGATAGTTATAAACATCAACATTAAGACCAGAAGGCAACGAGAGAATTGAGAGTGCATGTAATGCAAACTAGGTAGTTGAGAAGCACCAACCTTGTGCCAAAAATATACCAGATCTGCGTCCCGTTGGTTAACAGCAGCTTTATGAAAAGATAATGAATTCTCCTGGATAAAAGTGGCATTATCATTGGCAGGATTATAACCCAGTACAGAAAAAGCTTTTCCACATTGAGTTCTAGATTTCCATACTGCATGACATGCGAGCCATGTCCATAGTTGTCATGTACTGCTGTTCTGGTTTTGACCTGCAAATGGCATAGGACAAAGAAAACAAAACCCAAAAGGTTATCAAACTGTTCACATATACAGAAAACAAATCCGGAAGTACTTACAAGTTGATACCGCTGCTTCAATGTCTTAGTCCGTAAATTGTGTATATCACTATTGAAGCGACAAACGGCTTAGAACTAGATAGATATAGAAAAAACCAAGCAAGCTTGTAATATTTGCCTATGTTTTATACCGGCTAAGAGGACCTAACACAATCCACTCCTATATCTGGAGTTGAAACCGGCCATATTTAGTTGCCATTGCTATCTTATAAAAAATATATAACAAATGCAGGTTAAATATATCTCCTTCACAATTATATGTGTTCTTATCCATTTCTATCATAAATAAGTGCAAGTTGGAAGAGGAGACTCATCTGCATGAATCTAAATTGTGTCCACATCTCAAAAGGTTAATAATATCTCGGTGGTTCTATGACCTGCATCCATTCTCACCTTCTTTGTGGCACTTCCGTACTTTTTCTGTGAAATGCATATTAAATTTCTACTCCCATTATGTCACATCCGAAAAAGTATCAGGCTTCAACATGCCTAGTTGGTCTACACATCTTAAAGTCACTAGGAATATACCAAAGCTTATGCTTAAGTTTTCCAATATTCTACCTTTTGGATCATCTGACAAAACAGAAAATTGGGAAGATTGCAGCCAAGTAATCTATTAAAACTCGATCAGGAATATATATCACAACATAAACAAAGTAGCAATTGTTGAAAGAATGAACTAGTTGAATGTTCTCTGGATATTAAAAGATGGTTCATCTCTCTGCACCACTGTTCTATAAGAAAAAAATTTACATTTAGAAGAAAATGAAAGATTACATGTCGTGTTGAAGAACATGATTACCAGATCTACAAGGCCTTGTAATAGCTACGAAGCAGCTTTACATCTTTCAGTGATCCATGTAGCAAATGATCCACGTAGAGGCAGGCTCCCGCACCACTGCAACGATTTAAACACCTATGAAAATCTGGATAATGTCAATCACAAAATGATGCTATATGATTCATGTGAGGTGGATCAACTTTTCTAACTATTTATGCTCTTATTTAATGTGGTAATATCTTATTTCCTGGAAGAAATTCTTCTCCCAAATAACTTAGAATCAAATAATATGCAAAATTAGAAACAGTACTACCTTAAAGGACCCAAAGGAAGCCACAGTAAGTCCCACCGAAATTTTGGCAACCTGGAATTTATTTACAAGCAAATAAACCTCTATGAACACCACATGAGGAACCAGAATGGCAACCAAGGCCTCGAATGAGCCTTTAAGGATATGCAGTGTTGAGATGAATGGAATGGGGGATGCATTTTCTGGAAGAAATGGCAAACTAATGCCTAAATTACAATTAAAATTGAGGTAAAATTAGCAAAAAAATAAAATTTTACTCGAAGGAAAAGAAAAAAGTTTTACGAAGTGAAGGGAAGGAATCGGGTTTTTTTTTACCAAATATTGAATTGTGTTATTTTAGCATTTTATAAAAACAAGTTAAAGTGCAAATGATAATCCATTTTCATAAACATTGCACTTACTTCAGCATGTAAAACAACCAAAAGATGCTAAGCAGCACTCCAATGTAGCACGAGTACCACATTCAATGCTGCAGAGATCTTGAACTATCAATTATTCCCATGACAGAAAATGAACAAGCTAGGACAGCAACCAAGTCTGCAAAATACAAGCTTGTACTAAATCTAAATTCTGAAAAAAATCAGATATCAAATAAATGTTGACTATTCCCTTGATAGCAAATGAACAAGCTAGGACAACAACCAAGCCTGCAAAATATAAGCTTGTATTGAATTTAAATTCTGAAAGAATCAAATATCAAGTAAAAGGTGTATGTTTATCAAATGTGAAACTTGGGCAGTTGGGCTGGCATTGATGGAGTAACATTTTGATATCCTTGTTGGTTTTGGTAATACAAAACAAATTTCAACCCATATTTTCCACTGTATTAAACTGAAAAGCAAATGTGGATCAATCATTTTGATTGAAATTTAAATATACTTTTTCTTGCCAAATTGTCGAGCTATCTATTATGTCTAGTAATATAAACGAGTTCATGCCCCTAGTTCTGATGTTGGAATAATTTTATTACTAGTTTTACAAAGTAAGACTATTTTACACTGAATCTTACAGGAGTGAGTTTCGTTAAACCCAATAAGAGAGGTTTCAACCCATTATTTTGCTTATTCACGCAATAGCACAATTTATATTGCAGAGGTTCTGTCTCCTTTTACACGAGATCACCAATTGAGGCACACAACATCATGAGTCATTATTTTTTTTATTAACCCATCCCAATTGATCTAATGTAAGATTTAACTCCAAAGAATCATCTGACAACTTGCTTCCTTTATGAAACATTTGATGTACTACGATATATATAATAGATAAAGCTCCTGCCCATTTAGTTACTTTTCTCTTGAGACTCAAGAACCTTTAAGCGAGTACAACAACCATCAAGCCAGGCCCCAAACTCTCTTACACAAAACTAAAGTCTAGCTGATAGTTTCTTGCCAATTAGTAAACCACTAGGAATTATTTAGAATTTGTTACAACACAGTTGCAACTTGTGTCCACAGAGATCTATATGCTGTAGTTGATCTTATAGTATCCTAATTACCCTCTTTACTAACTTTATGGAAGAGACACCAATCATAAACCATCAATAGACAAGGCCTTAGGATTAACTTAAACAGCCTCAAATAAACGCTACTTGCCGAGAAACCAAGTCCATTATCCACGTTAAAAAAAGAAGAATGAGAATAGAAAGAAAACCTGCAGATATGACCATCCAGCTTTGCATTTCATCCATAAAATAAGCATGATAATGCTGCAGAACCAAAGTTCAGCAAATTCAAAATTTCAACAACAATAGCCTCAATATTGCAAAGAAAAGAAAAGACTCAAGGTCCATTAAACAAGCGTGAATAGTTGTGTTATTAGTAAATAACATACATATTCAAAATATTGTTGCTAAATATTTCAAAATAATAAGCTAGTCTCAATATTTCAAAATATTCACATATTGTTGCTTTTAATTTAGAGAGTTGAATTTTCTAGGTAGGCTAGTTGTGTTATTAGTAAATAACATACATATTCCAATAACACATACAATCATTTTTATAAAAGCAAACCCTAATACCTTAATCCCTTTGTTATATAAATTGATAACTAAGCATGGGTTTCAACAACTCTATATCCTTTGATCATGAAAAATTTAATGTATCTAATTTTTGTAGATGGCAAGACCAACTAAAAGTGCATCTTGAGATGCCTGGATTAATCAGTCTCATAAGAAAAGTGCCACCTTACGAAGCCGCTTCCATAGATGCCTTCATTCTTGTATCCAATACCCCTTCAAAAGAGTGACTTCCAAAAGGCTATGAGGTCCTAACTAGTCGCTAAATCCAGAGTGGAAATTGAATAGCTTTGTAAACACAGCATTCTCAGCCATCTATCTAACAACCTATATGGAACATATAGGTCATACATAATAGCAAAAGAATTGTTCGATGCATTGAAAGATAAAAGTTAGGGTAATGAGGGTGTTGTAACTTGTGGGATTTATTTATATTGATTTTACTATTTCAAAATAGATAATGGCACCCCCATTAATTATCAAAATCACACATTCAAAAATTTGATCCATGACATCCATAAAAATTAAATAATCCTTAGTGAATCCTTCAAAATCCTTTGTCTCCTTAACAAACTACCCCTACCTTGGTCTAAATTCACACAAGAAACTAGAACTCAGTCTAATTTGACTACAAAATATGTTATCGAATCCATTATAATTAAGGACCAATATAGATGACAAGCAAATAAAGGAAACGTTTTCTAGTCTAAAATTAAAATCCATTTGACTGAATCCCTAACCCAAACCAATTAGCTCAAGAGTTTCAACCAAATTTAAAAGCTAAGGGCACAAATTCAATTGCCAAACCAATTAAACCCCACATTAATATGATAGTTGATAAGGTAAATACCCATCCCATTCAATGCTAGGCATAAATGAATATATGGGACTCAAGAAGACCTTACTTTGCCCTATGAGCTTTAAGGTGTAAAAAATCTCATTTTCAGCTGTTACAGCAAATCGATAAAGGTTCAAGTGAATCTAATACTTTGTTGAAGTACTTTGGAATTGCCTCCTACATTAGATTATAAATAATGAATTAGAGCTCATGGAGCCGTCTTATTATCTTCCTCTAAATATAAAATACGGTGGACTAATTGATCTTTACATCAGATGATGAAAGAGCCCAACATTGGGTCTTTGAAAGAGTTGAAAACAGTAATCATTTCGATTCATTGTAACAAGAAAGTTATGATTTGACTATATATGACCCTATAATCCTCCTAATATATTTTTTTAGTTTAGTATTTCTTTCATTTCTTCATTAGTTGTTATGTATTGACTGTCACTTGGTTGGTCCCATAGAAATGAAAGCATTACCAAATATTATGTAAATACATAGATACAAAAAAAAGTTCAATACATCTAATCTATCTACTCAAATTCTAGATGAATTACGCACCCTTCTTCATTAATAATCATAGATAAATTAGAATTAAATATGACTTTTTCTTTTTTTCCAGTAGATGATGAAAGGTGACGTATTTTTTTTGTTTTTGTATACTGGTCGATTTAGGAACTGCAAATTATGACGTGATTCTTCCAAATATGTTCAACCTGATCCAACAACGGATAATCCAAGTCTGTGGGTCCAAGCGTATTCTTCTCCCATTATATTGATTTAATGCCTTCAAGAATAGAATTGCCATTTTAACTTTTTGCTGCAATGGATCCAACAGATGGTGCTTACTCGAACATAAGAACCAACCTAGCTCAAAAGCCCTATTCCATCTTGCATGGGAAAAAAGCATTCAAGTTTCTCACGCGCAGTTAAGGTGGAATTAACTTATACTGACCAGTTCCCATGGGAACCAAGCTTGCTGTAAGATGGAGTAGACCAGGAAGGCAACATATCCGAGGATAAATCCAGCGAAAACACGCTGCAACAATCCAAAATTCATAAACAAAGCAAAGAGTAGCCGATGGACGAAGAAATAGAAAAGTTGAGAGACCGACCCTCCAAAGGCGACTCTGTCGAGCATGCTCCATCTCAAAAGATCTAACCATCTCCTCCTGTACTGCAAAAAAGAGACAAATGGAAACGAAGCATCCGAAGACATCAGAGTTAACGAAAGGAAGATCATAAAACTTGACTGCCTATTCCAGAAGATAAAGCTTGGGGAAATCGAAGAAATTAGAAGAAGAACCAGCAGACCTTGGTAATCGATTGGCTCTGAGTCATCCTCGACGTCAACGCCGTGTCTTTCCAGACGATGTTTCTTCCGCAATTTCGCGCTCAGCTCCATGGAGTCACCGCGGCAGCACACCGTAGGCAAATGCGAAGGTTAAAGGGCTGGCCGTATCCAGTCTATAGATTTCTTGTAACAAAATATGAGGCCCATTTAAAACCTGTACCGTACGCTCCAGCCCACTTAAATGTTCAATAAAGTTTTTTATTTTTTATGTTTTTAATGAAGACATAAAGAAAAGCAATCGTCCGTCCCTTTTTATTTTAGCTATGCCCGACCCTTTTAATTTTAATAACACATTGAAGTAATTATTTTTTTACAAAATATATTTTTACATTAGAAATTGTGAAAATGCAAAAAAAAATATATCAATGTGATATATTAAAAGTCACTAAACATTTTTATAACAAAAATATATTTTACTTAAAATATAACTTTTGTTTTACCGATATTTTTCTTTCGTATATTCAATTCCTATTGAATTATAGTAAATCATATGATAATTCGTAAATAAATTGATAGGATAATATTTTCTTTTTATTTGATTATTTAAAATTTTTATATTTTTTAAGTTTATTTAATAGACACGTGAATTTAATATCTGTTTATATAGGTTTGATACGTTGTGCGATGCGATCTCAGTCGTCTATCACAGAGAGATGCACAACAAGTAAAAAATACATCGTATTTCTCTTCCGACGATCTCTGACAAATTTCTTCACTATTAATCGTCATATGTATTTTAGTCCAACTTTTGAATTTGTCGAAATCGTCATCGCCGTCCGATTGACCAAACTGATCGGATCGGATTGAAATCCAATAGAATTGCAGTTGCCAAACCCGCACTACTTACGGCTACAATTGCGATCTCAGTTGTCCATCACAGAGAGATGCATAACAAATGAAAAATATATCGTATTTCTCTTCCGACGATCTCTAATCAAATTCTTCGTCATCAATCGTCATCTGCACTATAGTACAACCCTTGAATTTATTAAAATCATCATCATTATCCGCCCCGACCAAACTGATCGGATTGGATCAGAATCCAATAGAATTGCGATCACAAAACCCGTAGCTACTTATGACTACAATTACGATCAATTTTGATTGAAATTCGATCACAATTTGATTGTCATCGGAGTCCGACCGACATCACAGAGAAGCTCCGATGATGACATTTATTATACATCCTCCGTTATTTTATTTGTTCAGATACTCACGAGTCATATGCATCGCGCAACATACAAAAAATCTACTTGCTTATATATATATATATATATATATATATATCTAATGAATAATGGACGATACATCGCGACAAAAGGTGAGAATCTGCTTATATATATATATATATATATATATATATATATCTAATGAATAATGGACGATACATCGCGACAAAAGGTGAGAATCTGCTCACTTAGCGCCCCCCCCCCTCCACCCATCCCAGGGCTATTGGCGAGAGGGAAGATAAATCGCAGGTGAGGCATGACCCCTCGACTCGATGGTAAGGACAGAGAAGGGTCCATATGAAACCAGAGAGATTTTAGTCCCCTCATCTGGTATCGAACTCATGCATTCTCGACAAGCGTTACTATGCTCTTACCATCGAGCCATCCATATGGAGTATACGGAAAGAAGTCGGCAATCTAATAGACTAAGAAGTCAACATTTCTCATATTTTATTTTATTTTTATTTTGATGACATTATTGTTGGTGCAGGGGCACTAGATAATCGAACCTGTGTTTTGATTATGGCAAAGACACAAAGTTAAGTTTACATCATTATCTCACGAGCTATCAAGTGTGCAGAAAAGTATTAAAGCTGGAGCTAAAGGCTAGCGACACCCGGAGGAAGCCGCGGTGGTCGGGCGACACTCGAGTGACTTCGAAGGGAGCCGAAGGAATCAAGTGGAAGGCCGGAAGCGAGAGCTACTATCGAGGTAAGCTCGTGTGAGTGAGAGATTGTAAGGTTGTGTCCTCTTTACGGGGACGACCATAGGCGGCGATCCGATTAAGACTTCCCGTGGAAGGTCTAGGTCGAGATCGGACGGTCAGAAACCGTCGCATTTATCATTTTCCGAGCTAACCTCTTATTGCAGGGAAGTGTTTCGACAATGATCGACACATAGCAAGCCGATCGATGCCCATCACCGATCGATGGGAGTCATCGATCGATGGCGACGACTCGACTAAGGCTAGGTCAAAACGGATAACGTTTGACGCGACCACTTCGCGATAAAATTTGGAAAAATTCATGATCCGTTCCAAAGAAATAGGAGACAATTTCAGAGGCCAAAGTCTATAAAATGAGGGGAGGATTCCACTCCAAATCACATCAATTATTCATCAAGTGCTCCTACAACGCCAACGTTTCAACACCGTCATAACGCCGACGCGACGACAACCTCAGATTTTCTTCGTCGGCAGCAGCATCTAGTAATACTTTTTATTATTGTATTCATTGTTTTTTTTGTAACGAGGTGAGGTAGGCTTGTTGCCTCATCCTCGTATTTCCGGATTTTGTGATCGTTGTCTCCTACCTCCAACGAGGAGGAGACGTTATAGTGCTTTGCCCTCCGTACGCGGTCAAGGACCGATAGGGCCTTGGAGTAGCAACCACTGGGTTGTGAACCAAGTAAAATAAACGTGTCATTTTATTTTCCGCTGTGTTTACTCGTTTACTTTATGATCGAACGAACGAAAACGAAAGTTTTACGATCGCTATTCACCCCCCCCTCTAGCGACGCTTCTCGATCCAACAATTGGTATCAGAGCGGGGGCGCTAAGATTTGGTGAAACCACCGATCTAGCACGTTTTGGTTTTTTGTTCGTATTTTTCGATTCGTATCTTTCTCTGGTTTTTATTCCTCTCGCACTACTAATCCAAGACGAAGTCTTGGTACGTTTCTTTTGGTTGTGTGCTTGCAAGTTTTCTCTCTTGGAGTAGCCGACGGTAAAACGACCATAACTTTTCGCACAAGTGGACTCACATAACGATCTACGTACCAAATCGAAGCTCTCAGAAAGATCTACATTTCTTACTAGGGTTTACCCTCGTAACAAGCTGTTTCCAGCCCCAAAATCCAACGTTCAGTAGCCTTTCGGGGACACCGAAGGTCGTAAGTTTCTAATTTGTTTTAGTTTCTTATTCTTCTTATTTATTTCTGTTTATTTTCTATTATTTCCCGCACTACTAATCCAAGACCAAGTCTTGGAATTCTCTTTGGTTTCATTTGTATTTTTGCAAGAGACTTAATGGCTCACATTGAGGGGTATAGCACCACCCGACCTCCGTTCTTTAACGGAGATGATTTCCGTTATTGGAAAGGTCGGATGGAGTGTTTCTTGAAAACACAAGTCGAGACTTGGATAATAATCCAAACCGGCTTTGCTCTACCCACCAATGATCAAGGAGAGGCCTTGGATTTCAACAAGTGGACAAATGCAACCAAGAGGCAAATCGAAGCCGATGCAAGAGCAACCCAAATATTGCAATGCGGCTTGTCCAAGGAGGAACTCAACCGCATCGGACCATTCATTAGCGCCAAAGACCTCTGGAATAAATTGATTGACTTACACGAAGGGACGGCCGATGCTAAGGTATGTAAAAGAGATTTACTTTTAAATAAATCAGATAATCTAAAGATGCAGGATCATGAGACCGCCACCCAACTACATGCGCGGATCCAAGATATCGTCAACGGTCTTCATTCGATCGGGCAAGCCATAGAGAACCGAGACCTTATAAGGTACGCTTTAAATGCTTTCCCTAGGACTACCTTGTGGGCATCCATGGTCGATGTCTACAAGGTCTCTAAGGACCTTCGCTTAGGTTAGACGAATTATTTTTCGAGTTTGAACTTCATGAGCAAACTAACGTGGTCCGCCGAGAGAGGTATTGCTCTACTTGCAGGACAAAGAAGGAAATTGAAGAATGAGAACCAAAAGAAAAAGGTAGCAAGAAAAGCCTTCCATGCAACTTGGGACAACAGAGAAGACATAGCTTACATGGCAAGAACGGAGGAGTCTGAGTCAGAATCCGAAGCCGAGTCCAACTACAACTCCGACTCCGACCCCGAAGATTATTTCGAGAGAATCGAGAGAAAACTCAAAGCCGAACCAAAAGGGAAAGTCAAGGTTAATCGCTCTTTAATTAGTACGCTTTACAATACAATTAAAATGCTTAATAGGAAATTAACTAAGTCCGAGTCTAGGGTTGAGTGCTACTTGAGGAGGTTGAAACCCTCAAGCAAGAGGCTACTCTAACCCCTTCAACTAGTCAAGTTCAAGAGGGAAACTCAACTCAAATTGAAAAACTTGAGGAGGAGAATTCTCTCTTGAAAGACCAAGTTCAAGAGGTTGAGGCTAGGTTGGAAAGGTTCACGTTGGGATCTAAGAACCTTAGTCGACTACTTGGAACCCAAAGAGCAGTGTACAACAAAGCCGGACTCGGATTTAGGTCAACGACTACGAATAGTTCATATATGTCTATCGTAAATCGTAGTCATCAAAGAGTCCAAGCATGAGTCCCTAAGAACCTTTTGATCTCAACTCTAGGATCCAACACGTACTGGGTTCCCAAGGACCAAATCCACTATGTGGATAGACCGAACCGATTCAACGGTCTAGGGGGAGCCAGTACAAAATATGTTTGTGCTTTGACTTAGAAATTGCATGTTTTAACTTAAAAAGTTTGTGCTTTAAAACTTTTGAACTCACTTAGAACACGTACATAACCAACTAAAATCCTACGAAAAGATTGAGCCTCGGGGAGCCTCTTTTCAAAAATAACCAGTTAGACTAGGAAATAATCTTAGGTGAGTCAAGTCATCATTTTCTTGAAAATGGCTTTGTCTAAGGAAGTGGTCGATGATCCGATAAAAGAAGGCCCCTGTGCCTCGCCACGACCTGGAAGTCATGATCTTGAAAAGGTAAACTTGACAAGCCTAGGGTCAAATCCAAATCTAACATAAAATTACTTGAACCTAAATGCACTTAATCAACTTAATTGAAAGTCATCTCACAAAAACACATAAGTATGACATGCTTGATCATATAGACACAGGTGAGATGTTAAGGATAATTGAAATATAGTTAAAACAACCTCTTCAAAATACTACTTATTTTTTCAACTATTGTACTTAACAAACCTTAGGCCAAAGTTTAGCGCCCCCTACATCTCTTATACTTCATATATTTGACTAAGGGGGAGAGCAAACTAACCCTAAAGGGTTATATTACAAACCTTTAGATTATTGGTGCAGAGGGACACACCTCGAACCAATCTATCTAATTACTGCTAGACGCATGCTTGGACTCATAGTTGATTTATTTTGATGCATGCATATACCATATTGTCTTTCAACCCCTATTTTTATATAACAAACCCCAACGTTTATTTTGATTTATGGCAAAAGGGGGAGAAGAGCGAAAGTTAAGGGGGAGTAACACAAAATTTATTTAATTTTGAACTAAAGTATCTCTTTCAAAACTCATCAAGGGTTAAGAGGGAGTTTTGGTTAAGGGGGAGTTTTTGAAAATGACATTCATCATTTACTATACTTGGTTTATGCTTTAATTTCCCTTAACTTTGTGTTGGTTTGCCATAGATCAAAAAGGAGGAGATTGTTGGTGCAGGGGCACTAGATAATCGAACCTGTGTTTTGATTATGGCAAAGACACAAAGTTAAGTTCACATCATTATCTCACGAGCTATCAAGTGTGCAGAAAAGTATTAAAGCTGGAGCTAAAGGCTAGCGACACCCGGAGGAAGCCGCGGTGGTCGGGCGACACTCGAGTGACTTCGGAGGGAGCCGAAGGAATCAAGTGGAAGGCCGGAAGCGAGAGCTACTATCGAGGTAAGCTCGTGTGAGTGAGAGATTGTAAGGTTGTGTCCTCTTTACGGGGACGACCATAGGCGGCGATCCGATTAAGACTTCCCGTGGAAGGTCTAGGTCGAGATCGGACGTAAACCGTCGATTTATCATTTTCCGAGCTAACCTCTTATTGCAGGAAGTGGCTGGCGGCAATGCCGGACACATAGCGATCGATCGATGCCCATCGATCGATCGATGGGAGTCATCGATCGATGGCGACTCGGCTTTGCGCTAGGTCAAAACGGATAACGTTTGACGCGACCACTTCACGATAAAATTTGGAAAAATCCATGATCCGTTCCAAAGAAATAGGAGACAATTTCAGAGGTCAAAGTCTATAAAAGGAGGGGAGGATTCCACTCCAAATCACATCAATTATTCATCAAGTGCTCCTACAACGCCAACGCTTCAACACCGTCATAACGCCGACGCGACGACAACCTCAGATCTTCTTCGTCGGCAGCAGCATCTAGTAATACTTTTTATTATTGTATTCGTTGTTTTTTTTGTAACGAGGTGAGGTAGGCTTGTTGTCTCATCCTCGTACTTCCGGATTTTGTAATCGTTGTCTCCTACCTCCAACGAGGAGGAGACGTTATAGTGCTTTGCCCTCCGTACGCGGTCAAGGACCGATAGGGCCTTGGAGTAGCAACCACTGGGTTGTGAACCAAGTAAAATAAACGTGTCATTTTATTTTCCGCTGTGTTTACTCGTTTACTTTGCGTATCGAACGAACGAAAACGAAAGTTTTACGATCGCTATTCACCCCCCCCTCTAGCGACGCTTCTCGATCCAACAATTATTAAAATCTTATTGTAGCGTCCCCACGGGATGACATAGTGGCTAAGATACGAAATTTGCGAATAAGATAAGGATCGATTCTGGAGAAGGTCTAAAGTCCTATCTTAAATTTAGATGACCTCAATATATCTTGGCCACTCAAGGCTCATAGGATCCTCTGTGATTTATCTTTTTCACAATGATTGTGAAACAGATCGGTGGGGCCGTTAGGTTGACAGATTCGAATCTTTTACGGAGTATACGGAAAGAAAAATAATAAACAGAATTTTCTCCCAAATATTAGGGAAAAATTCTAAACTTTTCGATTAAATAATTTCATCTTTAAGAGAGATAAAATGGATTGAACTGTCCGCGAACAATACAGTTTTGACCATGTTCGACTCATAAAACTCGGCGAGTCCAAGTGAGCCACAAATAGTTAAAATCTAACCGCATTGAATCTTTCTTGTTGTTTGATTTCAAAATTAAGGTAGCGTTTCGTTCGTAGAAAAAAAATTCATTTTCTATTTTCTATTTTTCTTTTTCAAAAAATAAAAAATGATTTTTTAGTATTTTCTAATTTTCCAGAAAATATTTTTTTATTTTTTGAAAAATAAAAATGAAAATAGAAAACGATTTTATGGAGTTTTCTAGTTTTCCAGAAAACACTTCTTTATTTTCTAAAAAACGGAGATGAAAAACGTCAATTAAACGTATTTTCTCATTTTCTCAGAAAATGAAAATTTTTCTAGATTTTCTTGTGATAATGTTGAATCCGGAGCAAATTGAATTGAATGAAATATATGACAGCTACAATTGTGCCACTCTGAAACCAACTCAAGCATTGAATCAATAAGAGTAGACAAAAGAACTAAGCAAGCTAGCTATTCTAGGACTAGGATATAACCAAAATTTGGGTTCCTACCCTCGTGCCAAGTCTCACCGCTCCGTGCCAATTGGCACGGTCGTAAGGCCGAAACCATAGGGGAAGAGGGGATCATAGTGTTGGTCACCAACATTCATAGGCAGCTGGTCCACAGACTTGAACCATGTCCTCGGAAGCTTGCCGGAGAAACCATGGTCACCGAAGAGCACATCGGCCACACCTTGGCCTTCTGTGCCAGGCAGCCAGGCCGCGACGAGTGCATCGATTTGTTCGATATACGGTTCGATCACCAATGGCCTACCTGAGATCACAAGCACAACACATTTGACAATGCTGCACACATTCTGAATCACACTGACTCCAGGAGCTGGAATGGTCAGATTCAGATTGTCCCCATTTGTTTCTGCATATGGCTGCTCTCCTGTGGCAACGATCGCGTACTCGAACGTGTCGTTCTTCGCAAAGTCTGAATCGGGGTTCTCGGAATAGATGACTTGAGTGCTAGGATCGACAGTCGACTTGATCCCATTGAGAATGGAGGTACCTGAGTTCATTTTGGTGTGGTCTGTTTCAGTCCGAAAGTTAATTATGTTGAATGGTACTACACAGTTTTGTCGAATGATTTAGTTACCGATCGTAATGTTGTTGCCACTCAGGCCTTGCCAAGCAATAGTCCATCCTCCACATTGGTAACCCAAGTTATCGGCATGGCTTCCGGCGACAAGGATCTTGTTTGCCTTCTTAGGAAGTGGGAGCAATGGCTCATTGGCAGTCTTGCCATTCTTCAACAGCACAAGTGATTTCCTTACAGCTTCGCGAGCCAATTCACGGTGTTCCTACCAAAGAAGAAGAAGAAGAAGAAGAAGAAGAAGAGTACTGTGAATCGAAACAAATTTTTCGAATGCGGCAAATTGTGAAATCATTCGAAGATAAAAGGGATGGCAACCTTGTTTCCGAGCTGATCAGCCAGACTAGGATCCGAAAACGGGTTCTCAAAGAGCCCCATAGTGAACTTGACTCGCAAAATTCTTTTCACAGCATCATCAATTCTGCTCACTGGTATCGCATCGTTCTCCACCAAGAAGGTCAGTTTAGTAATGAAATCTTGGTATGCAAAAGGGATCATCACCTGCAAAACAACATGCGTGAAGTAGAAAGATCAAGGGAATTAAAGGTTACGATCATTCAAAAGAAAGAGAGAGACAGACCATATCAATGCCGGCTCGGATCCCAGCTTCTACAGAATATGTGTAATTAGCACCTGGCGGCGTGGTTATTTTATCGATACCTTGCCAATCTGAGATCACAAATCCCTGCTCAACAACAATCGTAATATGTTCAGATACCGACGAAAACAAGCTATGATTCTCAGACTCTTCGTCCATCTCTCTCGTGCCGAGTGGAAGTGGAAGTGGAAAACGAACCGACCCTGAAACGAAGTGTATGCTTAAGGAATCGAGTGACCAGATGGCGATTTGCATGCATCTTCTGCCCGTTCCAACTCGAGTAGGAGACCATGACAGTGGAGACGCCCTTGATGATGGCATGGTCGTAAGGAGACATGTGGATGCGGAGGAGTTCGTGATGGCTGATGATGGTGTCGTTTTCATTGATCCCGTTGTGTGTGCCACCGTCACCAACGTAGTGCTTTGCGCAGGCAGCAACATTCCTCCTGCAGGAAATCAAACTGTCGTCAGATATTGTTGTTTTTTTCTTTCAATTCATCGTCTAGATTTGATGTGTATCTTACTTTCCGGCAACAAAGGGGATTCCTTTGCGAGAATTCGGAGGAATATCTCCTTGCAAGCCAGGCACGATCTCAGTCATTTGCTGAACGAGCTTTGGATCTTCGCTGTAGCTCTCGTAGCAGCGGCCCCATCTTGGATCTCTGCAGACCTGATTAACTGAACAGTTCAACCTTCAATCTCTTGGTTTGCCATTCAGTTACTACTCTCTTACCGCAATGCATGGCGCGAAGGCATAGGAAATCCCTGTGGCTCTAACTTCCAGAGCAGTGGCGGCGCCAATTCTCTTCACCAGATCAGGATCCCTGTGACGAGAAGAAGAAGAAGAAGAAGAAGAAGATGATGAAAGTTGTCAGTAAAGTTCAGTTTCATCTGCGAATTGATCGCACCGGGTGGCTCCGAGCCCAACATTGTGGGGGAAAATGGTGGCTCCGTAGACATTGTTGTGCCCATGAACAGCGTCGATGCCGTAGATGATCGGGATGGCTAAACGGGTGGAAAGAGCAGCCTTCTGCATGTCGTTCACCATCGCGGCCCATTCCCACGCAGAAGCCTCGGGCCTCGGCACGCTGCCGCCTCCGCTGAGGACACTTCCTGATCAAAATTCCTCAGACGACGATGCAAGTTAGTTCTCTCTTCTGCCATGCATGCAGATCGAACGAATCACCGTCGGGGAGGAGAGATCGATAGATACCGATGAAATAGTTCTGGAGGACGTCGGGGGTTGCGATCTGCCTTTCGATCTGAGACATCTGGCCGATCTTTTCAGCGAGAGTCATGCGACGGAGCAAGTCCTTGATTCGAGCGTTCAGTGGCTGATTTGGATCCTTGTATTTCATGTACCCTTCTGTTCTCGCCCAGCATATTGATATCGTTAACAGAAGCAGCAGTTTCCGTAGCATTGATTCCATCTTCTACTCCTGCGGCAGGTGATAATAATCTACAGATACGATCGATCATCAGAAACAGAATGCAAAGTCAAATAATAATAATTAAGAAAAAAACTCTTTTTGAAGTAAAAGAAATCATACTTTTTGAAGTGGTGGGGGAATTAGATGGGAAGCACGGAGGCAAGATATATAGAGAACTGCCCGAAAAATCAGTAAAATTCTCCCTGGAAATGCGCGATGATGATAAGTATGTGAGTTTTTTACCCTCAAACTAGTATTACTATCCGCCACGATGGCCGGATTCAAGCGTTAAAATCTGACGAATATATATCATGATGGTGCAGAAATTTGCCGCGCGCCTCAATTGAAATTAAATCTGCATTGATATATTAATATGCGTGGGAGGGTTCGCCGGTGATTATTCCGATGAACCCTCTCGCTGATGCTTAAGTTTTCAAATTGCAGAATTGTACAGAGAAACCGTTTGGTTCTCTCAGCCCGATAGGAGAGAATAAATCACGAGAGAGTTATACTCTGAACGTAATTGATAAGGTAATAAATGATCATCTAAATTTATGATAAAATTTTAGATCGTCTTCCAAATCGACTTTTATCATATTTGATATTTATAGGTATAAGAGGGTAAGATACCTCGAAGATCATATCATATCACGAAGAGAAATAATGGATAAGAGAATGTCTGAAGTAGAATTCAGTCAAATAAAGTCTAAATCAATTCGAGTCCATCTGAAACACATCTAAGTTCGATTTAGCAATAAGATTAGCTCGTTCTCTAAAGTTTAGTTCAATTTTATGGACCGATCAATTCGGCGGACCACCACCCTAGCTAAGTTCGGTGAGCCAATTCCTGGTCGAGTTCGACATCTACGTCTCTACGATCCCCACCGCAAAGTCATATCTCTATGTCTCCACAATCCTCTTTACAAAGTCACGTCTCCATTCCTTTATTATCCTAGTTAGGAAGTCACGTCTCTCCTAAATGAGACATGTTCTTCTCCTCCTATATAAAGTTAGAAAGAGAGGAACGCGAAGAATCAAATAATCTTTCATTTTTACTCCTCTCTTTCCTTTCTCCACCATTTTCCATTTTTTTTACTTGAATTATGGAGGGACTTCGTCGAGATACTTCTCGACTCCCCTCCTCTTTCAATCCATTTTCAAGTCTTTTTCAAGTTCAGAATATTTTTCATCTATACAACAAAATTGACGAGTTTAAGTAGAGGAAGAACTAAATTGACGAGTTCAATCCATCGAAGAAAATCTGTTTTATACTTATCTGGTTGACGGATTAGATTGTGAGTAATTTGGATCAACAAAATTGAAAAACACACATCGTGGGAAAATGTGGATCGTGTCCCATGTTTGCATGTGAATTGTCTAGGCCGATTGAGTCGCTCGATTCGACTCATTTCGTCGCTTAATTGGATCGATCTTTGTAGCTCGAATGAGTTCGGCAACTCAGATCAGCTAGCCAATTCGAATAAGTTAGGTAGTGTTTGAATCGAATGTCGATAGAAGGATGCAAATTGATATGAGCTCGAGATTAATGTTCAATATTATCTTCGTAAAACGATATTGCTTCGATGCATATGCTTACAGATAGTAAAAATTCATTTCCCAAAATACAATGACGACGTCTTGGAATAGCAAGACTATAAATTCCGAGACCTACGAACCTTCTCATATTATTTATACATTGTGAAGAGGTGAGGTATCCTTTGGTGATTAGCTGCATCCTTTGGTCAGGATGCATTTGGGTCATTTGATCTGGAGGGTTATAACCCTTCAGATTGCCTCTTGTCCGAAGTGCAAAGTACGCCAACAAAATGCTTATTATGCGCATGCGCACGTGGCGGGCTAGCAAGAGACGGATTCAGGATTTTATATTGGGGAGACCGTCATACTAGATTATAATAATGTTAATTAAATAAATAAATAAATAATTTTTTTTTAATAAAAATAGCTTAAGCAGCACTGCTCATCTGTTAAAAGAGAGCATCGGTGCTTGTTGTGTTAACTTCATTAGCACAATAACAAATATAAGGAAGCAAATCCCTTTTGGAATTTCATACGTGGGAATATTCCTCATCCACTTCCTTTTATAATATTAATATGCAATTAATATTATTTTAGACTGACTTTATATAATTAATTTCTCATTCATCCGTAATTAATTTTGAGTAAATTAATAGTCTAAATTCATTTACGCGAAATATAAATTTCAATTTTGAAATCAATTTAGACTTTTATCGATTGATGACTTCTCGATTTTGCAAAACCATATTGATCATTTAAAACTCAATATCCAACGGATAGTTCGGATCCGTTCGGCATGATAATTAGCTTACTATCTTAGACTATTCTTGGGGTGAGCCACCTAGAAGTAACAGGTCATCTTCGAATTAACTTTTGCTTTATAGTTTATAAAATAAAATGAAAATTATCGGATATTAATTAAGTATCGACTTGTTATTTGAAACATTTAAGACGTGAAACTGAAGTTCCATGCTAAAGTCCGTATGGTGCAGGAATCTTTGAAACTGAAGATGCAGAGGAACTTCTTGCCATGCTAAAAATAAAAATCATGTCTCTCTCTCGATCCTCTCATTGGCCGTGCTTATGAAATGAATCGAATTATTGTGGAATTATGTCAACTCAGAGTCAACCACATCAAGCACTAACCTCTAGCAATTTCATTTCTACGGCCACCTAACTCAATCTTTGTCTCTTTCCACGTAAAAGCTGGAGAGTATTCACATTCGAAGCAAAGCAATCCAAATCCAGTGCCTGTCGATGGTGCTGGGATGCATCTGCCCCAATCCAGAGATGGCACTTTCATGCTTCCTGTTCATAAATGAATTCAATTTTTCCTCTTCTCCCTGAAAAATATGATCTTTCTTTACATTTGATAAATCCTTCTCCTTTTCCTTTTGACTGAGAGAAGAACCTGGAGAAACACGCAGACAAGATGTCGATGGGTCTCATTTCATTCATCCATTAGTTTGCTTGCCCTCTCCTCTCCTCCCCTCCCACCTGTGCTAAGCAAAAAAGATATCTTGAAGAGTGGCGCAGGGTGGGTGGGTTGTGATCGAGTCATATCACTCACCATTTGCTCATCGATGGGTAATCGCTGGTTTAGAGGATCTTTCAGCTACAAAGTATGCTCAAATGGCAAGGCAGGTCAGTTTCTTTTTAATCATATCTTTTCCTCCTCCTCCTGGATTTTTTTTTTATTTCTGAAGAAACCTTAATTAAATTGCCTTGTTTCTTCAATGTTTATTTCTCTTTATCTCTACACTGAATCTTGAATTCCATACCCCAAAACTGTATTGACACTCCGATCTTCTCTTTTTCATTTTAGATTCTCAGAAAACCTCGACTCATTCAGTTAAAAAAGAGGAAAAAGAGGGAAGCCAAAAATTCCCCTCCAACCCTGAGGAAGTCGAAGACCTGAGAGGGGACACTGCAACAAACCATCTCACAGCATTCACTTTTGATGAGCTCAAGATCATCACAGGTAACTTTCGGCAGGACTATTTATTAGGCGAAGGCGGATTCGGAAGTGTTTACAAGGGATTCATCAATCAAGATCTCAGAGAGGGGCTGCAACCTCTTCAAGTTGCAGTGAAGGTTCATGATGCTGATAATAGTTTACAGGGTCACAGAGAGTGGCTGGTACACATCCTACCTCATTGGCTCAGAATAGCTACTTAGTCTTCCCTTTGTATGTGACAATTGCTGCTATTTTTTCAGGCTGAGGTTATATTTCTTGGGCAGCTTTCTCACCCTAATCTGGTCAAGTTGATTGGTTACTGCTGCGAGGAAGAGCACCGAGTCCTGATATATGAGTTCATGCCTCACGGAAGTGTTGAATCCAATCTCTTCTCAAGTAAGTCTCTGGACAGCTTCACCAACTTTGTTTTGGTTTCTTTTGTTTCGTCAAACAGATACATTGACTCAGTACAAGATGAATGATCTTTACCTAACCTTGTCGACTATTTATCGGTAGATTCATCGCTCTCCTGTCTTTGTTTTGATGTTTGATGAGTGCAGTCAATGTTCTTGATTCCATCAATGAATTATTTTCTTGTTCCTGAGCCTGACCTTCTATAGGGATTCTTTGGCACATATGTATCAAGAAACAAGTCTTCAAGAAACCAAATCTAGTCCTTCAGTTTTTAAAAGTTTGTAGAGGTACAAAATACACATTTCTAAAAGAAAGTCCATCTTCTGTTCCTTGTCAACCATTATAAACTGGTTTGGTACAGATTACCCCACCTATTTGTCTTATAAGGCTGTGCATTTTTCTATGATAAAGCTGAAATTTTTGTTTTCTAATGGCTCTTATTATTTCTGAGTACTATGTGTTTCACATTTCTTGCTTCTATAAATTATATTTTTGAGAAAATAATAAGTTGATGAAAAATTGTATTGCCGTGTAGTTGTGTTGCTACCCCTTCCGTGGTCTATCAGGATGAAGATTGCACTTGGAGCTGCTAAAGGGCTTGCTTTCCTCCACGAAGCCGAAAAACCAGTCATCTTTCGCGACTTCAAAACATCGAACATTTTGCTAGACCAGGTTCACGTACTGAACTATATCTATCTTTAAATTTTCTCAGCAATGTATCTGAAAGTTAATATAGAAATTGATGTTGATCTAGTAAAACTTATTGAAATTGGTTAAGAACAAGGCTATATTTGTTGTCTGACCATTCAAAGTTCTTTCTGATAGAGCACAAAAAGATGATCATTGTGTATCCTTACTCATCAGCAATATAGCTGAAAGTTACTATCGAAATCGACATTGATCTCGTAAAGCCTAGACTAAATTTGCTAACGATCCGAAGTTCTTTTTGATAGAACTATGTGTATTTTTACATTTTCTCAGCAATTTAGCTGAAAGTTAGTATAGAAATCGACACTGATCTCATAAAACTTGTTGAAATTGGTCAAGGACAAGACTGATCTGTTAACCACTAGAAGTTCTCTCTCGAAAGAATTATTAATTGCCTTACTTTGCTGTTTAACACTAGTTCATATTAGCTTTGCTTCCTGTTTATAGGATTACAATGCAAAACTTTCTGATTTTGGATTTGCAAAAGATGGACCAGTTGGGGATAAATCTCATGTTTCTACGCGCATTATAGGAACTTATGGGTATGCAGCTCCAGAGTATATCATGACAGGTACATAGCTAAACATTTTGAACTTTTAGTTATGCAACTCTGAAGTTGTTGATTATACTTACAACTCTTAATTGATGTTTTGGTTTTCATATGTCGTTACATATATATATAAACAATCCTAGTGAACACTCTATATCTCTATTGATCATGTATAGAAAATTCAAAATTAGCAGTGTCACACACACTTGAAATCCACACTCGTGGTCAATGCTCTTATCTGAATGCAAGTAACATAGCTAGCTATTCACACCTCCAAGACTCGCGCTAGCCAAAGTTAGGCCATCATGGAAAAGGTGTTGGTCCGAGTCTACACAAACAATCAAATCAAATGGAAACTTTAGAAAAGGGAATATTATATTAGGATGAGGACTTCAAATCGTATTACAAATATACTCTATTTTGTGTAATTACTCATGACCAAATATCCTTAGGATTGGATAAAGCAATTGTCTAAATGTCTACACTAACAAATGACAATTCAAAAATAAAGGAAAGGAGAGCAAGATTCTTATTGTAATTGCATCCACCTTGATCTTTTTATCTTTGTTAGAAGTTGTCTCTTGGATCAAAAATTGTGATTTTTCCTTCATCAAAATATTGCAACTTTTTCTTTATCAAAAGTTGTGACTTTTCTCTTTCATTTTCGATATGTAAAATATCCAACAAAAGGTCCCTTTGTTTTTTTTTTTTTTTTTTTTTTTTGGATCATTTAGCTAGTCCAACATGACATTGTTTTCTTCTACTCAAACTCAGGGCATTTGACAGCCATGAGTGATGTTTATAGCTTCGGAGTAGTCCTCCTTGAGCTCCTCACTGGAAAGAAATCACTGGACAGGTCACGCCCCACCCGCCAACAAACACTCGCTGATTGGGCTGCCCCATTGCTCACTCAAAAGAAGAAAGTTCTCGAAATCGTAGACCAGAGATTGTGGGGAGACTACCCCGAGAAGGCAGTGCAAAAGACAGCAATGCTGGCTCACCACTGCCTTAACAGAAACCCAAAGGCAAGGCCTCTTATGAGAGATATCGTCGACTCCTTGGAGCCACTTCTGGCAGAGGCTGAATTACCAGTTACAAGAGTGTATCAGTTTAGTTATAGCTAGTCGTTGCATTTTTATTTTTACATTTTCTTACTTCAATGCTTTTTAATTCTTTTCGCGAGTGCGAATTGTGAGATTAATTTTAACAGTTATTATTTTCTATGATATGAAATTGTTGCTGTTGCCTTTTTATTTATCAAATGATGCTTTCAATTCTTTTCTCCAAGATTGCCATGCTACTACTGGTTGACACGCAAGCATACATAATAATTTGATAAGTCAATAGCTTCCAGGTGCATAATTTGATAAAGACTCAAATTGCAGTGCCACAGAGAGAGAGAGAGAAAGCTAATCATTGTCAACTAATCATTCTCCTATATATAAATTGGTATTATTATCCACAACGACTGAAAAATAGTCAATACCATCTCTTTATACTAGCTTCCAAGCACACCCTTGCTTTCAGCCACTCTGAAGCTACAATGAAACATCAAGAGATGATTTTCAATGGGGAATTGGCAACACAAACTATTGCATTACAACATTGCCAGAAGATGCTGGCAATAGGGCAGTACAAAAAAGATAAAGGAGCCCTGCAATCACATTACAAACAGGAACAAGGGAGATTCTAGTTTTCTTGTCCTTTGCTATCAGAGAAGGCGGCATCCACTTGTGCCATCTGGCAATCAATAACTAGATCCTGAGCACTGCAGATCCTAGAATGCTGCCGCAGCAATGGGTCATCGGCGATACTCTGCGCCATGCTGGCTTCTCGACCCTAACATTCAACACATCAGCATCTGATAGTTGCTTAATCCGTTGATTCCTTGGACCAGGCCCGATTACTCCTCCAATTATGAATATCTCATCTCCCACGCCAATCATCCCAAAACTAATTCGGCTCTGAAACTCTGGTGCATATGATACCACCACCCTATCAGTTAAATTCTCCCCGTATTGTTTAGAGATGCAGCCATTGCTCAGAACATATAGCTCTCCACGAACAACAGCCATTGGGCCCTGGAGCCAACCATAGTCCACAACATCCCACTTTTTACCCCCGTAATCCAATATCTGGATTGTTGACAATCCCTTGTGCAACACATGCATCTTTCCCCCAATGATCACCCCAGAGCATGCAGAAGTATGAGAGTGTTGGAGATCAGGAAGTGGCTCCCATGTGTCCAATTGAGGATCATAAATCTCAGCCTTTGTTATGGTTTCTCGGCAGTTTGTGAATCCTCCCGCTACAACAATCTTTCCATCCAAAGCGCAACAGGCAAACATTGCCCGGTGTACAAGCATGGGAGACTGTTGTGCCCATTCAAAACGAAGTGGGTCATATGACCAAACCTCGTTACTTGCAAAAATGCGATCATGATCTCCTGTCAATGGGTCAACTCTATCACTGCCGCCTCCAATAACAAATAGTTTTCCACCAACAGATGCAGCACCAAAGCGGGCAAGGTGCCTGATTTCTGAAGGCATAACAGGTAGGGTTATCCAATGGTCTAGCAGAGGGTCATAGACCTGCCAAATGTTCTCAGGCTCATATGCTAATGCACAAAGTAACTCTTCTGAAGCCCCAACTTCACTACGAGTCTTAATGATACGAGGACTTCGAAGTACAGTTCTCCAAGAACGACAAACAAGCTGCAATTGAGAATGGAAGTAGAGCGGTACCCGCGCCAGGCACTGGATAGCGACTTCATCTGGGAGGCCATCAATCAGAGGTGACATAATGACTAACTCCTCAGGTTTCTTGACATAGTCACCTACAACAGTGGGTGAAATTCTAAGGCCTGAAAATGAGAGAGATTAATATTAAATAACAAGCAAAAGAAGCAAACTTTTAATAAGCTATGTTGATTTAGACTAATTCTTGAATAAAAAAAGGTTTGCCATCACAAATCATAACAATATCACCAGCAAACCACATCAAATCATTGGGCTTCTGGAGTTGTATCCTTAATAAATATCACGATGAACACAGAGAAGCAACCATACAACATGAAAAGTATAAATCATTGTCTATTCTCCCCAACAAAGAATTTTGTATTTATGGGTTTGCATTTCCTTTGTACAAACCCATGGTATATTCAGCTTAGATATCACTATGTCCAGTAATAGAAGAGATGACTTCCATATACAGCAAGAATGTCTTACTCATGGTGTTTATGTATGATGTTGTTATGGTTAACATATTTAGAAACATGAATTGATTGAGAGAACAAACTCCCTCTACATATATAAAACATTTACAAAGAAGAGAACTAAAATATAATAACAAAGGATGAATATAATACATAGTATTTTAGTTTTAAATACTAAAATTTAATCCTCCAACTTTGTTATCTAATTTAATCTTTTCTTTTGCCATTTGTGCCATAACAAAGGATCAAATATCGATCATGTAATAGTTACAGATTATGCAAAAGGGACCAGCGGAACCAAATGTCTTTCCTGTGTACTGCCACTTCAAATTTTAAATAAGTTGGAATCACAATATCAAACACCTAATTCATTTTCATAACTAAATGATTAGATGAAGGATTAAAAATGCAGAATTTAGTGATTGAGCCACTATTATAACTCCTCATGCTGCCTAGACTCGTGTAAATCCAATGAAAAATGCAGCTGCATGTGGAAAATTGAAAAGGAGGCACTCAGATCTAGGGTTCGTCGGAATGGTCACGGCAGTCGTCGCGGATGCCTCCGTTTCCATTCCGAACGGACGTGATGTTGTCTCTTCCTTTCTTCCATAGCCTTCATCGACTTGTCTCTATTAGTCGTTGTCTGTCCCGTAGAATGTTCTTCGCCGGAAATGCATAAGGCATTCTGGCCGTTTCGTGTCCGTTCCGACAAACCCTACTCAGATCTAACAGTACAACCATCAAAGTAAATGATCGTTTGAATTGAAATGACAATATGAGAAATTGCAAAAGAAATCACTCAACCATGAAGGCTGTTATAGATATCTTAAAAGGAAATAACACTCATTTAGCAGTTAGCACTAGCTACAAGTGGTTCCATGAAAGATACAGAAAGCCTTGACACCATAACATTCCAAGCTGTGCAATAAAGTAGACCCAGAAACAGTGTTAAAAAAAAAGCCCTCATCTCCTGTGCCACGACAGTAGCATATAAGCCAACAAATAACAATAGAATAGAGAAACAATATGTTCCTATGCAGTGATTGACCTTGTTAACTTTCACCCTAATCTTTTTCAAAAATGTAAAAAATATAAAAGGAATTATGCATACCAAGACTGATATATCAGATACAACCTCACTGGAAGTCGCAGATTCCACAAGGGGAAAAGGTCTTGGCGTTATTGAATGGGACAATAACATAAGAAATCGGTAATAAATCCCAGGGACTAAGGTTTCCAAACATGAAAGAATCAAAGATATTGTTTTCATGCTGATGAAATGATGCATATGAAAGTTAAGACCCATTCAACGCATGCGTCAGATGAACAGAAAAAAAGATTTTGTGAATACATTTTTCAAAAGACATGACGAAACGAGAAAGAAAAAGTTAGGAGGAGCACGGGGCACAACGCCAAGCAGAAGGTAACGTACAAACACAAAAAGTAGTGCGCGTTTCCTGATGGGATCCATTAGGGAAATCAATAACTACAATCTCTTACTAGTTCCATGAAACTTGAATTTCAACACAATAGATTTTATAATTCATAAGTATGGTTCGCTCTTCAAGTAGAAAACCTAACCAAAACGAAAAAATAATCAATCAAGACACAGTCTGCAACGCACCGAGGAGCAGAGAGGAGACGTCGAATTAAATAAAAGGGAAAGATAATCTAACCTCAAGGTTCGCAGCCACAAGCGCATCCACAATATGACACCCTCCCGCTCCTGAAACCAATGCTCGAAGCGAGTGCAATAAAACAAATTCGCCACAACCGGCAAGTCTCCCGTCAATTGACGAGGATCAGAACAAGATGACACTCGGAAGAATCAAGAAACCGCTCAAACTTCGCAATGAAGTCCCTAAAATCGCACTGAAAAGGTAAGACACGCACCAAAAGCACCCACTGCCCTTTCAACAAGCCCCGCCTAACAGCAAAATGATCGAAGGAGAGAAGGGGCATACCTTGAACGAATCAAATGGTGGATTCTCCCCAATTGCGTTCGATTTTGGGATGGAATTGATCGAGAAAACGGAGGAGGAGGAGAGGAGGAACTGGTCGAACGAAGAGCGGCTTTGCAATCTGCAACTCGAAAGGCAGATACGCGTGAACGCAAAGGGCGATTTGGTGTTACAAAACGAGCCCAAGCGTGGCCAATGGAAGGCTGGATATGTGTTAAGATTCGTGCCAGCAATGCGCCAAATCGTTTAGTGACGCGGAGGGGTTAAATAAATATTAAATTGCAATCTATAATTCAAGTTTAATCATAGAAATTTACAAAAATAATAATTTCAAAAAACATATTTATGTTTTTTTATTTTTTTTATAAATAATTTTAGGTATGCGCCCATCTATACATCCCCATTTCATCCTCGTTTAAATATAAAGCCAAATAAACTTTAATTATTTTCTTTTCCAAAACATAAATTGCAATCTAATTTGCTTATATTTATTAGATTGCTTATATTTATTAGATTGCTTATAAATTGCAAACCATAAATTGCTTATATTTCTATATTTTCTTTTATATATATATATATAAAAGTTTGATATCCTAAGCTTCGTTTCTTATGTAACTCGTGCACGATAGTTTCTTCATTATTCGATCAATTGCAATTGCACAATAAATAAAAAAATATACAGTATTTTCTTCAACAAGAGTTCACTCGCACAACTCCGATTCATCGGCGTCGCTCGGATTTTGATCGTAATCCGACCGCGATCCGATTGGACCCGATTCCGATCGAATTATAGTCGAAAACGACTGCGATCTGATCAGACTCCGATGTCGATCGAATCACGATCGAATTCCGATAAAAAACGATTGTAATTACGATCGAAAATGACTGCAATGACAGTCGCCAGTGGTGTACGCCATTGGCGGTCGGAATCACTGATGGTCGCAATCATGACTGATTCCAATCGGATCGCGATTGGATCGCAAGCGGATCGTAGTCGGATTGCGATCGGATCGCAGTCGGACCACCATCTAATTTTGACTGGATCGTGATCGGAATCTAACCTTCCGCCAACAAGTACGAGCGACATCGAACGTAGTTACCGTGCATTTTCTTTAGTTGCTGTATATATATATATATATATATATTATCAAAATTTATCAATCACTTTTTTTTTCCTTGGCATTAGGAATCTCGGACTTTTGCTCGATTAATCATGAGGCAATCATCGATCCCACGTAAATTTTCCATAAGTCGTTAGAATAAATCGGTCGACAAACGTTGTATATCAGATGATATATCAGTCTAGCTTACTTACACTCAACACTAAATTTTAAGAAAATTTCTATAAATATATCACAGATGAAATTCGAATTTTAAATGTTTGAAAAATTATATAGATATTTTACCACTGCATGTAATTTAGAAGACTATCAACCGCTTTTCCTTATATATAATAATATATTATTAATGTAAAAAGATGACGTTTCATCACTCTATCAGATTTCACAATCAATGTGAAAAAGATTAATCACAATAGATGTTTATCTTATCAACGTTTAGACGTGACAGAGGGGCCTACACATCGTGCTTGGTGAAGATTAACCTTTCTCCTTTGAGATAAATTCTACACCTCACTAACTATATAATTTTTTTTCTCATGGGAATTATAATAATATAATATTGAATGAGCTATAAGATTTTATATATATTTAAATAATTTTAAATTCTTAGCTGTAAGAATTAATATTTCAATTTATTTCATTGCGCTGCACAGTAACAGTATACGATTAATATAGGTGCTGCTATCCACGTAGAATACAACTTCATCGTGAGAAATATATATATGTTTATATATACTACCAAGAACTAGCCGTACATCTAGTGATGGAATGGAAGCCTTAAAAAAACACAACAAATGAAACGTATAAATTAATCAGTGCATTGCATTTGTATCTTTCTAGCCTCACACAAAGATGAGGCGCCGCCATTCTCACTCGAACAGTTTAAGGGCCACGGCTCACCGGAAAGCAGAAGCAGCTGGCCGACCTGCCGCCGGGAACCATGCCGCCTCCCTTGGTCGTATCTATAGCCTCCAAGAGCTTCACGACCTCGCACATCTCCGGCCTCTTGTTCGGGTTTTCGTCCCAACATCTCTTCATTATAGTCGCTAAAGAACCCGGACAGCACCTGGGAATCTCCGGCCGCAAGTTCTGCCAATTCGAGACGCGCGCTTAGCTTGATTTAGAGATCGATCAGCGAGTTTGGGACGATTCACTTCGAATCGAGGGAAGAACGAACCTGTCGAACGACCGCGTAGGACACTTCCGCGAAGCTGAGATCGGCGTACGGCATGGCGCAGCAGTAGATCTCCCACAGGCATATGCCGAAGCTGTACACGTCGCACCTTCTGTTGTAGGGCTTCCCGTCGAGAACCTCCGGGGCCATGTACCCCAGCGTTCCCGTCTCGCCGGTCATGTCCCTGGGATTCTGAGCCTCGACGCGCGCGACGCCGAAATCAGCGATTTTCAGAGTGCGATTGGGATCCAGCAGCATGTTCTCGGTCTTGACGTCTCGATGCACGATCTTCTTCGAGTGCAGATAGCTCAGCCTGCAAGCAGGGTTATCAAGGTTTGATAGATGCGTGCATGCATCTGTTTGGGCAGAGATAACAAAGAGATCAGGCGATGGAAGAGTCACCCTCTAGCGAGGTCTAAAGCGATCTGCACCACGATCTTCAGAGGGAGCTTCTTCCTCCTGTTCTTGATCAAGTACTGCTTCAGAGTGCCCCCGGCGAGATACTCGACGACGACGCAGCAAGCCCGGCCCGGAAGGCCACTGCAGACGTTTCCGGCAGTCGCATCCCTCTGAGGGATCTTGAGGTTTGAAGTCCCCATTGAAGCTCCAATAAACTGCAATCCAAATCGTTTAGACAAATGGCAAAGAAATTCAGGAGCGCGCAGAGGAGATCACCCAATCGAACCAAAGTCAGCTCTTGCCTTGGTGACGTTCGGGTGGTCGAGTTTGTGCCAAACAGCAACTTCTTGCCTAAATGCTGCTCGAAGAGAAGCAGTTTCAGAGTCCATGGAAACCCCATCTCGTCCCCAGTCTAGCAGCTTCACTATAGAACACAAACTCAAGCCGATTGAAGAAAGCGAACGAAAAGGATCGATTGAAAGTTTGTAGATGTATCTGTGAGAAATGCACCTGCAACATCTTGGCCGCCGTAGATGCCCCGGTAAACAGTGCCATAGGTTCCATGGGCAATGGTATACCTCATCTCCAACGTCGACGGATCGATCTCCCATTCTTCCTTGGGCTTCCCGGAAGGGCTCCTCTCCTTTAACCAGATCTTTGAGAGAGTCTTCTCTAGCTGTATGTCTAAGCTTCTCAGGTCAATTTTATCAGCTCTTATGAACAGATCTTTGCTGCTCTTGGAGAAGTTCTCGATCTCGTTCAAATGCGGTCTATCCTTCGCGTCGGCAGTAGCTCCATCAGCACAAGTTTTCACTTCTCCCTTGGCATCCATGATGGCAGATCGAACTAATTAACTTCGACAACAAGTTTAAGAAAAGAGCTTTTAGAATCACTACTCCAGCTTCTACACCATGCAGATATATATCAATCTCCAAAACGAGATGTTCTGCAAAATACAAGCTGAGAAAGTTGTAAAGACAATCGATGGATATATCAGAAATCAGTAGAAACCATGAACATTTGATTGAAACCGATATAATTACCAAAAGCGATGGTGGAAAGTAGTGCTAGTCGTCTCTAATTCTAGATTGTGTTGAATGTGGAAAACCAACTGAAACTCCAGCTCCAGGCAAAGCTAAGATTTTCACAAACAAGGATTATTAGAGGATTAATTATATTAAACGTCAATGCTTCATCTTTCTGAAACATAAAGCTCGATAATATATACAAATGTATATATATAATGCAACGATCGTCGGAGAAAAGTAAAGGTGAAACATTACCCTGGAAGACAGAATGCCAACTTGGTTTCCCACAATCAACATGCCATTAGGTGACGATCTTAAGCTGGCCTCAGAGGACCAAATAAAGAAGAGAGGGGAGAGTGGGTGCAATAAAAAGGAAAGGACCAGAGAAAAGAGAGGGAGATTAATGGCCAAATCCACACCCTTAAACTACAGAAAATGTGTGAACAGTAATAAATAAGCTAAATAAAAGAATTTCATAAGTTGGCATTACAACACTAATTATATTCTAATGTTTAAAATTTTACCAAATCATCCACATTTTTATTTTGTAGTTTTATTTTTGTGAGTTTAATCGAATCAAATAAGAATACTTTTAGAGCAATGTGTATATATATATATATATTCTTCCTTATTTTGTTAAACTCATGTTAATTGTATTAAATTCATAATTCTGTCAAATTCTACACACATAAATGTAATTAAACAATCAATTGCACCATGATTAATTAATATACAGTGTATTGTGTCTCAACACTTAAAACCCGTTTCATTTGTATCCCATGTAATATAATTAACACTGACACAAAAATTCTTCTTAAAAATATGGTATAATTTTGTGGAGTTTTGAATGATTTTATTAAATGATAAAGTTTTATTAGTTTCTACTCGCACGAAATATTAAAAGAAAATAGCAACTATACACCATTAGAAAGACCTTAAAATAGTTATCTTTCACCGTTGGAATAGAAAGAATTTAGTCGTATCTAATATAGTTCACATGGCCATGCAACCCATGTGTCTCGGGAGTACCCTAAAAAATGAGCTTTTTTTCACCCTTTCTATCTATACGAAATGAAATAAATGTGTGAAGTGATAGAGAATAAATGTCATAATTTGGATTTTAAATAAGAGGAACTTTACTTTTTGGATTTTATCTCTTTCATAATTTTAAATATGAAAAAAAGGCAAATAAGACAAGGAGTGTTAAACTTTTTACGGTTCTAGGCAATGAGCTATTTTTCCACAGGACCTCTTTTACAATATATAGTAGAATTTAATCTCCAAGTTCAGAATTAATTGGTGACTAAGTATTGTACTTGAGGCATGTTGAATTGAGCTCGAATAGACTAGTCTTACTCTAAGCATCTAAACATGCTAGATTTAAATTTCAGTGAGTGTTAATGGTGATGATCAAATCGATTATATCCAACTTTATTTGTTAGGTTCCATACTATGGTTGGTTTGTATGAATTTAGGCCAGTAAAACAATCAATTGTTACAAGTTGTGAACCTAATGAATAGTTGTTGATATGCACTTTTACTGCTAATCCTTGAATTGCCAATTACAACAAAATGATAGCTGTCTAGGGATGTACTGCCCTCTATTAGTAGGGATAACATGCATGCAAACAAAGAGAATCGAAGTGGACCGGGTTTAGCATGTGAAGAGGGCAAGACATGAAACTGAAAAACCCAACTTGAGATAAGTTTCACCTCCTTTTGCTGAACTTTTTGTCGCTGTGCTGCTTCACTACTTATCAGTCTACTGTATATCATATGCATCTAGTTAATTTTATTGAAGGTGATGGCCTGGTTGAATGTGTTCCATGTTGCTTGTGCAACGTGAGTTGACTTTGGCATTTAATGCGCGTTGCAAGTCAAACTCTTGGCGAGCTGCTGAGAGCAGTTGATTTCCCACTTAAATTAGCCTCCATTATAGGCTAATTGTGTTCAGAGAGGTTGTTCATCACATGCCATGCTTTTCTGTCTCCACCATCTCTATTTCTTCAGGGCTTCATGCATTTATTCATAGGCATCTTGATCCTCCCTCTGCATCCCAACAAATGTTGATGTCTTGAAGTTGAGAGTGTCCGAGGGAAGGAGTGAAGCTGCCAGCATGATCTAGTTAGCTGAGCACCAAATTGTAGCAGATTTGGATTCACAGATCACTTTTCTTTTCCATTTTTTTCCTTTGTTTGTGGATACATTTTTTGAAATAAAAGAAATGGAGTATGTGAATCCAAAGAAGCTATCTTGTTCCTTCCCTGGCTAGATCATGTTTTGGCAGCTTCATTTCTTCCTTGTTGGGCACAAAACAGGAGAGGTGGAAGAAGGGCAGAAGTGTAAGTATCTTCCCTCTCTCAATCTTTTTGTTTCTGTTTGAGAAGTCCATATGTGTTGATCATCATCTTTCCTTCCTGTACTCTTCTCTCTTCTTTTCCCTTTCTCTTGTTCTTCCACATACAGGCAGGCAACATGGTGCCCATGAACCCTAGATCATGAGCTTCAAGCATCTCTCATTGAATCCATACCTTTATTCCTGTCTTCTACTATTTGGAGATTTTATGTTATAGATGCCATAAAACTCATCAGTTTTACATAAATACTTGATGCTGCCTTGTAAAAATTCATTGGATCCATCTTACTTTCTATTCAAACATTCAAACACTGAAACAGTCAGATGGATTGATCTAATTTAAAACAAATAGATGAACTTTCATCTTCTCAGCATGAAAGAAAATAATTTGAGAGTAGAACAGAAACACAAAAAGCACTTGATGAAATCATCTGTAACAACACCATGTTTCCAGCTGCACACGGATACAACTAGAAAAGCTAAAGCAAACATCCTATTGATCAGAGCTAGTAACATAATGTAGAGCAGTAGTAGATTAGCTAACAACACAAGCTACGGCTACACAGATATCCTAAAACCAGTCGGCTAAGATTGTTCTTCATTCCTTGGTCGACTTGTTGATGAGGGACTTGTGGATGTGCGGAATGACACCGCCACCGGCAATGGTGCCCTTGATGAGGGTATCGAGCTCCTCGTCCCCTCGAATGGCCAGCTGAAGGTGGCGCGGAGTGATGCGCTTCACCTTGAGATCCTTACTTGCATTCCCAGCAAGCTCCAAGACTTCAGCAGTCAGGTACTCCAGAATTGCCGCCGAGTACACTGCTGCCGTCGCCCCAACACGGCCATTTGCAGCGATTCTGGACTTGAGTTGACGATGGATTCGGCCAACAGGAAACTATAAACATGAGTGCCCACAAAGAAAACAGCATAAGAGGGACATAATTGTGCATAATTGCATTTGGGAACACATCTACTGTAACTTGTAGGCCAACTTAGATTGTTGCTAATGTCTAAGACAACTGAGTGACATTATCAAAAATGATAATAAGCAAGTTCAATCTGATCTGGTTTTGAATTAGCAAATCAATTCTCTCAGCAAAATCAAGGATTCAATGGCAAACTCAACTAAAAGGTTAAATTTTAGTTCAATGTATTGAACTTTAGACCTCAGCCCTTCTACAAAGCTTACAGGTTACAAAAAAAAAAAAATGACAACTTGCATAAGCATCCCACTTTGAACAACAAATTGCAATTTTCTTACATGAAACCCTAGCCAAAATGGCACTTTGTACAGATCTCGTTACCGGAGAAAGGAATAATGAATCGTACCTGCAATCCAGCTCTGGAAGACCTGGAAACCGGCTTCTTCTTGTCCTTGTCCTTGTTCGCTGCCGTCGTCTTGGCTGCCAAAAGCCCCTTTCCTCCTTTGCCAGCCATCTCCCTCTTCTTCAAGGAAATCGAAAAATCAAAGCTAGAAGTGTTAGAAAAGAGCCCCGTACGCTGAGACAAAGGAAGCGTATCAAATTTCCCAAACCCAGACGTAGACCCAAAACGAAATTTTGAAACTCGCAAAGCAAGGGAGAAGGAAGAAAAGGAGTACCTGCGCGTCTTTCCTCTTTGGCCTCCCGAGATCGCCCGATGGCTTGAGGGTCGGAACCGAGAAGCAAAGGATCGGAAGAGAGAATAAAGCATAAGATCGGAGTTAATCTAAAGGAGAAAAGGCGGGCGATCTAAACTGAAATTAAAAAATGGCGGGAGATTATGCTTTTCGGCAGCTCAAGGCGGGCAAAAGAAATTTTTCATAATTTAGTTTTTTTTCCCCACAATTGTTATAATTATTATTATTGCTATATTATTGGCTGGAGAAGGGAAGCGGGCACGCAAAAGCAACCTCGCGGGCACGGACACACCTTGGGGGCTTGGGGGGCTTGCGTTGCGTCCGGCCGATCGCCGCCAGGAGGCCGGCCGCCGTTGCCGGCTCTCTCTTTCCTCGCAACGCAGTCAAGGGCATCTCTCTGCCTCCCGCAACAGGAGCCAATGCTCCGTCTCCGGCAACTGACGGCGATCGGTTCGTCCCCTTCTCCTTGCCCGATGCTTCGCTCCTTTCTGTGATTTATCTCGGCATCCTCGCCTTTCTCTGAATCGGTTAGGTTTCTTTGTTTCTTCATTGATTTTACTGCTATCTGAATTTGCGCTTCGCTCATTTATCTTTGAAAAAAAGCAAAAAAAAAAACGTGTTCCTTTCTGAAGTTTAAGATTGCCCTAAGGTTGTAAGCTTCCATTCGATTCATGAAAAATAGATTGATCTTTGTGAGATTGCTTCTGATACGGAATGCTCTGGTAAATCTTCCTCTTTTTCGAACCGTGTAACGTTCTAAATTGCTCAAATGCTTAATACTTAGTGGTGCATTTGTAATCTGAGAAACAAAAAAAAAGCAGAAAATTTTGTGTTTCTTGAGGACAGAATATCTGCATTATTATTATTCCCTAACATTCTATTGTCTGAACCCTAGGAAATTTGGTTAACATTTTACAAAAATGTTTCTTGATATCCCTATCATATTGAACCGTACAATTTCTCCAAACTTGGCAGCTAATCAGCAACTACAATTGTGATATATTTGTAAGCATCAGCAATTTGCCCCTTTGAACTATTAAAATAAAAGAAAGGATACGATGACATTCTTTTTATTTTTCACTCTCGATATTTAGCAACTTTTTTCTAGCAGATTCATCAACATGTTTGATGCATTTACTATAAAATCATTCTGACAATAACTCAGATTCTTTGTTGGCTGTTCTAAACGTGAATGCTAATCTGATAAGTATTCTACTATTCTGCGGCAAGTACTTTTGGTATCATCAAGCAAAGTGTGCTCATCATCATGAACATTTTCCTTTCTCTTTTATTACATTCATAATTGACCCTCAAACTGTCAAATTTCTAGTATATCAATGACTGATGAAACACAACTTCGGGATGGGGCACAATTTTACAAGCCTTTTGTCCCACTTTACTGAATTGTCTACATGTGTCTCTTCCCATCCTATCTCAAGGTCAAGGTAGAACTATTGCAAAAAAAGAATAAAAATTTCCAACCTTGCTTCCCACTTCATTGAGTTTGTTTCTTTTATTTCATTCCGCCATTGATCTCCATGTCGAGTTATCATATACCTATGCTATTTTATCCACTTTTTGATTGAGGTTATGTTGAGTGGACTTTTTTGTGCTCTACCTTAACTCCTTGCATCTTCGACTCTAATGAACGAACCTTTTATCTAACATATACCAATTGCTTCAAGGCCCACTAAAGTGCCACCACCTTTACCCGACATCTCCCTTTACCTCTCATGATCATCAATTTGATACAATATGAATCTATAAGAATATGGTACAGTGGTACTAAGCGATTAGAGCTTCAAAATTTAATTTTGGCTCATTAGAAATAAACTTAGCCCATCAGGTTGAATAAATAAATAATTGAATCCAAGGCACTATAAAAGAAGAAAGAAAGGATGTGTCTTCTATCACATGGAATCTCAGAATGTCAGTACAAAGAATATAAATAATGTACAAAGCATATGGCGCACTCTATTAAACAACATTTAGTAGCAGTAAATATCAATTATCAAGTGTCCTATGTTACTTCCATTGTTACTATTAGAAAGGAATGGATTGTATTTCATATCTCGTAACAACTTCACTGCTCTTTGTATCATCTTTTTTATGTAGCGGATTGGTATCCACCTTAATGAACTGATGATGGAACAGCTCTCAGTATCGACAAAAGCAGTTAATTTTAATAGCTATGCCTCTTCTACTTAATCTGGTCATGGATCATCCTCATCAGTCATCCCTTTGCTTCATTTCTATGATTATATTTCATGCCAGTTTATGTTGTGCTCCAATCCAAGCATTGCAAATGAGATGTTCTTGTTTGGCTTTTTCTCTCAGGGGGCAAGTGATTGCAGAGCGAAGCAAAACATCATCGTACCAAGTATCGAGCCGGAAGGACCATAAAAGAAGGAAGGCATTGGATCAGCAATGCAATTGCAAGTGTCCATGTTCCTCTGCATCAGGCGTCTCTTCTTTATGGTTATGGCTTACAACTGCTACCACTGGCGCCATGGCCATGAGCTCGACGGAGGCAACTGCGGGCCTCTTGTGCCTCCGTAGGACAGTGAATTTCGACTGCACGTGCCCGATGAATGCTCCTGTTTACAATCCCGAACTGCTTGTCAATAACCTTTTATTTGCAGCATGATTCAGAGTTTCTCAAAAGCAAAATAGAGCCACAATTATTTTTTTTTTAAAATGAAATTATCAACCGGTTTTGATTTTTTAGTTAGAGAGAGGAACAAGGCGGCCGGCGACGGGGTAGGTAGCATCCTTCGCGCGTGCGGGTAGGTGAATTTGGGTTTGCACTTGCCGGTCACCGGCTGGTCTTCGGTTTCGGCTTCGGCTTCGGCTTCGGCTTAAGCCGAGCCAATTAACACTCTCTCAAGTCTATTAAATTTTCATTTGAATGTGTATACCTGATTTTCTACATTTATAATTTTTTTAAAAAAAATACGGATGTGACTGTTTTTTTTTTAATGGATCAAATTAACGGAACAATTTATCTTATTGATGCAGAGGTTGGAGATTTTGGCTCTCCGTATAAAAATTTTGTCGAATATAAATATATAATACAAGTGGGTGTTATTACTATTTTGATGGTGCCATTTTTATGTTTACATTACTATTTTTCATTATCTGCCTTTGCTTTTTATAGAGTTGACTTTTGATCTCACCATTAATTAGCAACTCATCAATGACGCTTCTTCGCATGTCTTTTCATGGTACGCCCTTATCGTTGTCTATACTTTTTTTTTTTTTTCAATAGTTGACCATTCGTCAACTTAGTGACTTTTTCGTTTTTTTATTATTTTTATTTAATTAAAGTTGAGAAAAAAATATTTAATTTTAAATTAAACGCACTCGGATTTAGGGGGTGTGAAAAAGCTCCATTAAATGGATAAATTAATTAAATCGATCAAAATTGAAAGTCCAGTTAGATTTATTCGAAAATTTAATTTTTATTTTTAAAATATTGAGTTTTTATTAATTCGATTCTACGTTCATTTAGATTAAAAATTAGACTTTTAGTTGTTTGATAAAAACAAAATCGCTGAATCGCAGCTTTGGTTCGCGCTGGGGAAGACGATGGCGGAGAAGGCGGCTTGGGAAGCTGCTCGAGGGAGCAACCTTTACCTAGTAACTGTATGCCCGGCGCTCGTCACCGGGCCGGAATTCCACCGGCGCAACTCAACCGGATCCATTGCGTACCTCAAAAGTCAGTTCCGCCGATCAATCTTTTACCGTTCTGATTCAGAAAAAGATGATCAAACATTATTAAACACTCGCTCTCCGCATCTGCTTAATTATGTTGAATCAACAGGATCTCAGGAGATGTTCGCAGAAGGATTGCTCGCGACGGTGGACTTGGAAACGCTAGCCGATGCGCACGTATCGGTCTACGAAGCAGCCGCCAGCGGGCGATATATCTGCTACGACCATATCGTTCAAAGCGTCGAAGAGATGGAGGAATTGGAGAGGCGACTCGGCGTTCCGATCAGCCTCACGGGCGAGACGCAGGCGGCCGGCCCGCCAGCGTCGGAGCTGTCGAACCGGAAGCTTTTCCGACTGATGAATTCAAGCAGGAGGTGTACTTACGATGTGTACTCCTTTCTTTCATGAGAGCAATCCTAACTGATCTTGCAGTGATCGATAGTCGAGCGTCGCTGAGGAAGACGGCGACGAAGATGGCAAAAATTTTATCATTTCGAATTTATTATTTTTTTTTTTTGGGTCGCGTTTCTTGATTAGGAATTGATTGATGGAGATTCACCAAAATCTCCAATCAAATGCGAGTGAATCTCAGTTATGTCTTAAATCAAATTCCATTCCATTCCCATTAGGAATTAGTTTCCTTTTTAAAAAAAACAAAATTTTCAATCAATTATTAGATTAAATCTCCAGTCGAATTTGATGAATCCAACTCCAGTTAGGAATTCGTTTATTTTGTCTATAAATAGAAGGTTATCAGTCTTTTGGTCTCATTGCTCGTTGCTTCGATGGAGCGAATTCTGTTCTCGCCGTCGGGTGTCCTCCTTCGCCTGGGAGCTGGAATGCAGCTCGCCGTGGCAGCGGCGCCGCTCTTGTCGGTGCACTTCAGCTGCATCACGATGGCTCCTCGTCCGCCTGCCGCTGCCGGCGACGACGCCGACTTTTGCTTCATGCCGCCCTTCTCCAGCATGCTGCACGAAACTTCGTGGGTGCGCCAGGCGCATCGCATGATCCTCCGCGTCGCCGGCAACCTCGTCCACCCTCAGGACCTCCGCTTTCTCGTCCGCGCCTTCTGCGACTACAGTCAAGATGCGCTCCAAAGCTTCTTGTTGCAAGGCGGCGGCGGCGGCGGCGGCGGCGGCGGCGGCCTCTTGTCCCTATCCGTTTTGCTCCAAGTCCCCGACGCCACCCCTGCCGCCGGCCCCTACAATCCTCCGCCGCGACTTCATCTCCCTCGCGCAGTCGCTGGTCCGTACGATCATCTGGTTCGAGCGTACCTCCCCGCGAACTCGACGATCCAGCTCGATGGCGGAGTCCTGGTTCTTTTGCTGGAGGAGGAGGTTTGGGGCGGCGAAGACGCCGTAGTGGATGTCGGGAACAGACCGGCGTCGCCCTCGGCGGTGCGACGGCTCAAAAGCGTTGTCTTTGGCGAGAGCAACGGCGGCTGCCGAGAAACCTCCTGCGCCATTTGCATCGACGATTTCGAGGCGACCTCGGTGCTGTCGGTGATGCCGTGCGGCCATGGCTTCCACTCTGCTTGCCTCGACGAATGGCTCAAGCGAAGCAATCTGTGCCCTCTCTGCAGGTTCTCCCTGCCCGCCGCCAATTAGTCCTCCGCCATTGTTAGCCGCTGGCTTTTCTTTGAGTCAATAAATCTAGAAATCAGTAGCCTTCGTGTTCATGTAAACTAAACTGTAGCTGTGATCGTAACAGTTTGGATTCATTTGTTCGTTAATTTGGTGCCAGTGATCGGTTTATTCAATCACGTTTGTCCCAGAAATCGCTCTTTTTCATCGTTCCTCCAAATTGAATATGTTGAACTTGTATCATCGTACAAAACCAAAAATCGAGGAGAAGAACACAAACTACTCTGTGTATTGTGATCTGACTCAGAAGAAGGAAACTAGTTAGAAATGGCAATAAGTTGTGCCTTCTCAATTTGAGGGTTCATCTTTAGGTGTAGCCACAATAATTACTAAAAAAATGTGAAAAATGAATTATAATGGCATAAATATACGTTCAAAGATCAATATTTAAATGTGTTTTTGAAGATATAAACCTCTCTTTAAAGAAACCATTTGTCGATCTCGAAATGAATATTTGGAATGGAACAATGAAACAGGATGCACTGCTCTGTTTTTCTGTCGAAATAAGTTTTCTTTTTCATGGTCTTAACTCTTAAAGACGATGCAGTGGGCTTTAGGGTTTAGCAATTTAATAGTATACGTGTGAAAAAGCCAAGCAGCCATGAGGAAGCCAAAGAGTATATTTTATGAATTTAATAGTATATTTATTTGTTAAAAATGATAAAGTTTTGAGATGAATTAAATTGGGATATGATTTCACTTTAAAATACGTTGGATGAATTTTAAGTTAAGATATGGAAATTGATGGTACCCAAATCCTTCAATGGTATTTTTAATATTTTTTTTATGGAACATTAATGTTGGTGCAATTGGTCCAGGTCACGATTGATCATACTCGAGTTTGACTCGAGTGATGTTTTAATGTTTGACATAGTATGTTTGACATTAATATTTGACATTGATGTCGGTTAATATTTTGGGGAGATTGTTTATACAATCGACACATGTTATAATTGACCAGACTCGAGTTTGACTCGAGAGAGTCCTTGATGGTTGACTAGGGATTGACCATGTGATTATGGAAAAGTCCAAGCATGGGTCTTGGCAAGGTAAAGTCCAAGTCATGGGTACTTGGCATAGAAAGTTCAAGTGGGACACTTGGCATTTGGGAAAGTACAAGTCTTGAGTACTTTGCACAAGGAAAGGTCAAGTCATGGGTACTTGGCATGGAAAGTTCAAGTGAGACACTTGACATTTGGGAAAGTCCAAGTCTTGAGTATTTGACACAAGGAAAGTCTAAGTCATAGGTACTTGACATGGAAAGTCCAAGTGAGACACTTGACATTTGGGAAAGTCCAAGTCTTGAGTACTTGGCACAAGGAAAGTCCAAGCATGGGTCTTGGCATGGAAAGTCCAACATGGGTTGGTAAGGGAAAGTCCAAGTTTGAGTCTTGACATTTGATAAGTCCAATGGTTGGCGGCGTAAAGTCCAAGCGGAGTCTTGGCAGCATAAGTCCAATGTGCCTTGGCGGTGTAGACACCGTTAGCATGACATAGGCGATGGAAGCACCTGAAGGCTAGCGCGATGGATGAACAAGTCATGGATGACTTGGAGGGATCCGAGAGGCGTAAGACTGATGAAGGTGGCTAGAAGACTTAGGTCTAGACTAAGGGTGGTCTAACAAGTATGGGGACACCATACTTGAGTTAAAACCTCATCTTTAAGGTTGGCGATCGTGACATTAATGGGTCGAGTGATGTTTGGCTGTCGATTGTTTGCTCTGGCGGTCGTGATCGATCGTCGACGATCGCTAAGGGATGATGATCGCTTGAGTTGCGAAACGCAGATGCTCCGTGAGCAGCGATCGGCTACGACGGCGTTAGCGATCGGCCATCGCCAATGTTGGCGATTGTCGAGTCTGAAACTTGTCAACGTGGATTGAGCCGCTGTCTCATCGGTCACGATGACTAGGACTTATGATAGCGATCGCCAGCGAAATCCATCGACCGACGCAAGATAAAAAGGGGAGCTCGTGGAGAATTTCATCATCAGTTCTTTGAGAGCTTTGGTGAGGCGATTTGCAGGTGCATTTCAGGGCCCTTTAAGCTCATCCAAGCAACCGACAAGCAAGCGCTCAAAACCCTAGTTTGTAAAGTGTTCTTTACATTTTCATTTGTATTTTCTTGTTTACTCTGTATTACTTGTTGTAATTCATTGTACGAGGTTTCTCCACCTCCGACTTGTTGTCGAGAAGGAGTTTTATTGCTTAGTGGTGTTTGTGGCATCGCTAGGGTTCATACGAACCCAATCCGTGGAGTAGGAACCGTTCGATTCCGAACCACGTTATATCTTTGTGTTCGTGGTTGTTTCATCTCGTTATTGTTTTTATTATTACTATTCCGCTGGGCATAACGAGTTTTGTAGAGACGATCACGCAAACGAATTCCATTTTCGAACGATCACGTGACGCTATTCACCCCCCTCTAGCGGCCTCAAATCTCCTACAATTAACATTTCCGAGACTTGATTCTCGTCGAGTACTCATAACATTCTTGAATACTATAATTCCACTGTACTCCTAAGTGATGGTCTTCCTGAACAATTTTTCCGAGCATTATAGTCTTCCCAAATACCATGATCTTTTCGAACATTATTAATTTTTCTGAGCTAAAGATTTATCAGTCTCCCGAGCTTTATTGTTTTTTTCAAGAATTATTGATTCTCCTTGAGCTGTCTATCTTCCTTAGCACTATTGATTTTTTCGAATATTATTGATTCTCCTTAAGTCACCTGTCTTTTTCGAGCGAGTATTATGATGCTTTTTTGAACACTATAGATTTCTCGAGCACTATTTGGTTCTTAAGCATCGTCTGTTTTCCCAATCCGAGTATTATAGTCTTCCTGAGCCGCTTTCCTTAGCACTATGATCTTCTCAACACATTATTATTTTTTTCGATCTAATGATTTATCAATCTCCTGAGTTGTATTGGTTTCCCCGAGTACTTCAATTTCGTCGAGCATCCATACAATTCCTGAGTATCGATATTCCCTACCATTGGTAATCTCGAGCACTACAACTCCACTGCATCAATGCCCTCGAACATAGTTAGAAGCAATCTATCTCAACCCGACAAAGAATATTAATGTCAAATAAGTTTGATCGACAATTCAATTCATATGTGAGAAGTAAAGAGAAATGAATGATTTTTTCTCTATTCTGATATGTAAATATCACTTTCTTTTCTAAACTTTCTTCACTTACTGTTCTTCTTCTCTCTCCGAGGGAAACTAACTTGAGCATCGAAGGAGTTACACCGATAAAGTCAGGCCACTTCTAACATTCCTTTCACACGTAGATCAGAAATCACCGTTGACTTTCTTAAAGAGTGATCACCCTATATACTTGAGACAAGAAGAAAAAGGAGAAATCAGACGTACCCCAAAAAAGACACCATCATAAAATCATTCAATTCAATACTAAAATGTGATAGGTCTAAGCTTAACAATAAGCTTAAACATTTTTTTATAGCAATTTAAAACTATAATTAAGATTCAAAATACATATAAAAAAAATAAGCATGCTAAACTAAGTAGCCACTAGTTTAGCCAAACTCACATTATATTCAAGTCCAAATATAATTCAAATTAATCTAAAATAGGATTAGGCTAAATTGGATTTAAGTCTAACCTAACGATCTTTACCTTTAAGATCAGAGATCGATGAGTCATAAACCATGCAAATAGAATATATATTGAAATATAAGTTAAAACTATATTGGTAGGATTTGGAGGCTCAAATCCAACCACTTTCCCAACAAATCAGATCGCGTTTTTGGTTTTAGTAGTTGAGGTAGTTGATCAAACTTTCACATAGCTCACCAGTGAAACTTCAAATCTGAGTTTAATTAATGGTTATTTTCTGCTGGTTTATCGATACAATTTAACTCTCAGCATTTGACTTTGTAAAAAAAAAAAAAAATTTGAAATTGGCAGAAAATTTGACTTCAAATTCGATTGCCTCGACAGTCCGACCAACAACTAATAACTACTCATCGACCAGCAAATCTTTCCGCCATCGTCCATCTTCTTCTCCGTCGTTTATATATACAGAGGAACATCTCTGCTCTGCTACAGGGAGTTGGCCATTTTTGTAGAAGATGAAGAGCTGAAAGGAGTCGGAATTGAGCAACGAGTGGATCGGATTTGAGATGGTGAACTGGGTGGAAGCGCAGAAGCCGCTCGTCCGCTGGCTGGTTCGCCACGCCGGCCTCCGGCAGCAGAGCATCGAGATCGAGCCTGGCACCACCATGGCCATGTGGGTTCCTAAGCACAAGGCCAGCCGCGGGAGCAGCAGGGCTGAGGTCGTAGTGCCTGAAGATAAGTCCGCCTCCGTTAATGGCCGCCACGGCGACGAAGACGAGAAGGAGAAGAAGACGAAGAAGAGGAGGAGGAAGGGGAAGGAGAAGGAGAAGGAGAAGCCGGCGGTGGTGCTGGTACTGTCAAAAATCAAATTTTGATGCCTGCAATTTGGGAGAGTGGAAGTGATCCGTGGTTTCGTTTTCAGGTGCACGGCTTTGCGGCGGAAGGCCTCGTAACGTGGCAGTTCCAGTTCGGGGTGCTGGTGAGCCAGTACGACCTGTACATCCCCGACCTCTTCTTCTTCGGCGGCTCCTCCACCGCGTCCGCCGACCGGTCCCCGGGGTTCCAGGCGCGGTGCCTTTCCGCTGCTCTCGACGAGCTCGGTGTCCGCCGCTGCACGGCCGTGGGGTTCAGTTACGGCGGGATGGTAGCGTTCAAGATGGCGGAGCTGCGCCCGGACCTCGTGCACTCCCTCGTCATCTCCGGCTCCGTCTTCGCCATGACAGACTCCATCCGCCAATCGACCCTCGACCAGCTCGGCTTTGCCTCCTCGTCGGAGCTCCTCATGCCGGAGTCCGTCAAGGGGCTCAAGGCCTTGCTTTCCGTTTCCATGCACAAGAAACTCTGGCTCCCGGACTTCCTCTACAAGGATTATCTCGAGGTATACTTTGGCATTTCATCGAACACTTCTCCATTAAAAAGAAACAAAAAAAACAAAAATCCAAGAACGCACATTTTCTGTGGATTTGAGCAGGCGATGTTCAGCAACAGAAAGGAGAGAGCAGAGCTGCTCGAGGGTTTGCTCATCAGCAATAAAGACGCCAAGGTTCCTTCTTTAGATCAGGTACATTCAAAAGATTACTGAACGACCACAGTTCTAGCTAATCAACATGAATCCTAATCTACGAAACCGATGCAGAGAATTCTCCTGCTATGGGGGCAGAACGACAACATATTCAACCTCGAGTTTGCCAAGGACATGAAGGAGTAAGTCCACAGTCATCTTTTCTCCTGATCATGGCCACTAAATCAGAGATTCCCAACTCACTGCTCATGAAAATGCAGGCAACTGGGAGAAAATGCCACATTGGAAATCATAAAGAAAGCAGGGCATCTTCTTCACGTCGAGAGACCCTGCGCTTACAATCGCCACCTCAAGAAATTCCTTTCGCTTGTTCGAGCCGCAGAGGCAGAGGCAGAGGCAGAGGCAGAGGCAAAGGAATGAGACTCTCATTATTCAGTTATAAAGTTTGTGAACTAGAATGATCTCAGTTGAATTTCTTCTGGATATTCGGGAACGATATCCATTGTCTTTCTTCGAGATTAAACACGAGAATAATAAGAAATAGTGCATCGAGTACAAACCACGAAGCAACCCTTGCATATCTTTAAATATTTAGTACAGAGATTCACAGTTTTCAGTTATTAAGTTTGTAGTAAGATCTTCTTCCCGGTTGATCTTTAATCTGCTTCGAGCTTCCATTGATTCTTCAACCTGCTACGAATTTAGAAAACTATCGAGTTGCTTATGGTTTTTGCTAAGCCCTTCGCATCTCCCTTTCAAGTGCCCCTTCTTGCCGATGAAAGGTAGTGAGCATATGGCATGTGGCCTTTCTCGATGAGGCGGATGTCCTCCACGAGCAGCTCGTAGTGGCGCTTCACTTCGTCGACGGTCTTCCCGCCGACCGCACGGGCTACGTTGTGCCAGCGGTCAGGTGTGTCCTTGTCGTACACTGCCAGGGCCTTCTCGAACATCTTGTTCTGCTTGGCGGTCCACGGCGAGGAGGAAGAGGCGATCGAGCTCGATGCCATGGCCTACTTGACAGATCAGTCGTCGGCGTTGGAGTTGGCCGGAGTGATATGGCTGCTATTTATAAGGCCGAGACATAGGTCGCCACTCACTCACTGCTCCGATGGATACCATTCGAAGAACAAAACTAAATTGATACTCGAGATCGAAATAGTAGATCTCGAATGAGCTAGAATCTTTCATGAAGGACCCAAAAGGATGGGAGGGAAGGAACACCTTGGAAAAGTGGTTCTTGTGATACAGATTCCGAGTGACAGTAAGAATCCATATCATTTACCACATCTCCAGCCTTGTATTCTCATCATTTGGCATCATTCTTAAACTCTGTGGTCCTCCTTCAATGCCATGGCAGTGTTCTTGTTTGTATGCAAAGAATCGAATGCCTTTAGCAGGGGAAGAACTGAATCAGTATCTCATTCTTTACTGTTTCAGTTGACACGGAGTGGTTTTTGAGGGAGATCAAACGAATTGTGAAATTCTTTCTTTCGGCCTCCAGGTCATGGCAACTGGTCTAGATGCTCTGGTAGGGGAGGGCACTTCCCTCCCTAGTCCCTGCAGGGAAGTTAGCTTCAGATTCACAGTGTTTGACTTTAGCGTCTAGAATCCAGTTACAGCACGATGGTAAAGTCAAAGGCAAAGTCAAAGTCAATCTGATTCTGTTCTGTCGATGATGATTATTGTCACAGATATTTTGTGTTAGGCAGGCAGATCAGATCCAATGTTGGGCATGGAGTCAACTCTCCCTCTTCTGCTCCTCCTCTTCTTCTCCGCCGTCTTCTCCTTCTCCTTCTGCTTCTCTACTACCACCCTGACGTCTCTCTTTCCGCCGGAAGCCCGCCCCACCAAGTCCGGCTACCTTCCCGTCGCCCCCACCAAGTCCTCCACGCCGGCGCCGGCGCTCTTCTTCGCATACTACGAAGCGCAGAGCCCTCTGTCCGGTCTGGGGGACACTCCGATCCTCCTCTGGCTCCAGGGCGGCCCTGGATGCTCCTCCATGCTCGGGAACCTCTTCGAGCTCGGCCCCTTCCTCGTTTCCTCTTCCTCGTCGCTGTCTCTCCGAGCCAACCCCTTCTCCTGGAACCGCCGTTTCGGTCTCCTCTTCATCGACAACCCCCTCGGAGCCGGCTTCAGCGTCGCCCCTTCCCTGGCCGACATCCCTAGGAACCAGTCCGCCGTTGCCTCCCAGCTCCTATCCGCTCTCCTACACTTCCTCGTCTCCGATCCCTCTTTCCTCTCTCGCCCCTTCTTCGTGACCGGCGAGAGCTACGCCGGCAAGTACGTCCCCGCCCTGGGCCACGCCATCCTTCGCCACAACGTGGCCCTCCCGTCCCGCCGCCGCATCAACCTCCGCGGCGTCGCCATCGGCAACGGCCTCACGCACCCGGTCGCCCAGGTCGCCACCCATGCCGACTCCGCCTTCTTCTCCGGCCTGATCGACGAGCGGACCAAGGCCGAGATCGAGGCGCTGCAGGCCGAGGCCGTGCGGCTCGCCTCGGCGGAGCAGTGGCCGGAGGCCGCGGACGCGCGCGGAATCGTCCTGGATCGGCTCCAGAACGCAACGGGGCTCGCGACGCTCTACGACCTGACCAAGAAGCGGCCCTACGAGACGGAGCAGGTGGATCTGTTCCTGAACAAGGCCGAGGTAAAGGCGGCGCTGGGGGTGCCGCCGAAGGTGACGTGGGAGGAGTGCGGCGAGGCGGCCGGGGAGGCCCTGAACGCGGACGTGATGAAGAGCGTCAAGTGGATGGTGGAGGATCTGGTGAGGAATAGCCGCGTGCTTCTGTACCAGGGGCTGTACGACCTCAGGGACGGCGTGCTGTCGACGGAGGCGTGGGTGAGGGAGATGGAGTGGGAGGGGCTGGAGAGCTTCCTGAAGGCGGAGCGAAAGGTGTGGAGGGTGGACGGGGAGCTCGCGGGGCATGTGAAGCAGTGGGGGAGCTTGACGCACGCCGTGGTCCATGGTGCCGGCCACCTTGTGCCGGCGGACCAGGGAAAAAGCGCGCAGGCCATGATCGAGAACTGGGTGATGGAGAAGGGTTTGTTTGGTAGCCCAGCGGAAGGGAGCCAAACCAAGTCGGGCCCACACAAACAATGATGAAGTGATTGCCTTATCGTCCTTCTGTTTGTTGGGTCTTAATGATAATGATAATGATAATAATGGACATGAGCAACTGCCCAATTGGGATTCTTAATAAAATCTTCCATCTTTATTTAGTTCTCTCTCTAGTCAATTTTCGATGGTTCGAAAGGAAAAAGATAAATTTCTGAGAGTGATGATGATTATCGATGATTTTATAATTCTGTACTAATCATTTGACATCTGATTTACTCCCCTCCATTTATAGACGCAGCGTGGAGGCAGTTAATATGACGATTCTATATTTTTTTAAGTCAATTTTTCTGAAAGAAACTTTTGCGACATGTTTCAGCATAGATTTTCAAAATTTGCAATTTCTATACTCACCTTAAAAAGATATTCTGACGGGTAGACACGATGCAGCGGTAAAAATAAAAAAATATAATTTGATTCTCTGTTCGACGACGAATTAAAAAAAAACATTCGGACGACTTGGGATCCATGAGTTTACTCAATGGATGGAGTACGAATTCGACGTTGGATTGTCAGAGATAATGCGACTATGGAATTTGAACTGAATCATAAAAAACTGCGAGCGCTTCTTTGATTTACCCTTGGTAGACGGTGGAGATTATTTGGCTCCGATCTCATCCAGCTCAGCTGTTAGCGAGGTGTCCCGAAGGTTCGTAGGAAATGATCGATCATTATTAGAAATTAATCGGATTGAAAGCTTGGATACCGGTGCCAATATAAAAAATAAAAAAAATAAATAAAAAAAAAGATATTCTTATGAAATAGTAGTTTATTTTATTTTAAAAATAAAAATGGGAAAAAAGGTCCTACCGGGATTCGAACCCAGGTCGCTGGATTCAAAGTCCAGAGTGCTAACCACTACACCATAGAACCGATTTATCTAAAAGGAAGCCATCCTCAATAATGTCTTATTTAACCTAAGATTGTGTAGAATGCATCGAACAATGTACCTGTCTTGATATTTCCAAAATGGTTCTGTAAGAATCTTTCATCCATAGAATTATTATGTGACACTTTACTTTTTCAATTTTACATATAGATTCAATAATGGTATGAAAATTTAAAATTGTATTTGTAAAGTTAAAAAAAAAAGGTAGATTACGGTATTTTTATTGTACAAATGAATAAAATTTAAAGATAAAAATATATCGAAAATATAAATAGGAGCCACCTGTGCGAGGGGCACGTGTAATATACGCATCGGCTTGGTTCAGGCTCGGTTCGACCCGCCATTGCCGCTTAAGCAGGGCACAAGAACCCCGCGACCGCAAGAGAGAGGGCGGTGTTGGCGTTCTGCGTTTGGTCATGGCGTCCAGGTTGATGTGGGCTTCGCAAGCTGCTTCCTTCCTCAGGATCTCTCTCTTCCCTAGAGCCTTCTCCACCGGTAAGCTCATGATCGGCAAGGCATTCTCTTCATTGGGTTTCGGTGGGTTGATGTTGGTTCTGTTGGAGCAAAGTTTTAGTGATTCGTGGTTGACGATGAATCTGGGAGGTCTTGTTGTGTTTGATACTGAGATCTGTTGTTTTCTGAATGGAAGATCGATGTTTTATTTTTGCCTTTTTCAATTGATGATTGGAACTCGGGTCGTTCGTGTTATTGCAAAAGTATGATTTTCTTTGCGATGATTGTAGGTTTGAATTCCCATTTCTAGTTTTCTTCATCAGGGTTCATCCGACTATTTTTGCCGCTTTCCTGTGGAGTGATCGTGATTTGGATTTCTGTGATTTAATCCACTGAAAGGTAAAGATGATGACGAAATAAAGTAAGAAGTTTGATATTTGGTAGAAGATGAAATATGCAGAGTTCTGAGTTCAGGAAATATCGAAAAAACATGAATCTTAGGTCAGAAATTAGCAAATATTATACATGGTTCCAAGGATACATAAATCGTTTATACCGTGTCATTGCTAGTAAAGTTGAGACAAGGAAATGCCTTTGGTCTTTTGCGAGAATTAAAAGTTTTGGGTGCGGGAAAAAACAGTTTTCTGCTGGACTTTGTTCATCTCTTTAGATAGATGGATCAGTGCGAAGATCAGCAAACCAACTTCTAACACTTGATTTTTGATATTCATATACTCTGATTTTCTTGTTATCCAGTTTTATACCTCCTCACCAACTTGTAATTAACATGCGCTTCCTGCAATGGCTGGAGAAATTAGTGTTGCATAAGTTCACTATAGGGGGTTTTGGAATGGAGATCATAATTGTTTTACTAGTATCTTCTGGTATTGCCAAAGAATATCTTTGGTGTTGTTAACTGAATCAATTTTCTTTACAGTTATTAAAGATTTGAAGTATGCTGATACACATGAGTGGGCAAAAGTTGATGGCTCTTCAGTGACAATAGGAATAACTGACCATGCTCAGGTGATTTTAAATTTTTAGATATATTGTGTTATTGTCATCTGGTGATTAATTGCGTCACTGATGTAGCAAAACCTTCTTCCAAGATCTTATTACAATCGACATTTGATGTAATCATACCCAAGTGCAATGGTTGGGGTAAATTCCATGAAGGGTGTCTCCAAATAGCTGTAACATGAATTATCATAACACAATTTCATTCATGTGTGGAACCTGCTGTTGGTGTTGATAGTGAATGCCTTTCTTATTCCTTCTGGGTCTAGAGGTGATCCATATAGTTATTGATACCCTGCTTGAGATTTAGTTTCTTGGTCCTATAAAATTCCTCACCCATGACATCTTCTAAACAAAGAATTGGATAGATTTTCAAATCCATATTCTTCTTCATGGAAGCCTAGGTCTATATTGAAACCTATTCTTTCTTCCACAGCAGGAAGGGTATTCAATTTTATTCGTATGTGCCTATTGAACTCATGAAAGTAATAAAAGGAAGGAATGTGGGTGTGCTAATGAGCGGTAGTGATGCTATGGCTCTTCATCTCATAAAATGTTTCTTCCTATTCTTAATCTACTATTTCCTGTTCCTACATTAAATTTTATATCTATATAAAATTTTCTATACCCTTTAGATATAAAATTTTCTATATCCTTTAACCAATTTTTATGTATGACCTTCCAGGATCATTTGGGCGATGTTGTGTATGTTGAGTTGCCAGAAATTGGGGCCAATGTGAAGCAGGGAAAGAACTTTGGTTCAGTTGAGAGTGTTAAGGCAACCAGTGATGTAAATTCTCCTGTTTCTGGAGAAATAGTTGAAGTCAACTCTGAGCTAAATGGTTCTCCTGGATTGGTGAGTGATTAGGCCTAAAAGAATGTTTTCTCCAAGTTGTCACATTATTAATGTCAACTGTATGTATATCATGCAAACAACTATCCTTTTCCTGTTGTGGTGTCATTCTTATCGATCATACAACAAAAGCCTTAATCAACTGAACCTTTGTTAGATTTTTGAGGCTATTTCATGTTTTAGCTTCTATTGATTATAGTTGTTATCCTTGCATGTTTCCAAATAATAGCAAATATTAGATATACTCTAGGGTTTAAATTAAATAGTCACACCTTTTAATGAAAAAGTTCAGGCTGAAAATTTCAGCTTGTAAAATTACATCATCTTGCTGAGTTTTTGGTGCAACTGAAATAGACACATTAAAAACAAAACTGGCCTGCTAAAATAAATCAGTCGTAGGTCTAAATATCATATTTTGTGTTATATCCATAGGGCCTAGATTATTCTTTCATTTTATTTCTAGTACACTTGGTTTATTTTTTGTTCTGTTGGATCAGAATGAGATATTTTTTGTTGGATCATAATGAGATTGAGCTGGTGTAAGAATCTAAAGAGAAATTTTTGTCTTGGAGTTGAGTTTTCACATAATGACAACTTATATATTTTTTTTCTTATTCATTGGAGGAGAAGATGACAACAACTTACTAAGAGTTGACTAAACAACACCTATTAAAACTAATATCATCCCCAATCTCATATTATTCTATTTCGTTTTATTTACTTAGGGTCTTATTTTGTTTTTAATTTTACCAAATTGAGTACACAGTCTATTTTTCTGGGACGCAACGTAATTGTAACAACATATAAAGAGGTTCTTGCTTTATTGTCCTGACTCATTCAAGCAATTATGTAATTCTACTCTATCTTCTTATAAGATTGTCAATCGAGGATGCAACTACATGAATTCAATAGTTTTGAGGCACACAAATTTATTCTTGCTACATGTCAAGTCCCATGAGATTGCCAGATGAGTCAAACAGTGCCCGTGCTATGCTAGCTATTTTCAATGCTAATGCTAGGTGATGCATGTCTTTCTTGCTTTCTAAAATTAGAAAAGCAAATCTTTCTTCTTTCCAAATCCAACCTATAGAACTCACAATGAAGATCGAGACATTTAGATTAAAAAGTTATGCATGAATGGTTTAGAATGGGATCTCCTGAGATGGAAAGAAATACACTTCTGGTTCATAGCAAATAAATGTAGTCTTGATTGATTTTAGAGTTTCATACTGCAAATATACTCGATGAGGCAGTTTTTTTTTTTTCTTCAAGTTATCGCATCCTAAAAATTGTCGATTCGACTACATCGAATCTATGCGTTGGACAATTTCTGCTGCATGAATTCTCTATTTATTTTCCTACATTGTCGAAATATTTCTTCGTACGTTATGTGTTCATCAGTTAACATGCCCATATTTGGTTGCTTTATTTTGTCCTTGATTCAGATAAACGGAAGCCCATTCGAAAAGGGTTGGATTATAAAGGTCAAAATGAGCGACGCAGGAGAACTAAACTCGTTGATGGACTCCGAACAGTATTCCAAGTTTTGTGAGGAAGAAGATGCTAAGCATTAAGAAAGTGGCTCAAGTTTCTCGAGTCGAATCAGAGTTTTTGTTTACAAATAAGCTCCTTACAGTTTGGATTCTCCTTGTTGCATTGGTAAGGAAAATTCCTGGAACAGTTTCAGCAAAAACTTGTTTTAACTACTACTGTCTCGTGCACTGAGAAAATTTTGCATCTATACAATGTTCCAAATTATATCGTTTAGTTTAAAGTCACATTATTATTGTGTAAAAGATTAGAATTGTTAATCTAATGATTTCTTCACTCTGATTCTTTAGAATTCGAGAGAAAATCGATTTGGATCGAAATTCATTGTTAAAATCTATCCATGACTCCCCATCCGTGGGACAAAGTCACGTCACTATGAACATAGTGTTTGTAAATCACCGAACCAGCCAGTTAGGCTAACAGGAGACAACCGTCTACCTCCGGTCAAACTTGGATTAAAAATGAAGAAGAAGAAGAAGACGACGACTAGCCGGCGGCCGGAAGGGAAAACCGGCAAAGAGGGCACGAATTGCTCCGCCTGAGCCATTCGTCGAGGCAGGCAGAGTGGAAGCCGTGGCCGCACGGCATCACCGACAGCACCGAGGCCGCCTCGAAATCTTCGATGCAAATGGCGCAGGAGGTTTCTTGGTAGCCGGCGTTGCCAGGCGACGACCCGAAGACGACTCTTTTGAGTTGCTGCAACGCCGAGGTCGACGCCGGATGGTTCCCGAAACCCGCGGTGGCGCCTTCGCCGCCCCAATTAACCGCCGACGAAAGAACCTCCAGGGGATACGCTCGCGCCAGGTGATCGTGCGGACGGGCGACTGTGCCAGGAAGATGAGGTCGCGGCGGAGGGTCGGAGAGGCTGGCGGCGGTGGCGTCGGGGATCTGGAGCAATACGAATATGTAGGAGAGGCCGACGAAGATGCCTCCTTGCGCGTAGAAGCTTCGGATGGCGTCGTGACTGTAGTCGCAGAAGGCGCGGACGAGAAAGAGGAGGTCGGCAGGGTCGACGAGGTTGCCGGCGACCTGAAGCATCATGCTTTGAGCCTCGCGCTCCCATGTAGATTCGTTCAGCATGCCGGAGAAGGGCAAACTGAAGCAAAAGTCGGCGTCGTCGGCGACGGCAGCAGGAGGCAGAGGGGGAGCCATGCTGAGGCAGCTGAAGTGCACCGACAAGAGCGGCGGCATCGGCACGTCGGGCCGCATGCCGGCTCCCATTCGAAGAAGAACACCCGACAGCGAGAGCAGCATCCGCTCCATCGAAATGAGACAGAAAAGGAAAGTCAGAGAGTGACGTGCCTTAGACCATCGGGCTGAAACCTTCTATTTATGGGAAAAATTTGACCGGAGATCTCACAGTTACGATTCGTTGAGGTTTTTTTTTAGGAAACAATCAAGTTAATGGATCTCCTAATCAATCTAGGAAGCTGGATTCTGTCTAAAGATATCAATTCCTAATTGGAATGGGATTTGATTTAAGATTTAATTGAGATTGATTAGAACTTGATTGGAGATTTTGCCTTTGGGATTTTAAAGGCCCTTTTCTAATAGTGTTGATTTATTAAAGAAATAATGGCATTCAAAAAAATATTCCTTTCGTCGTGATATTATTTTATTTTTCTGTAGTGTTAATTTTCAAAAATCAATATCAAAATAGTATTAATTTTTAAAAGACAATGTTACAACCATGTCTATTTTCAAAAATCAATATCAATATTGCCCCAGGGCAATGGCGCGACGGTAAGCTTTGAAGTTCCCCTCTGCACAGTCAGGGTTCGATTCCGGCCTGGCACCGCGCGCTGCGAGAATAGCGATGCTCGATGTCCTTTCTGTGCAGCGTGGTCGGCCCATTGGCGTAGCATGGGTCCTAACGAAGCGGACCGTGCGTCTCCTGATTTATCCTCGTTGACCGGTGGAGACTCTCGTTGAAGGCCTTGGGGTGGAGCCGGTCAACCATCAGGATTAGTAGGGAAGAGGAATCGTACCTGATACCTGATACCTGATATAAATCAAAAAAAAAAAAATCAATATCAATATTGATTTTTATGAATTTTGCATCATAAAAATCAATATTTGTTGATTTTAATAAATCAACACTATTAAAACTCACTGTAATGAGAAAAGTGTAGACAAATCTTGATTCTGTGAAATTTTGAAAATGTGTTAATTGATACAGAAATTAAATTTTAAAAACAAATTGTGTATGACTAGAAGATCTTAAAATGGAGATTTTAGGACACAATTAAATTGAAAATCACTGTAAAAATCCATTGGACACAGGAGATTTAAAATCTAGTTAAAATCATTAATAAATTTTGAATGATTTAAAATTATAAAACAAGGACATGAAATAGAAAAGAAAAATATTAAAAATGTAAAGAATACATGCAATCCTTATTTCTGCGATATTAATTTTTGAAAATCAATATTATTATATTATTAATTTTCGAAAATCAATATTATCACGGTATTGATTTTAGAAAATTAATATTCTTATTGATTTTAGAAAATTAATATACTTACTTTTTGAAAGCTAATATTGTTGTAGTGTTGATTTTTTAAAATTAATATCAATATAATGTTGATTTTTAAAAATCAACTCCATATAAAAATGAAATAATATGACGGGAGAGATATTTTTAAAATTAAATGCATCTTTTGAGTAAAAAAAACTATGGTATAGAATTCCGAAATTATAAATGCCCTCTTTAGTAAATTGCAGAAGAAATTATATTATACAACATTGTTCCATGCAGATAGTGCACACCGGTAGGGCTGTAAACGAATTAAGTATTCATGAACAAATTTGATGTTCGACTCGGTAAAAGTTCGTTTACGTTCGTTCAATATGCATCAAAGTCAATTAATAAACAAGCTTAGACAACTTGATAAATTAAATAAATAAGTTTGAACACGTATGTATTCGACTTGTTAATGTTCGTGAACAGTGTTGTGAATAGTGTTCGTGAACAATATTCGTGAACATTAACAAGCCGATTTATGATTATACTTTTTTAAAAATTATTTTTGAATTTATTTATACTCATTTATAAATCAGGATTAAATTAATAAAATTTTAAATAAACAAACAAGTTTGACTTGAGAGCTTGATAACGTTTAAATAAATCAAATTTAAATAAACTTGAATCAAGCTTGATTCAAGCTTGAATCAAACTTGATTAGAAACTTGATACCCATTAAACAAGCCAAACTCAATTCAAGCTCAAGCCAAACTCAAACTCAAAAAAAAAATACCAAGCTAAGCTTGAACAAGTTTTTCAGTGACTTGATTAATTTTAAGCTTGGCTCGACACGACTTGATTATCTTATCAAACAAATTTGAACACTGCAAAACTTAACTTGACTCGACTCGACTCGTTTACAACCCTACACACCGGCCTTGAGACAGAACTACTCATCTTTTTATCCATCTATCTAAACCAAGCACAGTAAGAGAGTAAGAAAGGTTTACTATCTGAATTTAAAAAAAAAATAATAATTCGATGCACAAAACTTTAGCCATATGAAATTTCAAAGAAAAATCCATTATACATAACTTTACTTTACTTTGCAAAATACTGTTTTTAAAATTCGAACTCGTGGTCTCACCTTAGAGTGCACCCAAGATTTACTATCTGAATTATCAAAAAAAAAAAAAAAAGTTTTACTTCAAGTGTGGCAGTGCTTGGCTATCAACCTCTGCTAGCTCTACTTCGATCAGGGTACCGAGCTTTCATTAAGTGTCGTGAGTATTTGCGGCATCGACATGCCACCGGAGACCACAATCTCTGCAATTACGCGTTGGAGATTAGCAGGAACGAGTTCCAAGTTCTTACATAAAGCATAATAATGGAACATCAAGCAATAAGTATATGTACAATTCCTTCGCCATTGAGAAATGTAGCATACCAATTCCTTCGCTCACTGAGAGATTTGGTTGTATGACATCTTTCGAATTGACTAGAAAAACGTCGCCGATGTACAAATGGTTTGTTGGAACATAGACACAACAGAGTTCCTCTTCGCCATTGTAAGTCTGTGGCACAATTAAACAGCTGAGGTGAGGCAGCAGGTCATTAAAGCCGCGGCGACGGAAGAGAAATTTATGAATGATAATGGGAGATTCATAAGATTCTTGTAACATGAAAAAGTTTACACATGATTCTGCAGCAGCAGCAGCATCTAAAGTAATTCAGACGGACAAAACTACAAGTTGAGAGTCTGTTCATAAACAAAGATTGCTATTTGGTACTCCAATCTTTCCATGAATTGAAAACGGTGACATTTCACTTTAGAGATGTGCAGTCTTATTCCACCTTTCATCCTCCTACCATCTATGTTTGCGCATTCGACCTCTTTTTTCTGATCTACTTTTCATACTGTTTTTATATAAAGATAATAAAACCATTGAGAATGATGAGTTTAACTATGATAGATTCTCCTCCATGCCATATGATTTATAGTGCTTTTGCTGATAAATAGACTAAAAATGATCTGACCTTGGACGAAATAGCAGAGATCAAATTTAGCAATATCAGATAAGAATATCTGAGTGAGCTTTGACCAAAAGTCAACCAACAAAGAAACAAATATGTGATGATGATCTTCCATGTATAGGTATTAGTACAACTAAGAGAGTATATGCATCACCTGAAACAAGTTATTTATTCCAATTATCCGGGGTTGGCTACAATAAACCTATCTAAATTGTCAATAAGAAATATATATATAAAGACTCCTATCGCTGGTGATATCCATGACATTTTTTTTTTCTTTTACTCACAACTCAACTCTAATTGATTCAGCATGCCCAGTTGAAGAATTTTAAAGATGTTAGTACCATTTCAATCAATTTTCTTTCATTTGACAACTTGGATAGTTGGATTTTCAAGCTTATTATGAAGACCACATGACACACATTTCCAACTTTGCTGCAAATTGAAAGCTTACAAACAAAAAGAATCATAAATTACACCAATTCAAACACATTTCTAATGCCCGAAGATTATTATGATGCAATGGGGTGACTAGAATTCTGCCACTTTCAAATTATTGAAACATCAATTCGTTTTTCATAAAATATTTCAGGCAATCAAATGTCTCGACATGTAGTGTCAAATCAAAATGACAGGAGGATGAAGAGTTATATAGTAAAGCTCCTAAGAAGTTGAAAACCATTCTAGATCAGTGCATGCAGCAAAAAAAAAAAAAGGAAATAAAAAAACCCAGGTGAACATTTGCACGGACTATCTAAAACAAATTTATATAAAAAAGAATTTAATAATTGCTATGAACCTGAAGAAGAACAGTTGAGGTGATAAATCCAAAGGCATATTCACCAACTCGAGGATGCCTAATAATGACCACTTCCTTGAAGGCTTGCTTATTCTGGTCTGCAATGAGAGAGCATCAGCTATGCATGCATGGCCATCCATTCGATGGAGAACCCAAAAATAAAAAAACAAAACAAAACAAAAAAAGTACCAGGTGATACAGCAGAACTAATTTGCTTTGAGGCATTATAAATATGCCGAATGAATGGCATACGCTTGATAAACCATTCTCCCAGGCTGAGGACAGATGCCCCCAACCATGATGACATGAATAGTCCAACAAGGAAGATGAATGTTATTGAAGTCACAAAACCAAGCCCTATTTTGGAAAAACAAAAATTGATTCAAGGTCCAACCAAATGATGAAATGAGACATCACAAGTAAGATCTTTAAAGTTAACAGATAACCATTGCATCACAATCTTTATCCAAGATGGTCTGTAATGTTGTTCAATAATATGATGCGCAAAGAAAAATTATTCTTGAATCTTGATAAGTTCCATGGTACCATGATATGAATACAATTATAGTTTGAAACTACATTTGACATATAAGTAGGCCAATATTCTTGGAAGATAAAGTAAAAGATCCTCTGAGAAAATCAATTCTCATACCAAAGATGTAATCCCGAGTAGAACATTTATTGTTGAAAAAAAAGTACCAACAAAATCTACTGATAGATGCATGTCTTTTGATAATGGATACAAGAAAGGAATATTCTAGAAGATAAGCAAAAAAATTCTCTAAGAAAAGCAATTTTCATACCAAATATGTCAATCCCAAGTTGAGCATAGATGGGTGAAAAAAAGCCATCAACAAAATGAATAAACCACCAGGTGATGTAGAAGGTGATTGCAATAGGAAACAAGATGACACTGCAAAATGAACAATTATAATTATAGATCAGGAACAAACACTTCATCTAGAAGAACTTGAAAGATTTAGATGAAATAAAACACATAGAAAATACTTTCTGGCAAAATACTTGGGTCATTTAGAATATGAGTCAGAAGAGTTTCAGAAAAATGGTTGATCAAAGGAAACTAATCGCATGCGTGACTTACATCCAGATCAGAGGTATTTAAAATAAGGATCAATTTCATTCCTATAGCAAAGTTATGAACAATAAATTGTTGATACAAAAAATATTTTGGTTCTACTTAGCGCATCTTTCAAGCACAGATGGTTATACATGATTATTTAAAACCTATAGTAAAGAAAAGTGAGCATCAGAGAGTGTGGCAGAGGATGTGAATGCACATGCAGCAGCAGAGGACACACTTCTTCAATAAGTGAGTTGAAATTGGACAAATTTTGTTCTCTCACTCAAGAAGAAACATTCTTCAGCCTGAAACATTTATGTAATCGAAATCATAAGTAAGCATAACTTCTTTGGATAGGCCACAAATTATATTTCAGCCTTTTGGTAAGTCAATTTTAAACTTGTCCTTTTTCAGAAAAAACATAGCGCCCCTAAGAGCAGCCACAAAGTAACATCGTTCAGATTTTAAGAATATCTGCATGGGTACTAGGCTTAAATAGATAAGAAAGATTGTATCCAAATGATTAAGCACTGGGACTTAGCCTGAAACTAAATCCAATTATTAAACTAAGATCTCCATAAATAGTAGTGGATCAGCTGGATGACATTTAGTTCAAGCAGGCGATTTCATTTAGTGAAGTTAGTTCAAACAAGTGATTTCATTTAGTTTAAACTAAGACAATGTAAGAAAAAGCCAAAATATATATCTAAAAGATCATGCAGCAACTAGAGGATTAATCAGTTAATTGCAAAGAGCTGCAAAAAATCAAGATAACACATAATCTTACCATCCAGTAATGAACTTCTTTGAGGTCCAACTTCGGATTACTTTATAAAATGCCTACAAGCACAAGTCAAATCACTCAAGTTTGCTTCCTTAGTACCGCGTCAAGAAGTAAAAGGATTGTAGAGAATTTACTGATCTTAATGGGAAAAAATCCATATAATAATAATAATAATAATAATAATAATAATAATAATAATAATAATAGAAAGGTCTACCAATGTTTTGCTTCTGATTCTTAAAACCATCTTCCAACAATTCGAGAGAAGCAGCAGTTGCTGCTATCACGGAGACACAACTGCAGACACGGATTTTACTGCAGGTACAGGATCTAATAGTCTGATTTCGACGTGAATATCAATGATACCGAGAATAAAAACATAACATCGTCGCAGCTCGAGACATACGAAGTTACACACTTCGCGGAAATTGATTTTGATATGACGAAGAAACGCAATCTGAGTATCATGTTACATGGTCTTGATAAGATTCAATACCCAATTAACGGATTTTTGCAAAACTGGAACGGACAAGAATTCTAAGTCGCATTTAGTTGACTCGACGTTTCCTATCTGAACATAATTAGCTTCATAAATTCAAAAGGAGCGTTTTTTTATAGCGCATTCTAATTTGATTAAACACTTATGAAAACGTAACTCCAGGCAGACAAATCAGTCCAAAGAAACAAGATGAATCCCAACAGTCCGTATAACAATCGTATGGGATATACGCAGCCGTGCTAGAAAATGATCGATAAAAATAAAATCCTGAAGTTTTAGATCGACCAAAATAATAAACCTAAATTGGGAAGGGGAGGAGACATACGAACTGGGAAGGAAGGGAATGACCAACAGAAATAACACCTCAAAATCAGGAAATGGAGGACGGACTGACCTTTCTACCAGAGCTGGGGACGTGGGCGGAGGCCGAGGAGGAAGAGGCGGCAGCGGCGGACGAGGAAGCCTTGGCATCGTGATTGTCTTCGGATTCCACAGGTCGCTCGGCAACGGGGATGAGAAGCTCGTGATCTCTGTCTCTGCTCGCCATCAAGTTCGGCGACTTGTCGTCGACCACCGCTCGTGAATTTCCCTTCCTGAGAGAGAGAGACACACCAAGACGGCTCGAAGATTTGTCAGTGTTATCGCGAGGGACGTAACGTTTCGGCCGTTACGAGTGGAGAGAGAAAAAAAAAGCTTCTTTATTTCTATTATTTATAGAGAGAGAGAAAAAACTCTCTCGTTGACTTTTTGACTTGATAAAATCCCACCGCCGCACTTTCCCTTTTCCGGTTTCCATCAATCGATCTGCGTTGTTGCGGTAGGGTTTGCCGGCGTCGACTCCGATCCCGTCGCCGCGCGGATGGCTGCTCGCGGCCCCACCACGCTGCTTCTTGCTCTCCTCCTCCTCCTCCTCCTCCTCGCGGCCTCGGCCTCGGCCTCGGCTTCTGCCGAGAGCGGCCGCCGTAGCCTCCACGCCTACGTCCCGTCCAGGAAGCGCGCGGTCCGCGGCGCGACTGGTGCGGACTGCCGCGCGATGGCGTCGAGGGCCGAGTGCCTTGGGCGGTCGGAGTGGTGCCGGTGGTGCCGCAGCGACGCGCTCGACGACATGTGCTTCGTATCCGCCGAGGCCTGGCGCCTCCCCTCCCAGATCTTCTCCTGCGAGGCTCCCAGTTCCTGACGATCCGCTTCTTCCTCCCATTTCAATCTCCATCTACGGCACTGCGATCGATCTGCCTTGTCGTTGATTATAAATTGAATCTTTGTCGTGTATGATTTCTCCGTTCGTCAATAGATCGCCGCTTGAGTGTTTGCTGATCTTGTCGATGTCAGTGTGGCCATGATCAATGCTGGATCTGAGTTGTCTAGAGTGCGAAGCAAATTCATTCGGACTTCACGATGTTCTCGCATAGAAATCGAAAAATAAATAAATAAATAAATAAAATCATTGTTCTAGAAAGGGATTCCAAGAAGTTTTAAATGTTTCTAATTGTTTTTTATCTTCGATTTTGGAAGCTGTTTCCAAATTTTTGTTTCTGGTTATACATATATATATATAAGGAAGGCAAGAAATCTTTATTATCAATCCCAACAGGCAAAAATGTTTTTCACATCGAATACACTTGATTTTTCTGTGAAAAAATATCGTATTTTTTTAAAAAAAATTAGATATACATTTTTTAAATAAACAGATTTAAGGTGTAATCATTGATCGGCCTTATTTCACCGTTGTCCTCTGGGTCCGATCCGATAATTAGAACAACATAAATATAAGATTTAAAATTCTCACAGGTTTAAAAATTATTAGTTATTTTTAATCATCGGATCAAAGGCTATAATTAATTTATCTTTTTTCATCGTCATCAAGAAACCAACGGTAAAGGATGATAGACGCAAACGTAATCATCTTTCGCTATAAATATGTGTCCGATGCGTGACTTGTTATGTAAGTCATTCTAGTTGAAGTGTTCGGTTGGGTTTGACATGTGATTCATCGTATCAATCATTTTTCACACATTATAATTGAATCATTTGTGATATGTTCGTCTCCGCGGGAATGACGTAGTGATTAAGACATGACAGAGTTTGCGGATAAGAAAGAGTTGATTTCAGAGAAGATCTAAAATTCTTTTTTTTTTTTGAATTTAGATAACTTTCATGTATTTTGATCACTACATCAAAAATTATAAGATTCTCTGTAATTTATCTTTTTCATAATGGTCGATGAAGAACCGTTAGATTGACGGATTATATTTTTTTACGAATATTTAATATGTTCTCTATGACTGAATCATATGTTATATGTTCGGGTCAAATATTTTTCATAATCATGAAGATATTTTATATTCATCTAAGTATCTAAGCAGTTATTAACCGTGAAAACAAATGATTTTTTTTTTCTTGATTCATTTATTATACAAATTCGACACACAAGAGGTCAACTGGAACTTTAATTTTTTAAATTATTATTATTTAATATTTTAGGAGGGAGAGAGAGAATTAATTTGCTAATTTAGATTATACTCTGAGAAGGTAGTTTTTAGGCGGTGAATTGGTTTATAAAGTAATTTGCAAAATTATTTTATTAAAATAAATTTCATGAGAAAAATAAAATTCTCAATACGTTTCGAACCTTTAATTTTTAAATTAACAAAATATTTTATAAATTAATTTATTTATAAGGTTTTAAATTGATTCAGTGGTAAAATGTTAAAACTATTCATCGTCTGCATCTATTTATTTATTTCAGACACCAGCGTTCCTCATTAGAACATAAACACGTACGTCCCGACTTCTGCGCTGTTCTTCAAACCCTAAAACCCCTTGTCGTAATCGAGCTGCAACAACCGGACCTTCGCCGGAGATGCCGGGGCGCCCGTCTGATCCGGGCGCAGAAGCAATTGTCCCGATATTGCCGGAGTCCCGCCAGCCAGTTGTGCTCCCCCTCCGCCACGGTGTTTCCGGCCCGGTATTCCGCGTCTACATTTCTTGGTCCCGTGGCAGCCTTCTCCATGTAGCCTGTCTCCGCCAGCCTCCTCAGGAACCTGACGGCGCTGGCGACGATGAGGAGGAAGGTGGGAAAGTGGTGGAGGTAAGGCTGCCAACGGACGAGGGCGGAATCAGTGAGGCTCAGATGCGAAGGATCGCGTATGGTTCAGTCCCTCCCTTTGTGGAGCTCCAGAGCTGGAAGAATTCCCTCGCTGCTCTGTCCATGATGTCATCCTCTTCGTTCCGTACAGAAAAGTTAGTGTTTTCCCAAAAGTAATTCTTCTTAATTGAGTAGACGTTTAGCGGTCAGATTGTCTGGTGCAAGTATAGAAGCCTGAACTAAATAAGTGTTCAATGTGTTTTTCATATTAAGTTAATTGCTCAAGTTTCACGCAAAATTGAGCAATTTGATTCTATGTGATGCTACATTTTATATAAAGTCGATTACTTTGTTAATCGGAGGTCCATAATTTTTACTTAAACTTTCAATCATAAAAAAAGTATATGATGCTGCCTGGAGAATTTATTTGCTTCTAAACTACATACACGCCTTAAGAGAAGACAATAATGGACAAGTAAGTGATGAAGATAGAATAAGAGAAGTGAATGATCTGGATTTATTTCACTGTTGATGGAAATTAGCAAAGTAACACTTACCTGATGGAAATTAGCAAGGGGTATTGCTTTTTTTAGTGTTAAGGTCATCACACGGTGTGGAATAAGTTTCACAAGCACTGTTATTTGAGCAAGGAAGATATAATTTTGCTTGTCTTGTTTTCTTTTGGTACCTGTATGAGTTGGAATGATATGGACGACAAGTTTTTTGTCACGTTCTTAATGTTTAACTCAGGTGGCAGCATGTTTTAGAGTATAGTAGAAAAATAAATGAGCTTCTCAGAACTCACCAGTTTCCTCCCGACAATGTGATTGAGGATCCACGGATAATTGTGAAGGTGATTTGCTCCTGCTATTTCTTAGTCACATCCTCATCTGTTTTGACTAATGACCTAACAGAATATGCTGGATAGTCTGTCTCCCCATTTACTACTCTACATTCTAGTGAATTCACTAGACAGAAGTTGTTTGCTTACAGCCTCTTAAGGAGCCCACCAGTTTGAGAGCTGCTTGGGAACTGATGGAGATATTTTTTGTTGATAAACAATCACTGTCATGGCTTCCAGAGCGCCTTGTGGATTGGTTAGAGGTAATAGTCTTTTTCCACCACTCTTCTATCTTGTGAATTTAGTATTATTTGTAACTCTTCTGGCTTTTCTTTACCTAGGAGTATGATACCCTTGTGACCAGGACTGACCTCACAGTTCATTCAAAGCTAGTGGCTATGCAAAAGAAACTTGTTGATTTGGAGGTTTGATTTGTGAAAATAGCTTCACCTTTAATTTCAAAGACTCTGCACTTATATTATAGACATATTTGAATGATTTGATATGCATTTTTTTGAGAAGTATGTTTGGAATTTGTTTCCATTGATGGTTAAACATGTAACCATATTAAAATAGAAATAAAATCTTTTTGGTTCATGTTGAACAAAATTTGCATATGAATATCATAAAAAAAGGGCAGCCCAGTGCGAAGCTGTTGTCGATGCGGGATCCTAGAGTTGGATCTATTGTATGCAATCTTATCTTACTTTACAAGAAGTTGCTCCTGTGACACGAACCCATGACCTCCAGGTCACACGTAATAATTTTACCGTTACGCTAAGACTTCCTTTTGCATCTAAATATCATGATTTTTAAAAATTCATGATTTGTAATTTTTATAGTTGTATTCAGGATTTTGCTTGAAGAAGTCAGCATGTCGTATTGTAATTGATTTTAATATGGGAAGTTGGTCTGCCATTTACCGAGGTCCTAAAATGAGTTTATTTTATAGGGAAGAAAATGTACTAGGTAGGAGCCTTGTTTGCTAAGTTTATATGATTTAGATCAAGTTCATCGGGAGTTGACAGGATTTTGAACTCTGTCGATGAACATAATGGTCTTCTTACAGCAATAATATTGTGTGTTTAAGCTAGCTTAATCAAACAATTTTTTATCTTTTAGCTTATTTCAGTAAGATCAAGGTACTTATTGAAACGAAGATCCTGAATTCTCTGTGTCTAAGAGGAACTATCCTCACTCTTGGTTTCTGATACTGTGCCCCCAACATAAAATTAAAACTATATCACAGCATGAATCTGTAGAATAAAGAAATATGAGCCTTTTTCATATATTCTATAGATTAAGACTCAGACAAAAAAAATATTAGGTTAATGAAAATAGTAAAGCAGAATTAGAAATTATAATTCTGCTCCCCATGAAAAAAGAAATCATATTTCAGACCTAAACCAATTTAGTTTAATGAAATTGTATTTCAGACCTGAACCAATTTTATATTGAAAGATCTAGCTTATCTGCATCACCCTTCTTTTGCATTGACAGTTTCAGCACCTCAGCGTCATGGCATTAGTTCATTATCCCAGAAAATTTCATGCTCTCATTGTTATTCTGGAATAAACTTAATAATTTATTGTTGAATTGTCTTTCTCTCTTCCCATGAAAAATTCCCATGATCTGTATAATTCACTGCAGTTTTTTGCACACCTGTTTTTATTTCCATGATTAACATGCACCTTTCAGTCTTCATGGTTGCGTATTATTTTGAACATAATGCACTGTACTTCCTCACCCATATGATTCTCATGTTAACTTTGGGATGCTATTTTAAAGTTATGTTCCATTCATGTATTGTTTCAATGCTGCTTAGGTTATTGAAGATAATCCTGATTATTGGGAAGCAATGTCATCAGCCCTTGCAGTTGGTTGGCTTGATACTGTGGTAAATTCCTAAAGTCTCATTGTCATTTGAGGATATCACTGCACACCTTTGAATTGCTTAATCATGTAGAGAGGTAACTTTCTTGTTTTGCAGACAAAATTACTGAGACTGCATGGTTCTTATCAATTGGATCAGCTTGATGACCGTGAGGTTGGTCAACATACCATCAAAAAATTTAATATTCTTTTAATTTGAATTTTATCTCCTAAAATATTATCCCTAAGGCTTGTATTTTGTTCTACTTGGAAATGACTTTTTATGCACAGTATTTGGTCAGAAAAATCTGTTTGCCAAGGCTGTGGATTCTGTTAGATAGCTTCATTAATCTGCTTTCATGGGCCATTGTTGTAAACTGTATAAGAGCACCAAAAGGTCAAGGGATTAGTCATTCTCATTTTTTTGAAAAGAAACACTGCCAATCTGTTCCAAGAATGTTGTTCTATCTTATTATTATTATGCAATATTTTATTGCTGAGATGATGATGTTGTAATTTTTATGTTGTCTTTCACCAATTTAATATAGGAACTTTTACATAATTATCCTCATTTGATATCATTTTGAGATATCAAGGTATCATTTGTGACTCTTCTGATGACCAGACTGAAAATGGGTTAGTCGAGGCTGTTGCTGTTCTCATCTTAACAATGCCACGTTTGTGCCCTGATTTATCCTCTGAAAAAATAGGTCAATGCTATGATACTAAACCAGATTTTATCAAGGTATGGGAGTTAGTTTTGTCCATTATTTTGCTGTATTTTATGAGCTTTTAACTCAAATTCAGTGCAGGCTTGGGAAAAATGGCGTGGCCAGGTTAGTAAACTAGAACGGAGTGCATATTGGGTACAGTGTGGCCATCATCAAACTCGGGAAGGCCTCCAGAAATTGTTAAAGATTTTGCTGGGCAACATAAGCAATCTTACATCTGTGACTTGCCACTGGATGGAGCTTCTTATCTCTCATTTACTTTATACAAGACCATTCATTATGGTCAGCTCATATAAATATCACTTTCTGACGCTTTGTCCTATTTTCACATGCTTTGATTTAGTTTTCCTTCCAAAGATGAATGTTACAAATCAGCATGCAGAACTTTTTGATGCTAGCTTTGCTAGGTGGCATTTTAACTTCTCATGTCCGTGGAGTTGAAAAGTTCTTTCTAGTCATATATTCAGTTGGATACATTTTTTGAATTTTTTTATTTCTGTTTGTGTTTAATTATGGTAAAATTACTCACTAGTTTGCAAGCTGCTGATGGCCATGTGATCAAAATCTTTAATCCCATTCGCCAGCACTAAGTATGAACTCAAATTGTTTTTTATTGTTTAGCTAGTGAAAATGTCAAGCAGGTGACTAGTCAGTTGATGAACCTCATGGAAATCTTTATGTTGCTTGTTTATTCTCATTTTGCCATTCAAACCTCTACTATTTTATCTGTACATCCTGGGAATTTATTTACATTTCTCAGGGCTTAGAAGGGCTGAACAACTTGGCTCAAAAATGTCAGCAGTTGAAGCCTACTGCTGAGTATAATGGTCTTATGAGACTTTTGATGGGTATCCTTCAAGAGAGCCCGGAGGTGAAGTTAATTCTTGGAACTTTCTTTTTAACTTACAACATGAACAAATTTCAATTATTTATCCTTTTTCTTGTCCTGAAGGTTGTGTTAGCAGAATGCTCCAGAACTTATGGTCCTTGGTAAGCTGCAAAGAGTAAACATGAAAGATGTGGTGGTGTTTTGATTTCACATATTCTTCTCGACAGCTAGATCCAAGGTGTCTTTTTTTTGTATAAATGAAACATGAATCTCTTGACAGGATGGTTGCCCATGGAACAGAGTTGTTGGCAGCTGGCAGTGATTATGCTGACATTCAATTGCATGAAGAGAGATACAACCTGGGAAGTATCAGCATTGAGGAACTCCATTGGCTCGTATATGCCCGTGTCCTTTCTTCTCATCCCTTGACTTGGCAAGTGAGTTTAGAATTTCTTACCATTTTGAGATGATGAACTAAAATGATTATTATTATTATCATGTTGTTGTTGAAAAAAATGAGGTTACACGGATTAGGAATGTACATATGATTTCCCCTAAACTAAAATGCCTCTTCATATAAGATGGAAATAGGTAGTGCAATCTTAAAGTTTGTTTGTAGTTCATAGAGTTAACAATATTCTGCCTTTTAGCAGCATATAAACATCATGTACATTTTATATCAAGTGCATTAATTACAAATTTATCTATTGTACATCATCTGTGCTGGAACTTTGTGAAGCAAGATGTAAGTCCCTTTATGACACCTGAAAGAGATGATGGTATCAAATCACTGTGGTTTTATTAGCTTGGTTTGTATCTAGAGCTAAGCTTTTAAACACTGTGTAAGACATGCATTCAAGTTTTCTTCACTTTGAATTTCACTTCTGAACAAGGCATTGAAAGAAGATGTACTTGCGCGATTTCATCCTACCATTTTGTTTCTGCACATTGACCAATCAGTTGGCACCAAAATGACTAGTTTCATACTACTCTGGCTTGGAAAACGGAGGCAAACTATAAATTGTTGCTACCAACTATTGATATGGGCACACTTGGTTTAATCCTGTACAGTCAGTTCTGACTTTCAATAGAATAATGTCTTATATTGCAATGGTACCATTCTAAATGCAATATTGTCCTTGATCTGACAACCAGCTGGGCGATGCGATTTGTCTTATTTGTCTCTTTCTATTCCATGATCAACAATCTTCTTTTTATGCCAATTGTTATGTTCTTTCCGGCAGCTCTAACTTCTTAAGTTTTAATAAGTTAGTCTCCATTACGTTGCATCTTTCTATGCAGATTGCGTCCACATATCTAGCACAATGCCCGAAGCAAGGATTAGGGCTGTTAGAGTTTTTATTGTATAAGCAGCCTCTTCAGCACCATCAAGGGACTTTTAAAGTAACTATTCTTTCCTATATTTATTTCTTTTCTAATACTTAGAATTAATAATTTTAGTTATATATTTTTTATATTAGTTATTCATTGTTATTCTTGGGTCTTTTGTTGATTGTGACATAAAAAAGTAAGTTATGTTGGGAAATTATGTTGCCAGTAATTCGATGAAAAGAAAGAGAAAGTTGTAACCTTATAGTCGCTCGAATTATGAAGCAAAATATAGAGCCTTGACAAACATTGCTTATGAGATGTGAATGGAAACTTGTACAAATGATCTAACATTTACAGGTTAACCAATAAACATGCATTGTTAAAATTTAATCTCTATTTATGTAGCAAAAATCCATTGTTCCGTGAATGTATTAAACAAATTGGAGTTCATTAGAGATGTTATGTCTTGAAGATCGGCACATCATGCCTCTTTCCTCTCTATTTTTCTCATAACTCTGATGAATAGTTTGTACTTGTGACAGAATCTTGACCTGTGTCGTTCCTATGATCTTGATAACATCAGTGCGAATGTTATGAAGGTACTTGTAGCCTTTTTTATTGTATTGCCGATTTATGCCATTGGGTTAAGTGATATGGTATTCTATTTAATTAATTCCTCTCCTGCTTGAAAGATTGCTGGTATGCACCATTGGAAGCATGGTAGGAAAGGATTTGGAATTTATTGGCTTCAACTAGCCCATGATGAAGTTCGTCTCAACAGAATTGCTCAACAGCTTTTTGAATTCATTGGGAAGTCACTGCCTGATGATAGCTTCCAGGTTTTCCTTGACTATATACACAAAATAGCAAGTTTGCATATCAAGTGACCTAATTGGGTAAATGATTTGACTTTCTAAATTGCTAACAGCAATGGGAGGGATTAATTGAACTGCTTGGCACACGAGTAGGGAGTTCAGGAGGGCTGGAGTTTCTTCATAAGTATTATTTTGAATTTATACAACTATAGTAACATATCGAAATCTATGCTGCATGATGACCAATATTATATATTACCTATTGAACAATTTCTATCTTTTAAAAATCTTTTTGCACAATAGATACCGGGACTTGAAGAGATTACTTAAACAGGTGGAAGATGGAAGAGCAGTGAATGCTGTTCGGCTTGCTGCTGAATCACTTGTACAGGTGCTTTTACATTATTATAATTTTTACAAATATGATTTTACATAACTCTGTTGAGGAACTATGGAAAGTTTATTGGCTTGATTTGCTTGCACTTTACGTTCATTCATATTCACGTTTGATGGCCACTTAATCATCACATTTTTTGGCATGTGATAAAGAGAAACTGAAAATAAAAATGAATTGGCAAAAAGTATTTGTTTGGAGTGACTGCAATTGCAGTTTGTGACAGCTAAATGATACAGCTGATGTTGGATTATTTTTCCCTGCAATTTATTCTCTAGCTTAACTAAATTTTTGTGCGTCTAATTATATGAATGAAAAAGTAAGAGTGAGATATGGATATATCGTACTTGTCAAGTGGAATATATTTGCAATGTTGATTAATCATGTACTCCCAAAATATTCATGTCCAAACTTAATATGCTATTTGCTATTTAGAGCCAATTCTCCCCGCTAAATGCTAAATGAGACTCGTAGCACTACATTACAAACTGTAAAAGCGTTAAACCTCTAAAAATAGGATCTAAAATGGGATATCTTTTAACTTCCTACAAACTAGCTCAGATGTTGAGTCTGGAATCTGGATTGCAGTATTTATCATATTCCTCCCTTCTTGGTATAAACATGAACAAAGCAGCAGTGTTATTCCAAGCAATATTATGTACGAACACTATTTTTTGTCCATGCTCAGTAGATTTTGAGCAAATGTGAAATCATCTACCTTTAGTTTTACATGGTTGCTGTGATTAGCTGTTTACTTGCTATATTATATTTTTTTTGTTCTGGTTGTATAATATACATCTTATTATATGGTTGCTCATCATTATGACGACACTGGACTGGAAACTTAATGCTTTACCTTCTTATTCACAATGTTCATTTTACTCTTTTGCAGCTGATGAAAAGTCCATCCACCCCACAACAATTCTGGCTTCCCCTTTTGTACGATTCAGTATGTCCGTGTCCATAAACCTGCTATATAAATTATAATCACTAAGAGTATTCCTTTTGAGTTATGTTTGACATATCGGTCGATATGGTATTAAACATTGCAATCTAGGATTTTCGAAAACAATGTTTCTGTGCGAACTCTATCAGCGAAATGTATTTATAGAACTACAAATGTTAAAATGACAACCTTTTATGCGAACCATTTAATGTAGGTCGCAAACTCAGAATACTTAGACTAGATTCTAGATTGCGGGATGACCATCTTTTGAATGAATGAATTGATTTCTGGTTGGAATGCAGGTTAACCTGTTAAACTGGAAGGCCCAACCTTTGTTGAGGGTCTCGGAAACGAATCTGTTGCTGAATAAGTTGCAAGATCTCTCCATGGCAAAGATGTGCCCTGGTTTTGTCGATTCCAACTTGCCATCTCATGCTCTGAGTTCTGTCAGATTAGCCCTGGCCAAGAATCTCGGGCGTGCTATTCTTGAAGAATGCTGATGCTTTTTTGATGCACTACTACTACAACAAGGTGAGATGTTTGCATCCCTCTTTTAAGAGATTTGCATCCTCACCGCATGCCATTTTGGATTATTTCTTCCCCGCGTTATGAATCCACAACTATTGAAATTTTCGAAGTTTTTGTTCGAATAATTAGTAAATCTAACTGAATTCCTTTCATTGGCAGGATGACGACTCGTTGCAAAAGTTTCGACGACGACGGATTTGTTCTTCAGCAATGTCATGTATGGTTTGTTCAATGCAATCCTTGATTAACTTGACCAAATTTGATTTGGAAAGTAAATTTAAAAGTCAGAAAGTAGACCAGTTTTGGTCAATCTGAAAAGACACTGCATTCGATACATATAATATAGATACATGCATACATATATTATATTTATTATAATTCTTAATTAAACAAAAACATGCCCGTCGGTTTGGCATGTGGCGGTTTGCCAATCCGTCCCAATCAATCAACCAATTCTAATATAAGAGGAAGGGTTATCATTAAGTTGAACACCAGTAGACGTGATATTCTTTTTATTTTATTTCAATCCTTATTCCACTGTCTGTCGGCTTATTAATTTCATCCACAATCTCAATATTAAATGGATCCTACAATAGCCTGGACCGTTTTGAACGAATATCCAGTTTGAGTTTGCTTTCGAATTGATTAATTTTTCCAGAAGCCTCTTTTGGCTTCCCAATTTTTGCTGATAGTTTATATCAACTTGCCTTTTTTTTTTTTTTTTTGGGTCCCCTTTTAAATGATCATCTTTCGAACTAATGACGGGTCGACTCTCTCCTAATGTTATGGATAATAAAATAAAAATAAAACAAAAAAATAAAATTAATGGAATCTGTGGAATTCGCTTCGTATTTTTCTCATAAATTGCATTATTATGTTGTTGGTTCAGCCACAAGGCTACTCTAAATTGGGAAAAAAATAAAATTTCGTGGGACCCACATCTGGCGATGGACTTCATTTGTCGGGTGCAGTCGTTTCCTGATTTGGTCGAGACGGGCGTTTTAGGAGGTGCGGTCGCTCTCCCCTGCTCCAACAAATTCCGCGGGTACCTGACCGACGGACCTCATCGGACTACTGCAAACGAGGGATCCAATCCATCGCTTCCTCGTGGTGGGTTCCACGAATTTATCATTTCTCTAATGTGGGTCAATTTCTTGGGTTCGCATGCAGAAAAGTATTCGTAATTGCTGCCGCATCCGTTTGCGTCACGTGATGCGCAGGCGCCGAGCAAGAAAAAGACTATCTATATATATCCATGTGCGCCGCGATAGGAGCCTGAGACAGAGAGAGAGGAGGGAAAAGGTCGAACTGTGAGCGGTGAAAGGGGGAGGAGACGGACGAATGAGTGGAATGGACGAGCGGATCCTCGAGCACGAGAGGCTCCAAATGGAACAGATAAGGCAGCTCGATATGGAGGAGCTCCAGGTCGAGGAGGTGGATGGCGACTCCTCCGATGACGACGATGACTCTCGCTTAATCAGGTTGGGTTTGATTTCCCGGTCGCAACCTCGATCTGGGGTTTCGATGGTGGTTACGGGTGCATGATGCAATATGTTGTCGGTATTAGGGATTTCCTTGCTGCTTGAGTTATTGTTGTTCGAATCGCGGCTCACGTGAACCGGAGAAAAGCAACCCTAGTTTGGTTGCTATGGACAATTTTTTCGAGTTATTGTTGAATTTAAATTGTTAGGAGTAAGAGAAGATTTACACGCGACTACAGCAAAGTTTTGTGGGTCGTAGGATGTGCTGGATAGTGGATACCAGATTCTACAAATTGCTGGAAAAGTTAAACCTCGATTGGCAAAGGCAAACTTATTCAGCTAAGATCTGTAGCGGCTAAACTGTAGCATTTAACTTTTCCTGCTTATTTTAAGGCTCTTTTGTGCTTCAGATTGTGAAAATATACGACCTTGGCCTGATTTGCCTTTTCAAGTTATCTTCTCTTATCTTCTCTAGTTTCTGATATTTGTCTGCGTCGAATAAGCGTGAAAGTGTATCCTTTTTGGTCATACGATGGTCAAGTGGTTAAAAATTAATTGAATAAATTGTCTGTTTAGTCCGACATGACGCCATCAGCTGATATATCAAACAGTTATCTAACGAGGTGGCCTTTACTTTGGGTTTAAGTGGCAGTGGTGGTGGAAGCGCTAGTTTATTTGGTGGATTCACCTACAATACGTGTTTGGCTTCATTGCATTCATATCTCGGAGGTAATATATTCTTTACTGATTTTCCTTATAAATTAAGCCTCTAGGCTTTACTAGTTTAAAGCTTCTTTTTTCCTTCTCTCTGACAGAGGTTGACAGTACTCATGCCCGACTATCATTTTTGGCCGGTGGCACCGTCTTGAACCTTCCAATATTCTATACTGAAGGTAGGTACAGTTACTAATAGAACCATCTTAAAACTGCTTAAGATTTGTTTGCTCGTTTGTTTGTTTTGTTTTGTTTCTCATTACACTAACAGAATAGGGATGTTGAAAGTTGTTGCCATTATTTCTGTCTTACATTTAAGTACTTGCTTTGCGAGCTCCACTCTTCTTATAAAAAAAATAAACTCACTCTTCTTCGTCATTTGTTACTCTTTCTCCATTTCACTTCTGAATTCAAGTCTAAAAATAGACCAATCAGTCAATGCATCTGTTAATCAACTGATTCCAGCTAATCTTTAGGAGTATAGTGGATTAACTGGTTGAGTTCAGATACCTGTGAAAAAAATGCCAGTGTAGATTTGGTAATAGTGTACTGGAAAATTGAAAACCATGTAGAATGATCTTCTTATTCCCAAACTTCTCTTTGAATTTAGTTGATAAATCAGAATTGGGAGAACTATGTAATAACTTGGCAGAATCTCATAGAAATTGTCATGTTAAATTTTCATTCCATAATTCTCACTTCATCATTTGTGAGAGAGAAATTATGAAAAATTTGGTCTGAGTATTATCTTGTTGGCAAGCTAATTTTTCTTTCAGAATACAGAATTTTCCATGCTTGACACTACATGACTAGCAATAGAAGGCTGCATGCTAACAGGTTTTCAGAAGTTAAAAATTTTGCATATGTATTTTGCTCCCCGTCAACGTATTTGATGCTCTTTGATGATGGTAGATCAAGAATGATTAGGCTGAAGTCTTTCTTAGAGTTCGTTTTTTCGGCATTTCAGCATTTTTTTCCTTTCTGAAATGTCCTTTTTTCTCTAGGTCTGACTTTTAGTGCGCATAGGGTAAGTTATGCATCTATATGGAATTATGTTTTAACAAAATTTTGATTCATCAGGAGTTGTTTTGTTTCCTGAAGCTACTATTCCTCTTAGAGTCCTTGAACGGCGATTTATAGCTGCTGTGGAAAGAGCTCTTACACAATCTAATGCACCATGTACAATAGGTGTGGTATGTTAATTCCTCTTTTCCCCCTTCTGTTGCTCGTATTGTTATCTCAGGCATTGAGTAATGGGTAGCAGCACTTGTTTTCAGGTTAGAGTTCATCGGCATCCAGAAGATGGGAAACTTGTCTTTGCTTCAACTGGCACTACAGCTGAGGTGCATATTTAATTATGGGTGCAAATACAATGTATTCTCACATTTCCTTCTGGACTATTTATGCAACGCCTCATTTTTTCCCAGCTAATTTTAATATCCAGATCCATTTATGCCTTGAGAACATATCTGATGATTGGTTCTAACACATCATTGGGAAAAAACAGAATGACAACTTAAGCCCAGTTATTTGATCTCTATGCATAACAACTTATACGAGTTGTGAATATAGGTTTGATTCTTGCTTAGTTTTTGGAAATACTTATATGAGGCCAAATCACCAACTCCTGGGAACATTCTGTATTTGATCGATCTGGGGATATGTCCATATTAGTTTTGTTTTTTTTAGTTAAACTGATTGAAGGTTGCTTATCTTGAGTAAGATGTCTATTAAGGCTATTTATCTGAATTATATTTGTTCTGAGTCACTTCCTAATCCCTGTTTGGTTGGAAATCATGATTATATCAAGAAGTTTGGAAGTGGCAGGGATATAGTACATGAAGGAATTTGACGGCTGAAGGGAAGACAAGAGAGATTTATCTTCAGGAAGATTTCTTTTTTTCTCTATTGTTTGAATACTTATGATTACTTCTTGGGTATTTCCTATCACGATGACAATTTTTAACATACTAATAATATGTGGCACATACTGATTTATTTCCTTGAACATGATGGATTGGTTTGAGTAATTATGTATTGAACCTTTGAGGATGCTTTACATGCATGTGCATCATGGGTATCCAACCTTATGGTTATTTAAAATCTAATTGTTGAAGAGGTCAAATTTCTTATATCTTGTCGTAATAAAAATTTATTTAAACTCATTAACATTGAACTATGTCAGTTTATCTAACAGTTAGTGTCAAACGTTTTTGCTTGCAATCTATGTCATACAAATCCTTTTTCCTGAGTCTGTTGAAATAAAATATTCATGTTGGCACTTGAAGTTGGAACTTCTAAGGTAATGTCGCAGTTTGCCCAGCTGCTCCTCTTAGATTTTAATTGGCGGTTTTAAATTTTATAATGGGCCCTTGCCATTTCTTTCTAAATTGAATATCAAGTGCTGTGCATATTTTACTTAATTTATACTTAAGTAGTCCCTTTGGTTAAATTTAATGTGTTCCAGAAATATCTCTGCATTGAATTTGTCCATAATTGAGTAGTATCACATACATTCTGTTTTTATGATTTTCTAGATAAGACAATACCGCAGATTAGACAGTGGTTCATTGAATGTAGTTGCTCGTGGTCAACAACGTTTTCGGTTGAGGCGAAACTGGATAGATGATGATGGAGCAGTGAGTTTCAGTTATATTCGTTGCAATTTAGCTGTGGTTTATAGATGATTGATGTTAGATTTTTTCCTTTGACAGGCATGTGGAGAGGTCCAAATTATTGAAGAAGATGCTCCTCTTAGAACACCAAATGTAGCATTTGCCCAAGTAGCTTCAATTAGTAACTTTGATAGAGGCAGTTTTACATGTGTTACGCCTTCACATATCTCTCCTGCTAAACGCCAAGGATTTGATGGTGCAGAAAATAGCTGGGACAGTGGATCTTATGGAAGCATCACCAGTGATCATTCAGCTGACATGAAATTATTGGTTTCTACAAGTGATTCTGGTGATTCTTTTGGTATTTATGACAGATTTGACGAGCCATCGAGTGGTGAGGAGGAGCCCATGCATGGGCAAGATAAAAAGATGAAGAAATCCCTTTCAAAAATATTGGGTGGACTGGCGAAATCTTGTAAATTTGGATCTGAGTATTCTCCAGGAAAGATATCTGATGGTTGTGAAAAATGGGAAAGAAATTTGGTAGTCAACAAATCAAAATGGCAATCTCCTGCCCCATTATCCTTTCTACCATTCTGGATGTACCAAATGTATGACTCATATTCTCTTGCTCGTAGAGCGGCAGGTAAAAATATGGTCACAATTAGAATAATATGCACTATACATAGCATGAAAAGATTAAATTCGTTACTGATTTTAGCCTGTATATTGTGGTACTTTTTCCCCTTTATTTGATTGTGTTTCTTTCATACTATTTTATGATTCTCTTCAGATGCCATATGGCATGAATCTTGCTGAGAAGTGAGTATTGTCTTATATATTAGTATGGTACCTAAGTTGGCACATCTGTTCTAGTTTAGTGTTTATACGTGATGAACTACATGACCTTCTTGAAGCTTTAGATTCAAGGAACCTCTCCTAGCATTTTGCAGTCCTGCCAAGAAAATTGAGACGGTCCTTTTTTTATAAAATTTCTCAAAAATATCTCGTCAAGTTTCTCTCTTTCATATTGATTCCTAATATAAATGTAAGGGTTGTTAGCACAATACTTGAAGTTGGGTTTGGTGAAGGTTAATGACCTATGCTTTCTTTTTCTTCTCTTATACTTCAAGTTAAAGAATTGGGGTCATTGTATCTCTAGATTAAAGGTTTCTATCAAGGTTTGAAATTTTCTTCTAAACTGGCTTTGGCCTCCGGATGAAATGAAACTTTATTGGTACAATGTCTAGAGCTGACACGTTGTGTCAGACATCAGATAGGAAGAGGAAAAAGCCGACGAATAAAAGAGGCAACAATGGAAGAAGAATAAAAGGAAAGAAGTGTATCTGGGGTTCAAACCTTGTATCCTCGTGAACAAGCAGACTCAAATGAGGTTGCTGAGCCTTGTGCCTTTGTGGACGGGCGAACAGTGTAGGTGGGCAGTGTTGAGTGTTGAGCGGAGGAGATGGGAGGGAGGTGCTGCTAAGGTAAACATTGACAGCAATTGACTGAGAGAATTGAGGCAGAGGATGACGGAGATTGGCAGTGAGATTTGAGGCAGAGATTGATACAGACTAACAGTGAGAGGTTGAGGAGGTGACACCTGCAAGGTGTGTGGTGGAAGTTATTTGCTAGGTCTTGGCTACATACTGAGAATTTTGTGAGTTTCAAGGCTTCTCATGTTCTGGTTGGCAAGTTGACTGAAATGTTTCATTCATGCTTACCAGCTTGAAACGAAATTTAAAACCATGATTTTTTTTTAATGATACCAATAGTGTGTTTATAGAGAGCAAGAGAATGTTCCACTACAACATTTTTGCTTCTTTTTTGAATGATTGGGCTGTTACATTGATCTTAAGTGTTTGTTTGATGTAGGTAAGTGATAATTTTGTTGAGACTCAAAAGTTCAGAACAGAAAAGAATTAACGACATGAAGGATTGGAGTTAAAATAATAAAGTAGAAGAGTTTAATAGGATCAGGATGTCAAGTGGACTTTCGACTTTTTCCTGAGCCAGTGTTCTTTATTTGTTTGTTGATATAATTGTTCATATTCGAACTAGATTCTCACTGGAAATACTGAATATTCATTTGTGCTTGTATTTATGGATGAGTTTTTTCGTACTCTGTGTGTTCACCCTCCTTTCCAAATCAAAGGACAATTTAGAAGAAAGACTAGTCTGATTCATAGAGTTGTATTGTTGTTCAATACAGTTGTCTCAATGTATTGTGTTAGTGATGCACTCTTTACTGTAGTGTTCCGCCCTCAATGCAAGCATCTATGTGCTTTTCTAAGGTGATTTTGCATCTGTGATGCAGATCTTTGGGGAAAGGTAATAGGGAAACCAAGCTTGGATGAGTATGCAAGAAAACCAGGTCTTCTGTCATTTTATATTGGCAGCAAACTTCCCATGTCAGAAGCTACAAGGCAGGAGCTACTAGAGATTGATGGAATTTCCTATAGGTTACAAAAAGAAATTGAATTACTTAATGGGTTTAACCTTATCCGCTGCAAGAGTTGTCAAGTAAGCTAAGCGTAGATTTTCAATATCTTTTGCAGATCTTCAATACTATATTTAATGATTTTCATTCTGTTGCAGATGTTAATTGCCAAGCGGAGTGACATGTTGGTAATGTCCAGTGATGGCCCTCTCAATGCTTATGTGAATCCACATGGATATATTCATGAAACCATAACTGTTTACAATGCCAGTGGACTTGCAATCCGTGGTCCACCTGTAAAAGACCACAGCTGGTTTCCAGGGTATGGAAATACTACCCTTCTAAGCCTCCTCTTTTGATCTTGAGATGGTTTGCATATTCTTATTAATGAATTATATCTACATAAATTGCAAGTTCCTTCTGCAATTTGATTATCTTGAACGTTACACGACCATTTAGCATTATCAGACATTCCAAAACAGTGGAAATATCTACACCTCGATACTAATTTTCACATATATACGAACAATCACTACATGCCCCTATTTGTTGCAGGTATGCCTGGACCATCGCAAACTGTGGTTCTTGCAATTCAAATATTGGCTGGCAATTTACTGCTACAAAAAAGAATCTACTTCCCAAGTCATTTTGGGGAATCCGCAGCGCAGCAGTTGTAGACGACACACCTAGAGGCGATAAAAGAAAGTGAATCATCCTAACTTTAATATAGAATAAAAAAGCAGTGAAGTTTGATGAGCATGTAGTTTGGTTCTTTCTCCACCCACTACACTTGTACACAACGACAAACCTCTGTATGCCAAGCTCATCAAGTATTTGAGTTTGCAGTTTGCGCTTGCTTTGAGTTGTATTTTGTTATTTTTATTGTTATATTTCTGCAACTCTGTTCATCTTCCTGCTGATTGACAATGCAATCTGTCCATAATGATTTTCTTTCCCCTTATTTTTAATCCTGTTTTCTGTTAGCAAGCATGTTGCCTCGTTTAAGATTTGGGAGAAGTTGCAAAGACTAGTTGGTTGAACGATAACTGCCTCAGGGTAAGCTAACTGTTGAACTCCCCCAAGCATGAGCATGATCCTCTTTGTGTGTGTGTGTGTGTGTGTGTGTGTATTTTACCTGTGTTTTAATGAAATTTGATGGTTAAATTATTTTATTTTAAATTCCACTGTGCCTGAGAGTTATTTGCACAAGTCTGAAGAAGAAATTGACTGATATTTACCTCTCTGAGCTTGAAACTATTTCTATTTTCTCCCGTATCAAATTCCAAGGGATATGGCTCCCTTTGTGACATTTGGTCGAACATACTTCACATGTTTCTTCTTGTCTAATGACAAAGACTAAAAAGGATGTTTAGTAGTAAAATGATAGAGGTCGTATTAATAGCACTTATAAAATATAGCAATGAAATAAAAAATAATAATAACAAAATTGTAATACTTAGAAAAAATATATTGACAATATTGAGGTTTAAATTAAATATGGACAATGTTATATGTGAATTTTATCAAAAGGGCATTTGAGTTTTTCAAATATCCAATTCAGACTTTTTTTTTTTTTGAAGTCCAACTCGTTTTATTAAACTTAATCAAATATATTATTATTAGCTTCAAATTTATAAGTCAATAATTTGAATTTAAAAAAAAAAAAACTTCTAAGTTTTTGTTTAACATTTAAAATTGCTTTTGAACTTTGTAGGGCTGTATTGTTATTTTGCTAAAATTTGAATTTGTCTTTGTAAGTTTTGATTGCGCCGTTCCGTTGGCTGCTCCTTTCCGTGGTTTCGAAATCATTAATTATGACAAACGGGTAGTCAACGAAGTCAAAGTCGTCCCCGTCGGCTTCTTTTGCCTCTGCTAAAAAAAATATTATTTTGAGAGAGTTTTTTTTTTTGCTCCTGACAGTCATTTTCGAGTCTTGATTTCCTTTTTAAATTGGATTTTCATCTCTCTGCTCTGCTCTCTTCCATCCACGAAACCCTAGCAACTCGGGAATCGGAAGGCTATAACCCTAGATCATGAGGGGCGCCAAGCAATTGAAGCAGCTGAAGCTCGATGTTACCCCACAGGAAGCCCCCGTCGACAAATTCCTGTAGCATACCCGTTCCCCTACTCCCGCTGTTAATTCTCGAGGGATTTTGTTCCTGAGTTGGTGGTTTCTTTGTTTGAATCACCTCCTGCCGAAATTCCCATGGCTGGATTCGATTTTGGTTTCTTTTTCTTCTGGGGTTTTGCAGAATGCTGCTGGTTTTGATATTTGAATAGTCGAAATTTCTTTACTGTGTTTTTGGTCGGATTTTGAGTAAATTCAGGGTTTTGCGAATTGCAGGACGGCGAGTGGCACATTCACGGATGGAGATCTGCGGTTGAATCAGAGGGGGCTGCGGTTGATCTCTGACGAAAGTCAAACTAGTCGGGTAAACTTGGCTTCGACTGCCTTCTCATTTTACTGAAATTTTGGCTTGTTCTCGCACCAAATGAAATGTTTTTAAGTTTTTCTTTTGGTGTTTCTGGATGGGTTTTGACTTACAAGTTGTGATTTTAGCCGCTGCTTGAATTGCATCCTTCCTGACCAGGAAATAAGCAGAATGTTAGAGGGTGATACTCTTCTAGTCTGTCGATGATAATTATGGGATAATTTAATAAATTGAATTAAAAACTTATTGCAGAATTCACACATGATAAGAATTGTAAAAATGGAAGTGATCATTTTATGTTCTCCTGTAGTTCCTTGAACAGAAAGTGATTCATGCATGCAGATTGGGGGAATAAAGTTTTATTTGCTAATGTTCTAAAATCAACGTTTGAATAGAATTCTTCATATCCACATTGAGCACCTATTATTTATTTGTTTAATTGTTTTTCCTTTGATTTTCTATGTTACATTCATGTCTGAAATAGCTGAAGTGATGTTAATCCCAAGTCTGAAATTAATGGGATGCATATTTGAAGTATGCAATTGTACATGCGCTATGTATCTCCTTTTGGTTCACTAGACGAAACATATTTCTGTATGTTCAGTTAGAATTGAGCTTATTTGTGAAACTGAGTAAATATTTAAATGTCTCTAAATGCATCATATTTGGGAAGGAACTGTGTAACTATAACAGATTCAAATAAAGAATATCCCCTTTTTAATTTAATATTTACATGATTTTGATTGCTCATTCATCTACTTTTTTCAATTGCATATCTTATCAAGTTTCTCTATAAATTTGGAATTTTGGCATGACGATATGCAGCCACCAGATGTGGAAGATGTAGAGTTCTCTAGGGAAGATCTTGAGACCATTAAAGTCATAGGGAAGGGAAGTGGAGGAATTGTTCAATTGGTGCGCCATAAATGGCATGGAACATTTTATGCTCTGAAGGTATATTTCTGCTGGCATTTATGATTGAAGTACCATTTGAATTCATCTACGCCTTTCAACCCTTTCATGCACGTATCTTAAAGATAAAGTAAGTAAAACTCAAAGAGCTGTTTATGGGAATACAAAATTTAGTTCAATATAAACCGTCCAAATATTGTCAAAATTTTGCAACAGAACTGTTTTAGGAAACACTAAAAGAGTTGGTTTGTGACAAGGTACACAATCTCACCCTACCAACTTGTATATGTGGGTTTGTATATTCTATATTTCCAAACTTATCAGAAGAAGGTGAGATTATTGGCTGCAAATATAGTTTCCTTTGGCAACAAATTAGCATAGGTTCTGGCGAAAGGCTGATCTAAGGATTGGATCCATTTTTTAGTCTCTTCACGCTTGATCTAGCAAATGCCATTTACTTTTTCTAGTCTCTTGAATAACTTTGATATAATCTTTTATATTTTTACATGAGGGGACAATAGGCTTCATATTGATGTTATGTTTCAACTCAATGTATGTCGATATTCTTTGTTTGTTGCATATTCATATCAAAGAAGTTGTTTTTTAAAATTACAACTTGATTAGTATTACCATACGTTGCTTCTTTATTATACATTGAGACTGTAAATTTAGTTAGTTAAACAACCTGAGCCATATGGTGAAGGCTAAGAACCTGCTTAGATTTATGGTACTTGCTTTTCCTTTTTCTACTTGTATCTTCCATATATCCTTACTCATTGAGTTGCAAATGCCATGTTGCCTAGGTGGGCTTTACTTGAACGGATAGTTAGGTGATTGGTAGTGGATGGAAAGGAAAATTAATTTAAATAAGCGATTCATGATCCATGTGGAATTTCGTGACTCCTCTCTCCCTTCCTCTCCTATCTTTATATCCAAGTAAACCAAGTCTTAGATAAAAAATATGGTGAACGAATTTGTTTTTTCTTGAACAGAGTGACCCAACTCTACCTTATTGATTATTTTCAGGGTATTCAGATGTGCATTCAGGAAACAGTTCGTAAACAAATTGTGCAAGAACTTAAGATAAATAAAGCCTCTCAGTGCCCTCACATTGTTGTTTATTACCATTCTTTCTACCACAATGGTGTTATATCTCTAGTACTTGAGTACATGGATCGTGGATCACTTGCAGATGTAATTAAGCAAGTCAAAACAATTCTTGAGCCATATCTAGCAGTCGTCTGTAAGCAGGCAAGTATCTAGTACATTGTGGGGTATGAAAGCTGGAAAGGCTGTACTGTTCTTTGATCCATGGTATTATTCTCATGTATGCATAGGTTCTGAAGGGTTTAGTATATCTGCATCATGAACGACATGTGATTCATAGGGATATAAAGCCATCGAACTTGTTAGTGAACCATAAAGGTGAGGTGAAGATCACAGATTTTGGAGTAAGTGCAGTGCTTGCCAATTCCATGGGTCAGCGTGATACATTTGTTGGCACCTATAACTATATGGCGGTATGTGAACTACCACCCCATAAGTCATTGTTGTTTCTGAGGGAACTTTCTAGCAGCACGTAATATGTTCTCATAGCTTGATTGTCATAATAAATTGCTTGTATCCTTAGCCTGAACGAATTAGTGGAAGCTCATATGACTACAAAAGTGACATCTGGAGTTTGGGCTTGGTAATCCTTGAGTCTGCAATCGGCCATTTTCCTTACACATCAACAGAGCCAGAAGGATATTTGAGTTTTTATGAACTTCTGGAAGCTATTGTGGATCAACCACCACCTTCTGCTCCCTCAGATCAGTTCTCCCCAGAGTTCTGTTCGTTCATATCAGCTTGGTATGCTCTAACCTCCCATGTACTTATTTTTTTATTATTTTGATCGTTCATCAGCCAATAATTCTTCACTCTTATCTTGCACGACGTGGCACGATATAGCTTTTTCTTATGCATCTTCATTTGTATTTTTTCTAGACGTTATGTATCAAATAGAATTTGATTCTACTTTCAGTAATGTAGTACTACATTTTCATGACTTGATGGATTCTTTAAAAAGGATTAAATTAAAAAAAAATACTAATATACTTCTCATATCATTTTAATCTTGATATAGCATCCTCTATAAGTTCTATAAAGGTTCTATATAGATTCTAGTTATATAAAGCTAATCTTTAGTTATTTAGTTCATAATCTATGACTGAGTTTGGCTTTTCACAAGATGGTGTTCAGATTCTATATGCGGAAAATAGAGCCTCGCTGAGGACACTGATGCTTCTGCTGTTTGATATTGAATAGTAACTGAAACCATGAATGTCGATCCGACTCTAACCACATAATAACTAAAGGCCGAATACTAAATGTGGGACTGAACGTCAACTCTAGCATCCACATATTGATATTAATTCTAACAAGAATCACATTATCATGGTTTGTGGAGATACTATTCTCATGGGCATCCAAGATGCCTGACAATTTTCTCACAAAGGCTGCCAAAATTTACTGACTAAGCGTGATATATATATTCTCTCAAGCCCCTAAAAGATATTACGGTCAAAGTTTCCTCCTTTGGTATGTTCTCTTCTCGTGCATGTCGAAACTGATTGATTGACCTTTCCATCAAATTGTTTGCAGCATACAGAAAGACCCCAAGCAACGTCTGTCATCCTTGGAGCTCCTGGTCAGTGGTTCAGTAATTCTTTTACGTATACTATAATGTTCGAGAGGATTTATAGATACTTTCTGAATTTTCAGAGTCATCCTTTCATCAAAAAATTTGAGGACGAGGACATTGATCTGGCAATCCTTGTTGGCAACTTAGATCCTCCTGTAAACTTAGCCGAGTGATGTTATTCCATCATTTCTTAGTGTTTGTATATGTACAATCCAAACTGTGACCGGAATGGTCTCTAGCTATGCCTCGCCGAGGGAAAACTCATCGTCAACCCTTCGATCGAACAACCTCTTGTTATGAACCTAAGCCATGGTTAGAAAACCAGAATGATGTTTGGATCTTGGCATTCCAAATGGATCGAAGATGGCATTCCTACCGTTATCAGTCGGCAAATTACCTTTCCATGGTACCTAAAGTTCTACTGTATTTTACATTTTATCAGTTATGTAATATACGGCTAAAGTAAAACTGGTTGTTCGTGCTATGCCTACTCGGATTAAAATGTTTTCCGTGATCGACTTTTCAGGTGTTGAAAACGGTTCCTTTTTTGTTTTTTGTCGGAATTGCATACAAGTTCCACATGATTTACTCGCACCTGAAGTGTACAAATCTTGTTCTCATATGCACACATTTCTTTTCTTTTCTTTCATAACAGACCATCACATACTTCACCACTTCAATTGTAAAATGATCTATGTTTTTTTTTATTGGTATCTGAATATCTAAACATTTGATCCGATTAATCTACGAGAGTAATCAATTTTCAGAACATTTCATCAACGATTGAGTTGGATAATATCGGAATCTAAGTAATTTCTATTGGCTATCCAAGATAAATTAGAAAAGTATTCGTAATTTTTTTACGGTTCAGTCGGGATTTCACAGTCGCATTATTTTTGAATGACGGTTCAATATCGAAATTGTATTTCGTCTATCGAATAAATTTTTAGGTCCTAGAATCGTTCGAATAGATGAAATTTTTAGGTCACAGTCGTATGATACATTTTTTTTTGTAAATTGCTGAGAATAAAAAGCAAAAAAGGTGTTTAATTTGTCAGTTTGACTTAGGATTAATGGATTGGGCTGGGCCTACGATAAAATACATCGATCAAATTATATTTGTTAATGATTTTATTTTATTTTATTTTTAACCCTATAAACTGGAAAAAGAAAAAAAAAACACTCATGAAAAAACAAGGCCCTAGCTCTGCTCGGTACCATATTTGATTGGAGAAAACAGTAAATTATATTTTTGTCATTTTATGTGAAAATTGTGGTCCAAATGAAAAAAACAAGAGCTGTTTTCCTAACGAGGATGAGATGCATAAATACAAGAGACTTCCGGGGTTGTTTTCACAAAATGTTTGCCGTAGGAGCCACTGAGCCGGTGCGGTGAACTCGAGATTTTGCCTCTCTGAAACCCTAACATTTTGACCAAACGGTACTACTTCGTTACCCCGCGGCTAAACTTGAAATACGGCCCAGTGAAGTGAAGCAGCGGTTGGGAGATTTGCGATGAACATCTTGAAGAATTTTGCATGTAAGCGATTGAATCCGCTCTTGCTTGGATTGATTTTTTTTTTTTTTTAGTTGTTTCCACGACGACCCTCTCTCCTTGAATCTCATGATAAAGTTGCAATTTTTCGCCAATTTTGTTGATGCAACTAGCTCGTCGTGGCCGCTCCCTGTTTCTTCTGACCAAATGCCGGCCCTTCTCTGTGGAGACCGCTGAGTACGCGAAGAGAAACTATGCTAATAACATTTCTGAGTACAATACCGTCATCGGGTCCCTGATCGGCCAGCGAAGGTAAGTTCCGATGCTTCCCTTCACCGTCACGATCAGTTTTTGTGTTTCTTGATATTTATTGTGTTACAGAGGATTCTTGTTGAGGGATGTGTATGATGACATGATGCTGGACGGAGTCCAGCCAATGCGGGACACTTTCCACGCGCTCATTGCCGGGACCATGAAGGGGATCCGGCTTCAGGATGCTTTCTTCTTCCACGATGAGATGAAAGCTATGGGTTTACCTCCTGATGTTAGTTCTCCTACGTTCAAATTTTATTGACTACTCAAAGTTGTTTGTGGTGATATGCGTGGTTTTGCAAATACCAAGTGCCTAATGTTTGTACCTGTAACAAGGGATGTTAACCTTTGGATAAAGCTGAGTTGAAGCATTGATTTTTGAACTTTCAGGTTAATCTGTACCACTTTTTGATATCAACTTGTGGGAAATGTAAGAACTCTGATGCAGCCATCAAGGTGATTTTTTTTTTTTTTTAATTTGCAATCCTGATTCTTTTTCCTATGTTACTCGAGATCTCTTTCTTTTAGTCTCAGAAAGATTTTGCAAGTTATCAATATTTGTGCTTCACTAGTTGATTACTTATTAACTGAGCATATTTTTATACTTTAAATAACTGAATTATTTTCTATTTGTCTTTGACGAAGCTTTTGGAAGAAATGAAGTGGCATGGGGTCAAGTTGAAAGGTGAAACCTACGTATGTCTCCTTAATGCTCTTGCAGCAACAGGGCGTACAGATCAAGTGTATGTTGTTTCTCGAAATACATGTTATTCTATGGTTCTACTCATGTTATTGTTTAGATTTGTTGCAAATATCCATGAAGTTACTTTTATTCACTTTCTCTCTTAATGTTTGCCATAACATGATCCTTGATTGATGGTGGGTGTATCTTTGGACAGTGATATAACCACCTTGTTTGTCTATCATTTTTAGGGGTGGTTAATTTTGAGGGGATAACTTATCCAAAAGCTAAGGTAAGATTATTGCCTTGTGACCAAGAGGTCATGGGTTCGAATCCTGAAAATTGCCTTTTGCAAAAAGTAAGATAAGGCTGCATACAATGGATCCTTCTCCGGGACCCCGCACGGCGGGAGCTTCGTGCACCGAGTTGCTTTGCTTTGCAACTTATCCAAAAGCTCAAAATAACTTATCCAAAAAGTTAAGGGGGCGTTTGGTTTGTAGAAAATTTTCTATTTTCCGTTTTCATTTTCTGAGAAAACGAGAAAATGTGTTTGGTTGGTGTTTTCCATTTTCGTTTTCCAGAAAATAAAGGAGCGTTTTCTGGAAAACTGAAAAACACAAAAAAATCGTTTTCTGTTTACATTTTCATTTTTCAGAAAATAAAGGAGTGTTTTTTGGAAAACTGAAAAACACAAAAAAAATCGTTTTCTGTTTTCTGAACAAGAGAAAATGAAAATGAAAAATGAAAAATTTTCTATGAACCAAACGCTTAAGTTGTTAGGATTTTTTTTTTTTTTTGTTGTTGTTTCTACTTGTATATATATGTGGAAGGGTGAATTGGACTTGATTGGTCTAAACATCACACATGTGGACGGACACTTGATTTGAATTTTTTTGTGGACTATAAAATGATAGTAAAGGTGATGGATTAAATATTATGGTAGAGACTCAATATTATTTTAGATCCATCTTTGGGATCTAGCGATATGATGCTCTTGGCATCAGTACATTTTCATCATGCATCTAAATACACATGCTTTATCATGCTAGTAAGGGAGACCAAAAATTGTAGACTGTGGCAAGGGTATATTTGATGTTTGTAGACATTTCCTCATTCACATTGATGCCAAAACAATGATAGGTAAACAGTCCATGATGAACCAATTTTTAAACCAAAGTAGACGATTAATATTACTTCTGATCTTGTTACCTCAACTGGTCAGTGTTGACCCTAGACGTGTTCGAACCATGAGTGATATACCTCACTACCTCGGAGAGTGATCTGACAATCTCATCCAAAGGATGACAATATCGGACATTCTTTAGAAAATAGTCTGATTAATTTTATTTTAGAGAGAAATTGTGGAATCATTTGCCATTATAATCTCTAAAAATTTCATTAAAATCTGTTAAAATTTTATCTTTTAATATTTCTTCATCACTCTTGCAGTAATTTTATGTTTGCTCACACATTATAACGCTCAGAATATGCAAGACAGAATCAAATACTTTTTGTCTCCTTTATTGGTAGAATTTTTAAGGTGATTGGTTCTTTTAGATCAACAAGTGAATACTTGCAAATAAAATAAAAAAATAAAAAACTCAAGTTCTTCTCTCATGGTTGGGGGTTGGATACAACACCAATAACAATAACGAAGTCTTATCCCACTAGGTGAGGTCGAATCGTTCTATGTCATTGGACTCTATCTCCAACTATATCATCATTTATACTTAAATAAATTTTATCTTATTTTATTGTTTCTAACCAAGTCTTTTTTGGTCTTCCTCTTCCTCGTTTGATGTGTATATTTGTCATCGTTTCACATCGCCTAACTGGAGCATTTATTAGTCGTCTAAGTACATGTTCGTACCACCTTAAATGTGTCTCTCAGAGCTTTTCTTCGATAGATGCAACTCCGACTTTTTCTCTAATACTCTCATTTATTATTCTGTCCATCCTCGTATGTCCCCACACCCACCTTAACATCCTCATCTCTACAACTCTCATCTTTTGCTCATGTGCTCGAGTTGTAACCTAACATTCAACGGCATATAACATAACAGGTCTAATCTTCGTTTTGTAGAACTTACTTTTAAGTTTTAGAGGTACTTTACGATCACATAAAACACCCGACGTTTTCCTCCATTTCAACTATCCTGTTTGTATTTTATGTAAGACATCTCTCTCAATCTCTCTATCATCTTACAAAAATGATCCTAAATATTTAAAGCTCTCAGTTCCAGACAACTCGTCATCTTCTATCTTAACACTTATCTCATTACGTCTAATATTGCTAAATTTAAATTCCATATATTTTGTTTTTAATCTACTAAGTCTAAAACTTTTCACTTTTAATGTTTCCCGCTAAGATTCTAGTTTAACATTTACTCCTTCACGTGTCTCATCTACCAAAACAATATCATCTGCAAATAACATGCACTACAGTACTGTATCTTAACTGTGTCCAGTGAGTTCGTCCATGATTAGTATAAAAAGATAGGGACTTAAAGCTGATCCTTGATGTAACCCTATCTTTATTGGAAATGCTTTAGTTAATCCGCCTGAAGTCTTAACTCTAGTCGTTACTTTATTATACATATTCTTAGGGTTTAGGGTTAAATATATGTTACACGTGTAGATCCTGCTTTTGCTCTTGATACTTTTCAATTAGTTGTTTGAGAAGATGTATAACTTCTATTGTCAGCCTTCGTGACATGAATCCAAATTGATTTTTGAGAATCGTGATCTCCTTCCTTAATTTTTTTCTATTACTCTTTCCTAAAGTTTCATGGTATGACTCATTAGTTTAATACCCCTATAGTTTGCACAAGTTTGTACGTCTCACTTATTCTTATATGAGGGAATTAGGGTACTTATCCTCCATTGATCAGACATCTTTTTTATTTTCAATATCATGTTAAATAATTTTGCAAGTCATTCAATACCTTATTTCCCTGGACACTTCCATACCTCTATCGAAATATCATCTGGTTCTACGGCTTTTTCATTTTGGATTCCATTTAAAGCTTGTTCTACTTCTGAAATTTAAATTATACGATAAAAATTTAAATTTCTATATTCATTTGACCTACTTAAATTATCTAAATTAAGTTGGTCACCTAAACCTTCATTAAAAAATTGATGAAAATATCTCTTTCACCGCTCTTTTATTTCTTCATCATTTACTAGTACATATTGCATTTATATTTAATACATCTTATTTGATTAAGATCTTTTATCTCCCTCTCTCTCACTTTAGCTATTCTATGAATGTCTCTTTCCTCTTCTTTTGTATCTAATTTTCGATATAACCGTTCAAAAGTTTCAGTCTTAGCTCATTCACTGCTTTCTTAGCTTCTTTATTGGCTATTATATATTTTCAAATTTTCCTCATTTTTACAAATATATAATTCCTTATAGGTTGTTTATTTTTTCTTCACTTTCTCTTGTACTTTCTTATTCACCATCAAGATTCCTTACTTGGTGGTGCATGCCCCTTTGATTCACCGAGTACACTCTTGCCTACAATTTTCAACTTTAAAAGAAATTTCGTAGTTGCCACACCAAACTAAGGTTTGACATATATTCTTACAAAGTATAGAGAATTCTAATTATGCCATTTTAATTAACATTGAATAGCAATCATTAGCATACATTTCAATTGGCAGTTATCTTACGTGTAACTAAATATAAGAGAAGCTTTATCTCAATGATTTTTTATTTTTTTTGATATTTTAGTTTTTTGTAGTCATGCCTAATAGATATTAATATTGGATGGTGGGAAAATGACAATGGCATTAATATCATCGTCAATATGGTTAATTTATCAGTGTTAACAGTTGGCGGATTACTTCAGTTGATATTGTGATACTTTCTAATTGTTCAAAAGGAATCTTAACTTTCCAAAAAGCATGAACAAGTTATCTATTCAAGTTGTTTATTATATGCTAGATGTTGTATTGCAGAGTATTTTTCTTTTTCTGCAAAAATTATGATATGAAAATTTCCTATTTATAACATACATTACTCCAAGTTACTCATTTGGCGTCTTAAAATAAAGCAAACATTTCCACAGTATATTAGTATCTGATTGTCTTTGATATGTCTATTTGGTTCTTAGTTGGTGAATGGATGTGGTATATTTAATGTCATTCCCCATATAGTTTTATTATGAATACCAGGAATGTACTGAATGGTTTCATTGCAGTTACTCAGTTAAGAAACATAGTAGTGCATGTTTCATGTAACAGGTTTCTTTTTGCATTGTCATATTTTTTTGGTCAGATTGGATTGTCAGATATTGTGGCCATATGAATATGACCTTATTTTGCATTTGTCATTTCTGAGCAATCTCTTTTTAATTTTTATTGACATGCAGAGATGCTTTCTAAGATTTTATTTTACTTTTGACCAAACTTTGGATGAGTGATGAAGAGACTGTTATAATCAATTGAGTTTTTCTTCAGCTATGCCATTGTTCGTGATATGACTGCTGCTGGTCTTGGGTTAAATAAATTCTGTTATGCTGGACTTATAAGCGCATTTAAGAATAAGCAACCAACTACTGAAGAAACAACTACAAAGGTGTGTAATTTATCTTGCCTTTTACTTTTGTTCACGTCTGAACATATTATAATTTGTAAAAGTTTGTTTTGTTAAGATTATTGAGCTTGTTAAGCAATCAAAAGGATGGTCTTCTGTTGAAACATCAACAGACAGTGGTGAGAATGTGATGATGAACGTGTCAGATGAGGAGTTGTACAATATTCCTACTGCAGAATATGCGCACAGAAGGGGGTTTATAAACAGGAATCTAACAGTGTATCATGTGGCTGTGCATGCTTGTGCAGAGTTGAAAAGCAAAGAAGTATATTTTAAATTCTACTGGAAAATTGTTTTTTTACTATTTCTGTTGCTATATGCAGTTGTTTATTATCTCCTATTTTTTATGTTCTTCGGTAGACTCTGGAAACAATTCTTGATATGTTGAAACGAGATGGTTATTCATTTGATGCTTTCATTGCTATGCAAACAATGAGGTAAGTACATCTACATAACATATGATTGTATCCTTTTCTGATATTTTGCTTTTATGGAATTGCAGAAAACTCAACAGTACTATTGATTTGTTAATTCTCCTCAATGCTTAATCTTATGCTGCCGAGGCTTGTTAAGATGATGCATAAGATGCAGTCATCATTACATTTTTTTTTTAAAAAAAATTGTTATATTGAATTTGTGTCCTCAGACTCTAACAAACTGCTTGAGGAACAAACATGTCGCAGCATGAAGTATTCACTATTATGTCCTTGGTTGGTAGGCTTTAGCCTTCTGCTTTCTAAGCTTGCAGCTGCATGACATTACTTTATGGTGCACTTTTGTGCTCTTTTTTATTATTAAAGGTCTAATGGCCTTTGGTGGTATTGGGAAAAAAATGTTTCAGAAACTTAGAGAAATATCAGTCCAAAGATGCCTTTTGTCTTTCAATTACAATGAAAAAGGTGCTGTCGTCTTTTAACATCTCATGGTTAGTAGTGTATTGTATATTGGAGACTCTACGTTTCCTAGTTTGTATTTCCTGCTTGACCTTTTTTTTGCTTTCTGCATGTCATTGTGAAGGCTTAGTTGAATTAAAATTTCTAAAAGCTGACCTATCCATGTTAAGCTGACCTATTGGATCAGCATCTCCAGAGAAAACTCATTAATAAATAGCAATCTGAAAAATGTGGATGCTCAAGGATTAACCAAGCGAAAAATTTTATTTTATGTGATTTAATGATATAATCTTGTTGTGTATATATTGTCACGGTGATCAAATACTGAACTCCATTTAACAGTTATTATTGTAATGCATTTTCCTGTCATAGACACATTTAAAACATCCTGTTATTTAATATTTGCTTTCTGTCCAATCTATGCCAATAGTGTGTACTTGATTAACATACAAAACTTGTCTATTTCAAGTCTTTTTGTGGTATTTGTCTCTTGGTACATTGTCATGGGTGTAGGTGCTACTTCAATTGCGAGGATATTGATTCTGGTGTTAAGATCTTTGAAGATTATACAAGGTCAAGACCTCCACTTGCTGAATTGTATGCGGTGAGTTACTCTAAAAAAAAAACTTGATCTTACAGTCAGTATGAACTAATGATGTTTTCTTCCACTTGGTATATTCTCATTCCTGATTCCTATGTTCTTTTTATTTGCATTTCAAATGCCGTATAATTCTTCTCTATTGCATTCTTGTGATTTCTATGTCATTGATGGAAGAAGTGCAAGGTATAAAATGCATTAGATTATAAAAAGTAAAATGAAAGATAAAAATGGAAAATCAAACAGTTCAGGCTTGGATTCCCATAGATTTTAAAAATAATAGGCTCTAGTAGATTTTTATTGTCCCGAGTTATTTTGAATGTGCGATTAATACCTTCCCAAAAATTCGTTTAACCTGGCCAATTTAAGGTACTTTTCTATGCCAGGTTATGTTCAAATAATATGTTATTATAGTTTATATCATGTTTCATTACTCTTTGGAAAGGTTTTTCTTTGGTTGTGTGTATTTTGGATGTCTATGTTTTGCGAAGATGTGCTTCTAAGTATTTTTTTTGTTGGACTATCTTAAGAGAGATTACGAAGCGAAGCCTTGGCACGACGGTAAAGTTCTTGCCTTGTGATTTAGAAGTCACAGATTCAAGTCTTGGAAACAACTTTTTGTAAAGAAGGATAAGGCTGCATATAATAGATCCTTCCTCGGAACATCGCATGGCGGGAGCTTCGTGCATCGGGCTGTCCTTTTTTTTATCTTAAGAGAGATTAACTAAGAGGCTAGTAATTGGAGGATAGGAATCTGAGAGAATTCTTGTGTTTTTGAATTGTATTTTTTTTTTGTAAAATAAATTTTCTATTCTAGAGTATAATAATTTTTAGTCCTTTACAATTTTATTCAAGGTTTGGAATCTTGTACCATGTTATATGGTACGGTTGAAATGTATCATCTAACAAATTATTGACAGTCAATACTAATCAACATAAGCAATCTCTCATTTGTTATGTTAAGATCATGGCGATGACTATCATAACATGCCAACACTTGAGACCCCTTGGCATACTGCTTCAAGATGAATTGAAGTAAAGTTAGTTTTCATAGCTCGTGTTATCACAACACAATGTCAAAATTATGTCATATGGATAGAAAGTATGACAAGAAAGTATATTATGAATGTTATTTTTAAAAAGTTGTATAATTATTTTAAACAAGTTATATAATTATCTTCTCTTCTTTTTTCTCATCTTTTTCCTCGTTCTATCTCTAATTCGCTACTAGCATCATATGTTGGTACATTGCGACCGGATTGAAACCTTGTTGTTCTAAACAAAATCTGAAACTCCAGGCATAAATTAAGATTTTGAACATTGGTTTTATTAGTCTTATATTGTTTTTATATAGGCATTATGTCCATTACTTTTTGCAAAAGTTTTTCAGGTTGTGTGGTTTTTGGATGTCCTGTGTTTTGAGAAAAAGTGCTTTAAGTGCCCTTTGTTGGATTATCTAGACAGATGAACTAGAGTCTAGTAATTGGATAGGAATATGTGATACTTTTGCTTTTTTGAAGAGTTTGTATTGAATGAAGTATATACTTTGACTTTCATGTGCCAGAACTTTGGCTCGTAAACATAAAAGTTAGCACACAGATTTTTTTTTTTTTTTTTGATTAAGTTCTGGATTATTAGAAGATTTTTTTTATGGAATTTCTGTAACTATCCCATTCTCAGGTATACTGACTCTGAGAGTATTTTATTGCTTCATTAATGTGCTATTGATTTTATAGAATAGCTTGTAATGAGATTATAAAGTTGTTTTTATGAAATATTCTCTAATGATATTCCTATGGTATGGACATACTGTTTTTACATTCAAATATGTAGTACCAATGCTTCATTAGTAGCATTATTCGGATGCTCCTTGCCATTGAAATTATATACAATAATTGTTCAATTGTGCATACTCAACGATCTTCTAGCTTGCACTTTATTACTTTTTCTGTCTAATTTATCTCAGTCATAACATGTTTTCTGAAACTAGCAATACATCCCATGGACATTATGCTTGTTTTCTTATTTTACTTTTTCTTCCTCAACCTTAACTTTAAGGGACACCTACACATGATCCTCATATTGACACCTTCATCCACCTAATTTGGAAGATAAGGAAAAGAAGGGAAACAAGTTTGAAGAAGAAATGTTGTTCTATTTGTCCTTTCTTTTGTTCACCTTATGCATTCAGATTATTTTAGACTGATAAGCTTTTGCTTTATCCTAACTGCTCAAGGATTCTTTTTTTTTTTCCCTTGAACTTGTGATGTTCAGACTTTGGCTGAAGGAGCGATGGTTGGATACACTCCTAGAGGGATGCAACTTGCTCAAGAGACTCTAGTATTTAGTTCTTCTAATATTGGATATTGTTTATCTGTTTCCCTTCCAATTAATTCTTTGGTATCGATCTCATGAAAATTTCAATTTCTCATAGGAGAAAATGCATGCTAGAGGAATCTTCTTAAACCCAAAGATGGGAAGTGATGTCCTGCTTGCTGCCGCGGGAGAGAAGGTACCTGATTTTAACCACTGACACTGCTCTGTATTTATTATTCTGCTCTTGTGATGTAGCACACTTGAAAATTTTCGGTCACATGCACCAAGTTTTAATTCTATTTCAGTACCAGCAAATCCTTCTGAAGTTTTAATTTGTTTCAATTTCCGCATATATTTAAGACTCAGGCAAACTGTAACTTTATATATTTATTATTTCGATAAAACAACATTGTAATTTTGTAGTTGTCAACGGGATTAAATAGATATTACTTCATTAAAATAATAGGTTATTCAGATTATTTTTCAATCCTCCAATAAAAGCTAGATAAGTAAATTTCTAATGGAAGTTGGAAGCATGTGCTTGAATGGTAACAAAATTAAAATTTAGCGCATAGAATTCAAACATTTCAAAGGACTAAAATTGGTACAAAACTTTAATTTGATTGAAAATCTGAAAGCACCCATTAAATTCAAAAGGTATGTCCTATATTATTGGCCCTAAATTTAACAAGGTTGCTTCACAAACTTTTGTTAGACTTTTTCAATTGTACTTCATATAATTCTCCATCTGTGTGTTTTCCTTAGGTTTTTTTTTTAATTTTTTTTTTTCTGGGAAAAACTAAGCTTGGTTTTCAGATTGTAGCTAACTCGAATCCAATTGATACAGACGGGTGGATACACCACTGCAAACTACGTATGGGATCTTTGCCAGAGCCGCAGAATCAATCCAACTTTTCCTGCCGTTAAGGCTTATTACGAAGGCTTAAAGGTACACAACATTTCCTATCCTTGAAGGTTACACACTGAATCTGTTCCCTTCATTTTTGTGTCTCAGTTTTCCTACATTTTTATATCCTTTTCTCCTCCGACTCACTCCTTCAATTGGTTTCAGGAAAGAGAGATCCCTCCAGACGATCCTAGGCTCGTAACGGTTGGGCGCATCTACGACAACCTAAATCTTAGATTTGGAGGAAGGAGAAATAGAGTGGACCGGTAGTACTTTCCTACTTTTGGATCCTCGTCGAGCAGCAACTGTTTTTGAAGCTCGATGCAGAAGAAAGCATAGCAGCTTAGACCGAATCCGGGCAGTAAATTTTCTGGAGTGCAAAAGGCCTTCAGTCTCACTTGCACTCGCTTAGGAGTGTTCAAAGCTTCTTTCTTTCGATACTCTTATCGTTTTTGATCCCTCAGATGATCGTTTCTCAGTTGCAATATGAACATTTTATTCCAGATTTATTCACACACACTCTAAAGGCCTATTAATCTATCCACTAATAAAGCGTGGCTGTTTGTGCTTTAACCAATTGTATGAGTTCTAAATTCGAATTCTATGAATGTGTTTAGACTATTCTTTTTTCTGAATATAATTTTAAGAAAGTTTTAGAATGTCCAATATTATGTTACACACAATTATCAGTTCTTCATGAGGTTCGAAAACAAAAGCAACTGCAACTATTCCATGTGTGATTCAACCTTCTTGTATTGTGCTATGAATCTACTTTTATGCTGTTTATTTGAATTTTAAAGGTAAAATGCTTCTGCTTTGTAGAGTTTAGATTGATGTCAAATCCTAAATCGGGGATTATTTTAAAAGGTCAACTTAATTATCACAGATAAAGTTAATTAATATTTCAGGAATTACTTTATTTAACAAATGTCAACTAAATGTCTTAATGCGAAAGACAGCGATTGAAAATTCTTTACACATTACCAATGCGTCACTTAATGGATTGTTGTATTTGAATCGGCGAGATTTTTTTATTTGGATATAATTAATCTTGAGAGTGGACGGATCCATTCTACATAAATTTTTCATTGGGTTTCTCGTGAATCGAGAAGTTTCTCGCAGTAGATAATTCAATAATTTAGCATGTCCATTTATTGTTATTCTATTTGAAAGAAAATTCTCGCAAATATATTGAAATTGAAAATCTATTCTTTGTATTTGATTTTACACTGTTGATGTTTTATCGCTTGCATCATAGTTCTGAGGATTAAAGTTTTCATTGCATAATACTTACCAATTAATCAAGTTTTCAACTCATTATTATTCTCATTATTGTTATTCACGAGATCAGTTCAAGGTTAATAAATAAGAACAATTAAAGTCAATGAGTTATGTCAATCATTTTATCTAATCTGCCTCACTATTTTGTAGTATTAATAATGCGACATCATTAAATCTTAATTAACTAATTGCTACATATAATCTCTCTCTCTCTCTCTCTGCATCATCCAAATCACAGCTCAAAATTCAGTTGGCAATGGAGAAGAGTTACCGGTTCTGGCTTCACCTGCAAACTCTACTGATCAGTGTTCTTGGGCTTCATTGCCAGCTCTCTCCAGGTACGAATCGATACATAAACACACCATTTAACTCTCCGATTCTCCTAAATTATCCACACGAACATCTTCAGATTCTTCGTCTTTCATAAGCATCGATTGCGGCATCGGCTATGGCGCCAGCTACGTCGACAGCACCACCGGCTTAACCTACGTTTCCGACGACGGCTACACAGACTTAGGCAATGACCACACCATCGACTCGACCCACTTATCTTCCTTCCAACAGCAACTGACCACCTTGCGCAGCTTCCCCGACGGCAATCGTAGCTGCTACGCCTTGCGGCCAGTGGTGCAAAATCACAAATACTTGCTGCGCGCCTACTTCTTGTACGGAAACTACGATGGACTCCACGAAGCTAGCAGCGTCAAGCCTTTGGAATTCGACGTCTACATCGATGTCAACGTGTTGAAGACCGTGAGCGTACAAGACGAGTCTACTGTTTATCGAGCGGAGGCTCTGATCGTTGCAGCGGCCAACAATTCTGTCTCAATTTGCCTGGTGAATACCGGCAATGGAGTCCCCTTCGTATCGTCTTTGGAGCTGAGACGCATGGATTCCTCTTTGTACAAGCTCGTCGATGACAAATTCTATCTTCCGGTATACACCAGGCTAAACCTTGGTGCAACGACGCAAAGTATAAGGTACCCGACGGATCCGTACGATCGCACCTGGGTATCGTGGACGGTGTCTCCTGATTGGATCGACATCGACACCACGCAGCCGATCGAATACAGCTCCAACGACGAGTATGGGGTGCCGGTGGCCGTCATGCAGACGGCGGTCACCCCCTCCGGCAGCGGCACGGTCATTGCATTCGACATGGACTTCGCCGAATCCGGGTTTCGCTACAATCAGTTCTACGCCAACTTATACTTCTCCGAGTTCGACGTCCTCCTCCCCAATCAGTCCAGGGCCGTCGACATCTTTCTCAACGGCGAGGTCTGGCAAGCTGACTACATCCCTCCCTACCTCGTGGCGGGATTCGTCTGCAGTGTCGACCCCATCATGCAAAACTCTACCTATCATTGGGAGATCAAGCCCAACGACAGCTCCAACCTGCCTCCTATCTTGAATGCCTTGGAGATGTTCTCCGCCATGTACCTCGAGAACGTGACGACCAATGAGAGAGATGGTATGTTGTCTGCAACGTATTTTCGTTTTTTCTGATGGAAATTTTGAAGTTGTGATAGACGGAGTGTTGCCTACCAGACACTCAACGAATTGCTTCCCTGATAATTTTATTTTCTTCAATCATCTTTTTTCAGAGTGAAAAATTGTCGCTTTGTGTTTGCTCTTGGTTTTTTCGGTAGAAAAGTGGAGTTTTTTCGACATCATATAACAAGAGTCGGCACGAACTATTTCAACTTTAATTTGCGAAATTTAAGGTGCTTAATTTTTAGTTGGATACTATACCTTGTTAATTAGTAAAGATTAAAACTTTAATGAGTTGAAAACAAAAGAAGATGTATATTCTGATTGTTAGAACGTTGACATTTGAGATATTAAATTACATCGACATTGTAAAATATATTCCCAATAAAAACAAGAACTTAAAAATAAATTTTATTCAAAATTAAGTAAACTCCTGTAAATTCTTTGGACAGTGTCCCAAAGCAAGATATCATCCCACATCCATGAAAGGGTTAGCGGAAAATTGTCCTTGGTAACTTCATTCATTTCTCTAAAACTAAGAAAATTGTCAACTGGAGCATAATTTTCTGCCAACTCTAGTTAGTAATTTACTTGTATGATAGGATATGTTAATGCCATTAAACTGCCTGAAGCCAAAATAGTCTGATATGAGATTTACAGCATCCTATGCTCTTTGGTTTTGTGTGTAAGACTTTGTTATTCAGACAAAAAAACTAACAATTTCTTTTCAGATTGATTTTGATGCTTTCTTAATTAGGTTGTGGTCGTACTTGCTTTGTTTCTCTTTTTAATTTGCATGGTTCTTCTTCACAAATGATAATTAGTGCAATGTGCCGATTGATCGATTTCTTTGTTTATTGGCTATTGATAACTAGTCGATGCCATTAATGCCATCAAGGCTCAATACAAAGTGAAGAAGCAATGGACAGGTGATCCCTGTTCACCAGTAGAATATAGATGGGCTGGTTTGAATTGTAGCTATAGTCCAGAGCCTCAAAGTATTACAGCTGTGTGAGTTATCCACTGAAGAAGCAAAGATCATTATGAAACGATGACTGTTCCAAAATATTTAAATTTATAAGATGAATTTGATTGTTTGCAGAAATCTGTCTTCTAGTGAACTGACTGGTGAAATATCTCCTTCCTTCGGCGAGCTTTCAACAATCAATTATCTGTAAGTATTAATTCTTTATGATAAGTTACTTGATTATATATTTATATACTTGCACCTTGACCCGGGAAGAAATCCTGGAAGACCTTTCCTTCTCTCTGTTTGTTGTCGAAGGATACTTGTAGAATTGTCTTAATTGGTTGAGTCCCAAGTACAAAAACACATATCTCGTGCAGCTACTGGAAACACCAAACTTACAGATAATGCTATCTACCCATACATGTCTTGTCCTCTTATCATATTTTTCTTATTTTCACAATTGGAACTAACATGGAAAACACTGTGGTTATAGTAGGATTGGTTAGTGTCTTCAGAACTTCAGGCATGCAACTTTGAGTTTTCTGCAATACTTGTATATTTTGTCTATTAAAATTTTTATTTTTTTACAATTAAAGTTTATTTTCATAACCAGCAATCTGCAATTACTTTCTTAACATACAGGCTACTATTTATTGGTATCTTCTCTTAAAAAATTTTCCACTTATGTTTCATGTTCATTTTACTTGCATAAAACATCTTACAGAATGAAGAGTATCATTTCATCAATGGTATACAGTAGTCGTTCCCATTTGTTCATTCTAGGTTGCCAATCTTGACCAATATTACTTATCATCAATCCTTTTTGTTCATGATCCATAACAAGCCACCACTATTGCACGAGAACTACTTGTGTCTATGCTGTTTAACGCCAAGTTGATTGATTATATGTAGAGTACTGATATGATATTGTTAGAGATGTGAACTTTTCATGTCGATCCCTTGGTTGCTTTGTTCAAGGATGACTTGGAACTCTAATTTGGTTGTTAATTTCAGGGATCTATCTTACAATAACTTAACAGGAGCAATACCTGATGTGCTAGGAAAATTGTCCCATCTTAAAGTTCTGTAAGTCTTACACCAATAGTCTATTTCTTATCTGTTATCAAATAGTCAGAATCAATGACACAAGATTTCTTCTTACTATTAATATTCTTTTCTTCTTTTTTTTTTCCCTTAGAAATTTAATGGAAACCAAGATTAATAAGACAATACCTCCTTCGCTTAATGGAAGAGTGAATGATGGGCTGCTGCAGATTATGTAAGTGTTTGCTATAATTTATCCTGTCGAACTTTGACATCAACATTCTCGTAAGAAATCTTTCTTCCTACTGTTAACTGATTTAGTCAATTCTACAAAGCAAATTTATTTAACTCTTATTACAAGGCACCTATTAGGATGCAGAAATTAACTTGTTGACGTGAGTTACATGGCTCATGGACATCTTAAACTATGACAATTTCAGCAACGTGTATACACGTTAGATGTGCGTTTGTTGGTATATCATATTTATATTTTTTTTCCCCCTGGCATAAAGAAACATCAATATACGTATATATTAGGAATCAGTATGATCATCTCTATTCGCGAGTAGAATCCTAGTATTACTGAAAGTGAGTAGCTTATCTCCGCCTGGCCATGAAATCTTTTTGTTCTCCTTTTCCTAGTTTGACAATGAATTGGGACTGCTTGGAGCATAAAATTCATGCTACAACCTGATTTCTTTGTTATTGGGAAAATTTAGGTTGTCAATAATAGATAAAATCATGGGTCAATTCTAAGCCCCTATCTTTTAGTATTCTAGATGAACTCACCATATATTCAAGGTAAACTTTTGCAACGAATGAATCTTATATCTTATTTGCGAATGATAATATGCTGATTAATGAGAGTCTAAATAAATTAAATTCAGAACTTGATTGTGGAGGAAAACCTAGAAAATAATAAGTAAAACTAAAATTGAATATATGTAAGCTAATTTTACTAATCCGAAAAAAAATCAAGGGAAATAATAAGATGAATGAATATGATTTTTTTTAACAGATTTAGATTTTTTTTTTTAACTCTATCATTCAACAGGAATCAGACATTGATGAAGTATGAGGCATGCCGCTTAGGCTAAAAGGAAAATATAAGATTGTAGTGCAATTCATTGACACTTTATGGATTGGTATCTTGAGTTGTTCAATAGTAATTAATATGTATGAAGATTGATGAATGAAGTACTAGAAAGGATGTTACTTGGCAGCAGTTAGATATAGCTCCAATAGATATAAAAGACTTTTTTAGAAGATGGTATGGAAATATTCAAAGGTGACCAATAAACTCTATAGTTAGAACAGAATCAATTAAAGTGAAGGTGTAAGGAATAGTGAGAGATCAAAGAAAACTTTAGTTGGTGTAATAAAATATGATTTAATTGATCTGAAATTTATTAGTGATATACCTTGCATAAAGCTAACTAATAAAATACATGTAGTTCACCCTAGTAATTGGTACAAACATGACCTGCAGATGAGGAGGAAGAGGTATATTTGATATTTTTCATCATTCCTGATATAGAGAACTTTCCCAATGTGCACAAAGCTACTATGACAGTTCATTATACCATAGGAATAGTATTTTTAATTTCTTCATAGAATTGATATAATTGTAACTTAGGAACACCGAAGCAATAAAAAGATATAGCTTGGTCCAATCCTCTTTCATACCAATATGTAAGAGGATTGCTGATCGACTAAGCAATAAATTTTTGTTTTTAATTTTTTCTTATTGGTTGTCTTCCTTCAGTCAAAGTAAACAAGATTGATGAATCCTGTTTCTTGCTCTCTCTGCTCTCCACTTTCCTATCGCTTCATTTTTTTCAACTCACCCCTCCATCCCTCCAAATGAAAGCCCCATAAAGCAAACTATTGCAAGCAAACAGACGAGGGGAAAATCTGCCCCTAAACAAGGTTAGTTCCAGAAGGTTTTAAGAGCCCTGTCATCCAGACTCTCACTATTTGGACCTATCTTTTCTGGAAAAGTATCAACCTTTTTTAATCTTGTTTGCCTCCAAAATTTTCAGTTCTTCATGGATGCTATGTTGGTGGAACAAATCGCACCTGAGCAATGCTGGTTTTGTTTGGGGGATGATTCACAATTTTGTAGTGCATTTTATGTCTAAATATATCAAGAACTATGTAATTTTCTGATTTTCAAAAGTAGCTGCAAGAATGGGTGTCTTGTCTCTTTGTCAGCATTAAAAGCCTTGTGTATAATCCAATCGTGTTTTCTTAATAGGTCTATGGATAGGACTTAATTTTGTGCAGCCACCCTTCACAATTATTTGCATATTCATGCACAAATCTCAATGCAACCTTTTTTTTGAAAAAATAAAACTCTAGATCCTACTAAATGGTTATTTAGGTGCCACTATCAAGGTGCCACCAATTCAGAATGCTGAAATGTTGAACTTATCTTTACAACTCCCTAGGTGCGACCAAATAGTTATCAAAGTGTCCCTCAATGATTTTCTAGAATGCTAGGTGCCACCAAATAGCTATCATAAATCATTCCCCAAGACCTTGCAATGACAAGAGCTTTGTGTGTGTATATATATACATAGAGGTGCCATCAAATTAGCAAGGTCCTGCCAATTTAGAATGCAAAACTGTTTACATTTTAGTGATACTTTGATAATTATTCGGTGGCACATAGAACTCCATTTGGTAGCACCTTTGGTAAAAAAAAAAAGGAAAAAGAAAAAAAAAAAAGGCGCTTCTTGCTGTAAAATTCGTGCTCAAAGTAGCCATCTTTAAAGTAATCAAACGTGAGAAGGGGACAACACAGTAGTCAGTTTGTTATCTATCATATGATAGTAAGCGCAGATAAGTGAATATTCTTCTTGGTTTCTGAATCTGATTATCGCTGCTTAAATTTCTTGATGCCAGATTTGATGATGTTCCTCCTCCAAGCCCATCTCATCCCCACAATAATAAGACCATTATCATTGTGATATCAATAATTGGTGGGGGTATTGTGCTAATAATGGCTATGGTATTTGTTTGGTGGTGCATTTGGAAACGTCATTCCGGTAGGCAAAAGTTCTGGGTTGGCATGCTTTAGTTTCCTTTTTTAATTGGCAGGCTTTAAATTGATATGTTGTAACCATTATCTCTTGGTTTGCAATAATGGTTCAGTCCCTGATCCTGGCAAAAGACTTGTTGAGGAAAAAAAAGGTCAATCCAATATGCCTAGTCCTCCACAACCTCATCCTCTAAAGGCTGGCCCTTGTAGTATGGGATTTGCATACACACAGTTGGTTGGCATAACTAACAATTTCGCTATGGAAATTGGAAAAGGGGGATTTGGAGTCGTGTTTCATGGTTGTTTGGAAAATGGAAAGCAAGTAGCTGTCAAGATGCATTCTCAATCATCACCACAAGGGGAAAAGCAATTTGTTGCCGAGGTAACTAATTTAAGCTTTCCAAAACTTTAAATATCAAAGAGATCAGATGTACTGGAGCATGGATGATCTGATGAAATTTATGCATCTAGTGTGAAGATGGCACAAAGATTCTTCTGCATTGCTATATTGCAACTTGAACAAAGTTCATGGTTTGATGCATCAGAATTATATGAAAGCACCTAACACAATCATTTCTTAAAAGAAAAATGGGAAGATAAACGTTTTTTTTTAAAAATAAACTCAAAAGGTGAGAGTTGAGGGAAAATACTTCTATAGCATCTAAAATGTCCGATTTCCTTACCTGTGTTCTTATTTAATACCCCATCAGTGCATAGACCCTGTTGGACACTATTTTGTGTGTTGTGCTGCAGGTTCAGAATTTGACAAGAATTCATCATAAGAACCTGGTTGAATTGATTGGATACTGCATTGGTGGAGAAGGCCTGGCTCTTGTTTATGAATATATGGCTCGGGGAAGCCTTCGTGATCATTTGATAGGTTATGTAACCGAGACATTACTGTTAGATAATTTTTGCAAGTACATTAGGTTGCACAAACGTTCTCTTGTTCTGACAATTTTTTGGTTTCCTTGTTTCAGAGCTAATATTCATGTTTCTTTGTTATATGAAGTAAAAAAAGAAACAAGAGATATTTTATATAGTGGTTATTAGCTGTGAGATAAGCTTCAAAATTAGGTTGTATTCTCATATTTAAACTTCCAACGTATCTCCAAAGTTTGATAAAGATCTTTCCTTGAGTATCTATAGGATAAATCATTAGAAGAGATGGCAAATTGTTTCATAAGTTTTCACATATTTGATTCTCTCATCAAAAATCATTGTTACATTCTTGTTTAGTCAATAGAATCTTTCATAAAAAGTAATCGATCATATGTCAATTATTCTCATTGATTCGCCTGAATAGTTGCTTAGGCATTTCTGCTGCATCAAATGACCATTACAGGGAAAGCTGGTAGAACCTTGTCTTGGAGTGAACGGCTCAAAATTGCTATTGGAGCTGCAGAAGGTTTGGGTGAAAGCACTATGCATATCTCACTGACTTAGCACAATAGCTTGCATCCAACAGCTAACTCTTGGTTCAACATGATCCAGGGTTAGAGTATCTGCACCATAAGTGCCACCCGCCAATAATTCACAGAGATATAAAGTCATCTAACATTCTCTTGGGACCAGATCTAGAGGCAAAGATAGCAGACTTTGGACTGTCCAAGGCTTACAGAGGTGACGACGAGACTACGATGTCTACAAATGTGGTTGGAACACCTGGATATGTTGATCCTGAGTATGTTTTCAATCCTCTTGTTTAATTACATTTGTTAATAATATAAATTTGTAAAATTGATCCCTTTTTTAGTAATTTGAGCTTTGAGATAAGTAGTTAGCCAATCAATTTGACATGGTATGAAGGGTCCAAATCTCACCTGTGTCAAAGAAAAATCTAATCAACTCATATGTTGGGTTGGATTAATCAAGTCAAGTGTCCCACCTACACATGAAGGGGGAGTGTCAAAAAAGAGATTTAATCAATTCATATGTTGGCTTTGAGTTAATCAAGTCAACTACCTCACTCACACATGGAAGTAGAAATGTTAGCAATAGTTCTGGGGTAAGTGATTAGTTAATATGTTTTAATAACAACGTAATGTCCTGAATGCTGTCTATTGACACTGGAGATCAATCCAAGATTGTCTTTCATTATTTTAATTATTATCGCACCATTTTCTGCAGTTATCTATTCAGATCTCAGAGAAGCAATCTTAATCATTTAGTTCGCATTGTTTGTTATGTAATTCTTATGAGTATATTAATTAATTAATCAAAATTATCAGTTCTTTAGTGATTATCTACTTTACATCCATAGATGCTGTGCATCAATGCTTTTCTGAAAGTATTTTACTAATAGTTGTCTTCTCTGGCTTCACCAACATCAACATTCCTGTATGTCTGATATTGGTAACCCCAATTATAGTCACCAACCTGCTAAGCTTGGTCGATGGTACCTGGCCAGTTTGTGCCAAGTTTTGCAGTGAGTTTGAATTCCATAAGTGTGTGGTGCTTGTGAAACAATGTAATATATAATATTTATTCAGAAGAATAAAACTTCACTTATAGCCATGATGTCCACATTGCATACTTCTTTGTCCAGCCTAAAATAATTTTCTGATACTTGTGCTTCACTCAAAGCATACTGATGAGTGAAGCGTCTATCCAATCGACACTCGCTTGGCTTAGTTAAACCTCTTTCTTATCTTGGTCAGCTTTCACTTCTTATCTATAGCTTCTCTGTGAGATGCAAACTACTTACTGTACACCTTAAATACTCTCTATTGAAATTTTTAGAGATGTTTTTGGCTCATGAATTATGACAGCATGAAAAAGTGCTCATTCTGTTTCCTTGCTTTCCTCTGTTAGGTACCATAACACCTTGCAGCTCACTTCCAAGAGTGATGTATATAGTTTCGGGGTGCTGCTTTTCGAACTTTTAACAGGTCAACTTCCTCTCGTACCCAGCTCAGGAAAGGCTCACATAGTGCAAAGAGTGGCCTCCAGGCTTGTCGATGCACCTATAGATGTCATTATGGATCCAAGACTTGGAGGACAATTTGATGTCAACTCTGCTTGGAAGGTTGAAGAGCTGGCAGATCAGTGCACACAAACATCAGGTAGCCGGAGGCCAACAATGAGTAAGGTAATACTTGAGCTGAAGAATAGCTTGGAACTCGAAGTTGGTCGTCTGAATAGCGAGCTCAAACACAGCGAAGACATTGATACAAGCCACATCAGTTCATTTGAAATTGGAGGAGACACACTAGGATCATCTCGTTCATTTGCAAGATAATTCTCGTCTAGTTTCACATTCAGATGTTGTGCTGTTTGAGTGTGAAAAAGTAACATTGTGGAGGATGGAATGATTGCTAGTGTGGTTTGGTTTGTCATGATCATTCTCGATTGATTTCTTTGTTATTTTGCCTTAATACTCCCAGAAAGGTGATTGATATGTACCAAACTCCATTTTCTTTTACTGTGTTATTGGCCAAAATTGGCACGCAAGTGATAAATAAGAATTGCATATTTGTTGGTACTAAGTTTCAGAATATTGTGCAGAGCTCCTTCGTGGTGTAAATTATTTATTCATGTAAAAAACTTCTTTAAAATGATTTAGATTCCAGAATGGCTTGAAATAGATTGAAGTTGTACCTCATAGATCCCTCTTTAAAATGAGGAACATTCGTCTCTATACGAGGTTGAAGAATAAATTAGTTGAGCTGATATGAGACAGTGCTTTAATTTTTCTGGTATCAGATTGTGTTTCAACTTGATTCATGTTGAAGGCAAAATTTTCAGCATAGTGCTTATAATACAACGAAAAAGGGGGTCTCTGTTCTTGTGATAATTATAAAAAAAAAAAAATTGGGAGGCTACTTTGAATTTTGCCCTATGGAGAAAAACAAGCAAAATGAAATCTTTAACATTGGTTTATGGTTGTTTGTTAAATTAGATCTAGCAGTTGGACTATCAACAAATCAATCAATTATTATTTTTTTTTATAATCCAGATGCGCGAGCGACAGTCTTGTTTTTCGATTGTCGCACACCAAATGAATTAAAGGATCGATACAATGAGATCAGTGGATGACTCCCACGGTTCAGTCCAAGCTCACCAATAGGGGCTCACATTCGATCCGCCTATAGATAATTCGATATAAAATTCTTGAAAAGCAATGTCTACCGAAGGTACCAAACCATGACAGCTTGAGAGTTCCCATCCATCCTTAACATAATGAATGAGCTGAAAACTTTGGGTCCGTCTACGACAAGAAGATCCTCTTCCAAGATGTTTTGACCAGTTTGCTAGGAGACAGACGATATTTACTTGCATTCTCGATTTGAAAGTCAGTGGAAGACTAGTTCTTGCACACGAGTGAGCATTAGTTCATACTCAGCACTCCTAGTCCTTGTGCATTAGAATTGATTGATAGTATGGTCACAAAGAAGGTTAATCTAAAGCAGTCATATCAAACACCATTCATCAAATGAAGTTACATGAACCAAATATCTCTCTCGTCTTGATCAACAAGGATGATATATAATTTCCTAAAATCTTATCGACTATTAAAGAATAGTTTAACACGACGATTCCAACTTCCAAACATCCGACTTCACATGAATCATTGTTTACTTCGCAGGCAAAAACTATCGCATTTTATAGTGTTGAGTTTGAGCAACTTGACAATGGTTCCCATTTAACGAATAGTTGATTGTAATCTCCAGATCCCGTGGATTCTTCTTATTGGGTTCTACAGTGATGCTCCCTTCGATTACTTCCTCCTCGCAAATCGTCAGAACTTCATCGAGGTAAAGAACAGTTTGTTTCCAGTGTGTAGCCTTTGATCTTGGGCCTGTACAAAACCAATTATATGCCCTTGTTAAGCTTGTTCATGAACATCATTAAGAATAACTGACAAAGTGAAATATATTCAGTGTCAGAATTGTGAGACAAGGTTGGTGGACTCGAGTCAACTACTACCTTTGTAATCCATTTTTCATCATAATTTCATTTTCTTTATATCCATCAAAGGTGCTGCATACTAAAGCTCCCTTTGCTGCATATGTAAATCACAAAAGTCCCCAGGGGACGGCGCTAGAGCAGTGTGGTTCTGCCACAATGAAATAAGGGTCGAATCTCGACGGAGGTTTAATAACCCTCCCTGGGCTCAATCCGACCCCCGCTGCTCTAGCCAACCGGTCAATGGACATAGTTCCCTTATGATTTACCTCCTTCGTATTAGCTGTGGAACTGACTGGCGAGGGTGCTGGGGTGAGCGAATCGCCTTTTGCCGCAATATGTAAATCACAAAAGTTTTATAAAATACCCATACTTTAACAGCAAAGCTAATGCAATGTTGGAGGCTCTATTGTATGCAAAGGTATAATATCTCGATAAGGTTATTATTCATTCTCGGCATCTACAATTCATCAATGTTCTCAAAGAACTTTCGGCTAAACCTTGGTATCTATGGAGCAAAGTTATTGACTGTTTGAATCTAACCTCTAGATCGGAACTCCATTTAACAAGAAATGATATTTCACATTATTTTGACAAAATTTGCAAGAGAGGAGGCATGCAAATATTTTATTTCTTGACATTGCTGTCGAACCTAATTTCAGCAATACTCATCTAAGTGTCTCCTTTTAGAAAGGCAATTGCATTTAAATAAGAGGGGAAGAAAATGCATACGAGCATAAAAAACCAATTAATCAAACTATAAGTACAAAAAGGTAAATACACGAACAATTTATGATACTGCTTTAAATATGAAACCTTACTGGTAGAAAAGCTCATCTCCTTGTGACACTGAGTGAATAGAACATTAAAGTATGCCACAAATGCATGTATGTAATCATCACGTTCTGCTATTAGTTTGAAAGGAGCTGTGAAGGACACATCACCAGATGCCATTTCAGAAATATCCATCATCTATAAGAATCAACCATGAATATTGCCATGGGGTTAGTATCTAAACATATGGAGGAAAGAGAGACAGTAATGGAAATCACCTTGACTAAAACATCAGAGGTAACAATTTGTTTTGGATCGAAAGTATCAACGAGTGGTTCGGCCATAGCTTGCTTCCTGATGCAGCTCATATCAAAACCATACACGTTGTTCCAAACTGGAAGAAGGAACATAGTTCCAACAGAAACAGTACAATCACTTTAAATGTGACAAAATGGAGTCTGCCGGGATAAGACCATAAAAAAAAATGCTTGGAATAATTATAAAATGATTAGAATCTAAAAGGAATAATTAGAATATCAAGCACTGAAAGGACTACAATGACTCACACTCAATCTTATCGTCTTTGTATTCAGCATCCTCAATTGCTGTCAAGAATAGTAAAGCTTTGTCTGGTAAGATAATGCCATCGTTGATCTGGAATAATACCACAATGAATGTTGTGCAACAGATAAAAGAGTATTAATTCTTACAACATGCTAATAAGGTCAGTCCATAAACAAATGCTTGGAATAATACAACAATGAATGTTGTGGAACAGATAAAGAGTATTGATTCTTACAACATTCTAATAAGGTCGGTCCATAATTTTCCAAAGCCAGATTACATAATGCTCCTAGGAAATCCAATATCAGACCTAATGTTCCTACATGTCCATAAATATCTTTAAATGAACCATTAGGAGTTGAATTAATTTAGACCGGTGCATGTAGAATGCAACTGGCACAAAAACACGGTATAAATTCATCTGAGTTTCTATCACCGTGGTATAACTGGTCCTCTTTGCTGTTGTTGAGAATATTCCTACCTTGGTCAAATTTTTTATCTGAGTCAATTTTGGGTACTATCCACAAGCCTATCTCAATTGATGCCAGTAAACTAATTAATACCAATCGGCACTTTGAAACAATAATGTGATGCGAGTTTCATTGATCATTATATTTTGTCCTTTACAAGTGCCAGATGAAATTTGGTGTATCATTAGTGGACATCAAACGTGGTTATTATGCTAGCTGTGCACACAAAGCAAGCCTACCTGCTTTGACAAATTTTCCGAAAAACAATTACCCACAAAATAAACTGAAGATTAAGAGGAAGATTTGATGGTCATTATGTTCCTATACAGACTATAGACCATCAAGTTTTTAATCCGACTCGAGAGCAATTATACTAAGCCTCAGATGTCCAAGCACTACAGGTCGGTGAGGCACATCAAGAGATAGCAAACACAACCAAGCACCATATAAAAAACTAAGTAGGTATGATCATGGCAATGAAAGAAAATGCAAATTTGATGTTTGGGAAAAAGAAACAGACTGGAATATCACTCACAAGCCATTTATCGCGTGCATAAAGAACTGTGTTTAGCATGTTCTCAAACAACAGGAAATAGCCCATCCACTCAGAGATGATAACATCTACATGAGCCACAGGAAGCTCAATCTCTTCAACTTTCCCTTTTAGCACAGTTATAACTGTACAGATAAAATATGACAAATACGTTAGATGGAACTTAGGAGTACAATCATCAAATATAGATAATCACTCATCACCATCAGAATATCCATTCGTTCGAACTATTTCTTTTGCCATGTCAGCCATTTGAGAGCACTCCACCTGCACATCAGATTTAACACAATAACACCAATCAAATCAGGGGAATAACAAAAAATAAGAAGAAAAACTAATAAGTACAGGAACGTGTCCTCCAGATGTTGACCACAGCTAGTTGGGAATCACTTTTCATGGTATGTGTTCCAAACAAAACATTGTATTCTAAAGTGCTATGCCAATAGGAACTAGCTAACCTGGTTCATGGAAGGACACAAGAAGACAAAGGAGGACACTTAAAACTCCACAGTCAGAAAGTTTAAACTTGTGATTACTCTCTATAGAGCTAATATATTGAAATGTATATATTTATATACCGTGTCGAGCAGCATGTTTGATCTAGTCGCATGGAGGTCCAGAAATTCGCACAAAACAGGAAAGAAAATTATAAACTACTAGGGGAAAAAATCCCTTTCAAAATGCTCAAGAACAGTTCTACATATCTAGAACTAGTTCGGGATAAACTGTCATTTTCTCATTACACGATAGCTCATATCACAGATATGATAGGATTTCCAACTGTTTATGTAGTTAATTCATTCCATTTGCATTTCATCAATGGCCCAAAAACTTTCACAAGTTGTGCGCCGGATCAAAGAAGAAGAGAAGGTATTTCAGAAAATGACTTACTGCATATACATGCTTTGCCCCTGCTTTAGCACAGAACAGAGACAAAATTCCTGTTCCTGCACCCACATCAAGGACGACCTTGTTCTTGAATAGAAATGTATTCTGATAAATAACATTCTGATATGTTTTTGTCCTAACAACATCCTTTAACATTTCCTGCCGGACAAAGAAAGTTAAGGGAATCCAGTGCATAAAAAAAACAAAGATAAATGATTTCAAAAGAGCATAAAAGAAGGCAAAAAGAGAAAAAAAAAAAAGATAATCAAAAGAGATGAAAATCCTACCATCATCAATGATGCCCGCAAATTTATATCAGTATAAATCAACTAGACAAATATACTAACCATTTAAGCAAATGACAGCAGACTGAGTATGCTTCTATGACGCAGACCAAGAAGCTCATGTCAAACAGATGCATCCTTTACAACATTTAGTTTAGGCTACTAAATATCCCAAAGAAATAACATAACTTTTTTTTTCCAACAGTAGCACTTAAATGTGCATAAACAATAAAAACATCCATGTTCTTCTGAGTAACCTACTTAGCATAGGACACAACTTATACAAAATAGATGTTCACTAAAATATTCGCAAACCTTATAAAACACACGGGTAGATCAAAACATATTGAGGCTCTATCCTATACATTTAATCTTATGTTCTCAAATTTTCCACATCCCTTGACTGTTTGTCATGTCTAATAAGATCTATTAGCTTGTAATAACCCTTCTTCACATGATAAGATCGTTATGATCTCCAAACCAGTACAGCTACTAGCAAATCACTATAACTTGAGGTTGATGTCTATCGTCAGGAAATTTTTGGAGGAAAAGTTGCAGAGAATCATAACAAGAGAAAGCAAATCATACTGATGAGTATTATAGCCACCCTTTTAGTTTATCTCCAAGTGATTACTAAACACAAAGGACCAGAAAACGAACAAAGAAACTGTTTGCTTGCATAAATATAAGTTAAATTTGGAAAAAAAAAAAGAAGAAAAAATCAATAATAATAAAATTTCAATAAAAAGAAACATTACACCACCACATAAATACGATGGCAACCAGTAGCAGCTCATGAATCAGAAACGAATAACTTACTTCATGGATACCTGCAAATAGAAAGACGAAATAAGGAGTCAATTCCCGTAGTTAACTTGATGCTTAAATTATCACAACAAATAAAATTAAAAAATTCCAACTGAAAAAAAAAATAACAGCTAGAATGCATCTGTTCTGGCTTCCACAATAACCAAATAGATGGAACGGGCTAAAAAGTAAATATGAATGTAGTGTCGGAGAACAGCTAAAAATTTTCATGTCGATTTATAAATAACTCTTTTGATGTAAATATTTTAAAATAATAATTCGAATTATCTTCTAAGCTTTAAAGTCGTTCAGAGAATTGCAAGGGCACTTTGAGAATGAGTCACACCCTTTGGAGAATTTGGAAAACTATGATACATGGTTTAGTAATAATCAATTTTTATGTTCATCTTTTGATACAACGTCGAGGTTATAAAGTAGGAATAGTTATTTTAAAAAATAAAGGACAGATTTGTTACTGCATACTCAGTCTTCTCTGGTAGCAGTGAAGCTAGCTAATACGTGAATTAAAATTAAGGTAGCAGAGAATGAGCGGTACCGAAGTGGGAGTAGGAATCGAAATAGTAGTCGGCGCTGGTGTTATCCTCGCCGATCAACGGCGAGTCGTCGAGGTTGGAGCTCTCGGCCTTTTCCTCCATCTCCTCGTCGTCCACCCCCACTCTGGCGCCCTCGACGCAGGCGTTGCCCGGGGCGAGGCCATCGGCCTTGGTGCCATCTTTTCGCCGTCCCATGGAAGTGAAGAGAGAGAGAGAGAGAGAGATAGAGAAGCACTGTTTAGGGTTTTGAGTTTTGAATCGGAGGAACCTGTCGGTCCACGTTGAAAATGGATTGACAGTAGACCTGGCCAAGGTCCGGGTCAAACCCGGACCTGACCTGGAATCGGACCGTGGTCAACGGTCCGATTAACCGGGTCAACGGGTTTGACCCGGACCCGTGACCGGACCGTCTATTAGGCGGTCCGGTCCCGATTTTTTAAAAAACCGAACCGGAAAATAAAAAAATCGGCATTTAAAAAAAAAAAAAAAAAATTGGCCGAGCACGGGCGTGTTGCACAGCCGACACGCCCGTGTCGCTGTTTTCCCGTTACACGACACGGGCGTGTCGCGCGTGAGGCGTGTTACTCTCTGTCACGACACGGGCGTATCGCACAACCGAGGCGTGTTGCTCTCTGTCCGTCACGACACGGGCAGTACCAAAATGACACGGACTTTGGACACAGCCGAGCACAGGCGTGTCGACCCGACGGGTTGCCTTTTTTTTTCTTTTTAAAGAAAAAGAACCGACGGCCACGATTTCGTGGCCGTTGATGATCAACGGCCACGATTTCGTGGCCGTTGTGGCGGGTCGGCCGTTGGAAATTTTTTTTTTTTTTAAGTTTTTTTTTTCCTATAAATACACCTCCATTCCCTTTCATTTTTTCACAAATCACAACTTCTCTTTTCTAATTCTCATTCCCTCATTTGCTTTCAAGTCTCAACTCTCAAGTCATATTTTTACAAATGTCTGGAGCCGGATCAAGTCGTAAGGGTGCGGCCGGTGCCAGAAAGGGAAAGAGCATAATGCCACCACCGCCCGAGTTCGAGCAAGGCGGCAATTCACCTCTATTCGATATCGGCGCTAACTATGATCTCGATATTTCCGGTGATGAATTTCAAATACGTCATCATCATCAAAGTCAAGAAAGTAGGAGCAATACATCCAGTACGATGGCGGGTTCTACGGCTACAAAACCAACTCGAGTGCCTCGCTCCGCATCCGATATCTTCACCAAACATTTCGAAAAAGTAACGCTCCCTTCCGGTGATATACAAGCAAAATGCAAATATTGTTCGAAATGTTACAAATTTCAACAAGGAGGAGGTTACGGAACCCTTACTCGACACGTGGAGAGAAATCATCCGGTGGAAATTGGTATTGATCGTTCTCAAACTCAAATTCCGACATTCTCTTCTCAATCGGGTTGGGGTAACAAATCTAAACTCTTTAAATTTGACGAAACTAGATTTAGAGAAGAAACTGCTAAATTTTGTGCAATTGAACAACTTTCTTTTAGTTTTAGTGATAAATTATCTTTTGAAAATTGGCTTTCTACAAGTGCAAATCCTTCTATTAAACGTATCCCAAGAAATACTCTAAAACGTACACTTTTAAAATTAGTCTTAGAACAAAAACAAGAATTGATTAAAGAATTTTCTAATTTAAACAGTAAAGTTTCTTTGTGTTCCGATATTTAGAGTGATCATTGGCAAAGTTGTTCATATATGGGTATTACTTGTCATTGGATTGATAATAATTGGGATATTCTCTTCTCAATCGGGTTGAGGTAACAAATCTAAACTCTTTAAATTTGACGAAACTAGATTTAGAGAAGAAACTGCTAAATTTTGTGCAATTGAACAACTTTCTTTTAGTTTTAGTGATAAATTATCTTTTGAAAATTGGCTTTCTACAAGTGCAAATCCTTCTATTAAACGTATCCCAAGAAATACTCTAAAACGTACACTTTTAAAATTAGTCTTAGAACAAAAACAAGAATTGATTAAAGAATTTTCTAATTTAAACAGTAAAGTTTCTTTGTGTTCCGACATTTGGAGTGATCATTGGCAAAGTTGTTCATATATGGGTATTACTTGTCATTGGATTGATAATAATTGGGACATTCAAAAAAGATTGCTAGCATATAGATGTTTTAACGAAACACACACGGCACAAAATATTTCACAACTTATTTTTATTATTTTAGAAGAATATGGTCTAACTTCTAAAGTTTTTTCAATTTCTTTTGATAATGCTAGTGCAAATACCTCTAGTATTAGTGAACTTATTGATATATGTAAACCATCAATAGGTGGAAGATTTTTTCATATTAGGTGTACATGTCACATTTTAAATTTGTGTGTTCAAGATGGACTTAAAAATTTAGGATCACATATTCAACTAATTAGGAGTGCAATTCATTATTTATGGACACATCCTCAAGTAATGAAAGAATGGAGAAAATTTTGTAAAATAAATGACATGAAGCATAAACGGTTTGCACGTGACGTTCTAACTCGTTAGAATTCTACTTATAAATTGTTGTTATCTACTTTTGAATATAAAGATTTATTATGTATGTTTTTTCATCAACATGTTCAATCACGTGATATTTATTTGTTTTCAAATCAATGGAATATATGCACTAGTATTTGTGAAATTCTAAAAGTTTTTAGTGATGCTAGTGACCAATTATCGTGTTTTATTATCCAACTTCACATTTAGTTTTAACACATTGTTGTAATATTGCATGTATTTTTAATGAACATATTCAATCAAATGATACTTATTTATCTCAATGTATTTATGTAATGAAAGAAAAATGGGAAAAATATTTCTTAAACATTCCTGAAATATTTTTATGTGCTTTTGTTTTAGATCCTAGACTTAAATTAGATGGTTTGCAAAATATATTAGCATTATATTATGAATCTTTAAGTCCTATTACCGAAACTGCTCCTAATATTCCTTTGATTTTGTTTAATATTAAAACACATTTACATGATATTTATAATGAATATAACATTAAATATGGTGAACAAATTATTGGACATGAAATACATCAATCCACTACAACTAGATATTACTTCTAAACTCACTAAAGCACAATTGTTATTAAGGCAACTGACTAAACGTCCACGAGGATCCTCAAGTTCCAACAGAACTTGAGAATTATTCGACCACTTCTTTTGATTTTAGTGATGCATGAAGAAAGCTTCGACATTCTAAAATGATGGTCGCAAAGAACTCAATTATTTCCAATCTTATCTATAATGACAAAAGAAATTCTAAGCTTGTCAGGTTTGGCGGTTGCGATGGAACAAGCTTTTAGTATCGGAGGAAATCGTTGGACGAGAGCGTTACAGCTTAAGGTCGAAAAATTTGGAAGCGAATATTTACTCGATGATTGGTGAAAATAGTCGACTCAACATATTAAAAGTGTGAAGAAGACCAAGGCGAAGCGGAAGGAACATCAGGAACTACGACGACAGAGAAATACGAATCGTAAATGTATTTGATTTTTTTATTGTAATAGATTTTTTTATTTAAGTCTAAGATGTAATATATTTTATATTGAGATAATGAAATATTTGATAGAGTTTTTATAAGTTTAATTGTGATTTTTTTTTATTTTAATTATTTACATCATTTTTTATTTTTTTATTTATTTAACTAAGACGACGATTAATCGGATCGGACTCGGACCCGAACCCGGACCTGACCCGGACTTGACTCGGACCGGAACCGGCGGTTCCATGACCCGGACCGTAACCGGCCACGAGCGGACCGGTTAAGGGTCGGTATTTTGTCAACTCGGACCCGACGATTTCGACCCAGACCCGAATCGAACCCAGACCGTGACCAGGTCTAATTGACAGAGCCGAGTAACGAGGCTACTATTCAAAGAGAGGGTGAATCTATGTTAGGGAAAAAAGAAAAAGATGTTTTTCTACGAGCACCGTGCAGCGATGAAGTGGAACACGGCCATTCACATATTAATTTAATATGATATAATACGATTCTATTTTTGTCCGGACAAATTCAATTTTAATTTTTTTTAAAAAAAAATAAATATACGAATTGTGAGTTTATCTTTCTAAATGGATCTGATTTATAAGAACGGTATAATTATGTTCGAATTTAATTATTAAATCATGAATATTTTTTTGATTTATTTTAATGATCAATAAAATATATCTCATTTAAGAGTAATTTAATATCTTATTAAAAATTCAGAATTAATCAAATTAAATGGAGGCTGATAAAAAAAAAGGAAAAAAATATTTTTAAGGAAAAAATATTAGATCCGCTCCGGATGAGAATCTGAAAATAAAAATATTTATCTTAAAAAAATTTTTATTTTATTTTTCTTATCTTTTTTGTGTGTTTAATATATTCTACAAATCCACTTATATATTTATTTTCTTATCCTAAATTCCAAGTCATAAGATTGAAATATCCTGAGTCTCTCGAAATGATCCGGTTGATTAAAATAATATAGATATTATTATAAATGAATATGAGTCAATTGAAATTTAAAATTTTTATTCAAATTCAAAAAAAAATTCACAGTTATAATTAGCAACGGATCAATAGGCATAACTCTTACAAATTTTAAATCAAAAAGAATTTGTTACTTGATAATTAGCAATCAATTACTAATTAAAAAAATAAGTTATTTATTTAAAGTATTATATGAGCATGACATATTCTCAATGAACTAATCATTTAAATATCGATATCCTCATTTATTTTTACCCTTTTTATTTAAGTATGAGCATGACTCATTCCGAATAATTACTATATTTCAAAAATTATTACAAAATTTAAAACCTCTAATAAATTATTTACTAGAGCGAGATGATATTTTGATAAATCCTCATAAAAAAAAGTACGAGGGGTAAAATGAAATTTTCAACAAAATTAAAGGAACGCCCAGTTGCAACAGGAATTGCATTCAGTTCGGTACTCTTTTCTCAATCTGCTCCAACTACTCCAATCAAGCAGCAGGAGGCGCCGCCGGGAGTCATGGAGTCCAAGAGGAGACCGCCGCCGTTGGTCCACAGAAGGCCAACTGGCACCGTCGGCAGCCGCTCCGGTTTAGGCGATGGAGCCGTGGGAAAAGATGCGGCAGAGCCGGTGAGCCCGGCAGGGCTGCTGTTTTGCCAGCGCCGCTTCGACTGCTACATCGTGGCCGAGCTGGGGATCGGCGTCCCCATCGACGTCGATTCCGTAAAGTCTGGCCTCGTCTCCACCCTCGTCCGCCACCCCCACTTCTCCAGCGTCCAGGTAACGCCGCCGTCGCTGATGTTTTCCTCCGCCTCCGCCACTGAGTATTTTCTATGATTTAAATTAGAAAGGTCAGATCAGATTCCTTTTTGTTTGAAATAAGAAATGGACTAAAATCGAACCTTCGAGATGAATTGTGTATTTTTGTTTGTTAAGAGATCAATTTCCTTTGGGTTTTGACCGATCGGCTGATAAAATCGGAGCAGGTGGCCGACGACGACAGTGGAGAGAAGTTGAAATGGGTGCGCACGAAGGTCGTTATCGACGACCACGTCATCGTTCCAGATCTACGCGCCGAAAGCTCCGGCGACGGCGGCGGCATCGGTGGCATCGGCGGCAGCGCCTCTTCCGCCGACAAGGTGGTGGAGGACTACGTATCCTATCTCTCCACCGTTCCCATGGACGCCTCTCGGCCCCTCTGGGAGCTGCACGTACTCAACCTCCGCACCTCCGAGGCCGCAGCCGTCGCTGTCTTCCGCATCCACCACTCCCTTGGCGATGGGCTCTCCCTCATCTCCCTCCTCCTCGCCTGCACTCGCCGCACCGCCGATCCGACCTCACTCCCGACCCTCCCCCAGCCGCGACTCCCGCTGCCGCCTCCGGCCCGCCCCAACGCTCTCCTAGACGGAATCCTCTTCCTGTGGGCCTTGATCGTGCTCACCTGGAACACGGCAGTGGATTTGTTCGTCCTTTTGGCCTCGTCCGCGTGGTTAAAGGACACGCCGACGCCGTTGAAGGGCAGCGCGGGTACGGAGCTCCGCCGCAAGCGCTTCGTCCATGGCACCCTGAGGCTTGACGATGTCAAGGACATCAAGAACTCAATGAATTGTGTAAATTTCTTCTATCCACTGCGCTCACAATACCTACTTTTAATGATCGATTAGCTAAAATACGAACTGAAATAATACATGTGAAATTTTTTATGATCAGGGAATTTGATTTATGCAGTATCTTTTTTAAATTGCTTTCCAATTTGCATATATGATAAGTAGTCTCTTCTATTCCTCTCTCATTTTTCAAGTATGTTTCAGACTATCAATGATGTACTTGTGGGCGTTACATCTGCTGGTCTCTCTTGCTACCTCAACAGAAGATACGGTAAGGTGATTGACCAAAGACTGCTTCAGCAGTATAAATGTGTGGCCTAGCGCATAATTTGGATCTCTGTTCATTAATGCTTTTATTAGGTGAGACAGACGAAGGGACTGTGAGTAAGAAGGAACTACCAGCAAACATCAGACTCCGATCAGCCATGCTTTTCAATATCAGGCCTCAACTAGGGATCCAAGTGAGTGCTTGATCTTGAAAAAAAATGAAGTAACTCATGATTGATATTTTTAATAATGGTTGTGATACAAACAGGCTCTGGCTGAGATGATGGATGGCAAAAATTGTGGGGTCGCATGGGGCAACTTGCTTAGCTACATTATCCTGCCATTTCCAGTTGTAATGTACAATGACCCATTGGACTACGTACGTGCAGGAAAGGCAATTGCAGGTCGAAAGAAGAACTCTTTACAAGCCATTTTAACATATCGTGCTGCCCATTTCTGTGTTAGAAAGTTTGGCATTAAGGTAAGATTGAAAATGCATTTTAGGTAGCAATTTATTAAAAATCTTAAATCAATATGAACCAGAATACATAACCATTCAGCCAAAGGCAGTCTTCTTCCACGCTAGAAAATTTATCTTTTTGATGAAGTTAGTCATCTTCTAATGTGGTTATAATATCCACATCCTTTGGGGACTACCCTAAAGGGGATAATCATCAGTGCCATTTGGAAAGTAGCAGCTCCACCAGGCTCTTTTAATGTGGCTCTTTATAATATCCAGCTTCTAACCCATCTGTCTACACAACTTGAGGCAAATAACTAAGATTGAAACTTATCAATAAAACCAGAGGTGTTACCAAGATTCAATGAGTAAGAAAATTTTATCCTGCTTGAATGATCTAGAACACCCCACCCTAGATTGCCTCTTGACACTCTATCAAAGTTCAGCTTGTATTGGTTCAGTGGCGAAGCAGACCATACGACCTTGATATCCTTAACAATTAGTTTTAATAAGTCAATTAATAATGTGTCTCCGTGTTGTTCGAGTGAGCTCCCACATCTAATAGGGTACATTCTCAAGAGACCTATCTTGTAATGGTTGATCAATCTGCATCATTATTGCAAGTACTGAGGGCTTTCTCTCCCTTCGGCAGCTATAACACATATGGATAGAGCAATTAATGGGATCTTAAAAGACTAGTCACTTTTGGCTGGACCTATCTTTTTTTTTTTTTTTTTTTTTCAAGTTCACTAGGACTCTTAGTGGCTGGAACTGCCACTGGTAGAAATTTGATATATACAATTTCATCTGAGCAAATCATTTTTTTCTGTGAAGTGTTGTGAGGTCTTTTTACAGATTGTGGGTCTGTTCATTAACTCCCTTTGTGGTGCACAATTTCATAGAATGTAGTTAGTGGTTATGACTGGAAGCATCTTCCTTCATTTCCTTATGAGCAAGCATCATTACGGCTGCCTACTCTACATGGGCCAATAGACCAATAATATTCAAATCTATTAGATTTTTAACTCAACTCTAGCGGATCCAAATTGTAAAACTTTAGGTGGCGTTTGGTTGGAAGGTGGGAATAGAAATGGGAATGAGTTTGATAGTAGACGGGAATGGGAATGAGTTTTGTCATTCCAATAATGTTGTTTGGTTTATAAGTTGGGAATGGGAGCGGTCGGCGACCGGTGACGATCGACGGTGGCTGGCGGCGGGCGACGCGGCCGTGATCGACGGCGGCCGGCGACCGGCGGCGGGCGGCGAGCGGCGCGGCGATCGACGGCGGCCGGCAGCGACAGCGACGCAGCGGCCGGCGACCGGCGGCGATCGAGACTGGCGGGCGATGGCGCCCGGCGGCGGCGGGCGGGCGGAAGATCAACGGCCGTCGGCGGCGGCGACGGCGAACCGGAATAAAACCCAAACCCCCTATATGAGATGGGTTTTGTTGATTCCCAATTATTTAGAATTCATTCCCAAACCCTCCTTCCTAAAACCATTAACCAAACACTTGATATGATTTCCATTTCCATTCCCTCGTTTCAAACCCACCAACCAAACGCCACCTTAGTATCCATTCATTTTCTCAACGTATCTATGCATCTTACCTTGTTATTTCTCATTTTGTCATCGAGCATAGCTATAGTTATAATTTCTTTTGGATATAATTGGTTCTGAGTAACCTCACATATCCGTCCTTTTTAAACTCTTCTATATTAACCTCACATAACTATAATTTCTGAAATTCCTGTGCAATTCACTTTTTCCCCATGATTACACTAGTAGGCTCAAATGTTTACTTGTTCTTTAAGAATGGGTTTGAAAAAATTCACGAAGGAAGAAACCCTATAAGTTTTGATTCGTTGTGAATAATAATAGTCTTCTGAAGTTCATTCTCAAAGCCTTCAGCTAACTTATGTATGATGCACATAGGCTACTAAGCTTCAACATTCTACAATTTAATTGTGAACTATACAGGTAGGTGTTGCAATGATTCGTAGACTTGTTTCTAACACAACGCTATCGTACTCCAACATTGTCGGTCCAGTCGATGAAATCAGCTTCTATGGCCACCCAATTGTGTATATTGCTCCCAGTGTATATGGCCATCCGCATGTAAGTGCCTTCTAAAGTTACTTGGTTGACTCAATAGCTGTTTTAATATGAACAAGAACATTTTTATTTTAAAGGCTCTAAATTCCTAGCCACTATAGATTCTCTAAGAAATTAACTGATAATGATATTTTAACATGTATTCTCCTCATTGCCATCTATTACATCTAGATCTCTTGCTGTTTTTTCATCAACTTAGATGTTGCCCCAAATTAAGTTTCAACTTCTATTACATCTAGATCTCTTGCTGTTTTTTCATCAACTTAGATGTTGCCTCAAATTAAGTTTCAACTTAGCTGAGCTTTACTGTATGTTCTTAAGGTTCTCACTGGAATCCCTTGGATGTATTCCATAAACTTCGTGGTTAATCTTATGGTTTAGCATCATCCTCTGTGAACTTCTGATTGTCAGTAATTGATCTTCCAGGCCCTCACACTTCACTACCAGAGTTACATGAACGAGATGAGGGTTGTCCTTGGAGTAGATGAATCAACAATACCAGATTCACACCAGCTTCTGGCTGACATAGTCGAATCCGTTAAGCTCATCAAGGAAGCACTTCCTGAAAGAATGTGATGAACAACTTGGTTCATGTATACCTCAAATGAATAAAATCTGCAGGCTAATTGTTGTACGATGATTTTGATTCTTCCTAATTGTGTAATTGCAAAGCTTTCGATAATGAGGCTGGTGAATCGATGGATCACCCATTGCTAGTACAAATGACTCAGAGGAAATGTCAGTTTGTCTTCATGGGAGCATGTAATTGCAATCTAGGGAACTTGAAATTTTTTTTTTTTTTTTTTTTTGGATATTGAGATGGAAACCGTGGAATATTTTCTTTTGTCACAAAATATGTTCTATGAATAATGATGAATTCTAATTGATAAAAGTCAAGTATTTTGTGCTTTTAAGGAACTCTTAACGATTAGATAATTGTAGAGATTTGTTGGGAGATTGATTTACATCTGACGCACCTGATTTTGAGGCGAATATTAAAACAATATAATAGATAAATAAAATTAAAAATTGACATATATATCATTTTAAAGAAACCACACGAATACATTATGAAAATGTTACATGACGATCTAGAAAAATCATTCAAAATTATGCTGCGTTGGCAGGTAAACAGAATTATGAGTCATTATGTCTCACTATCTTTCATACATCACTCGGAACTCTACGGCGTTGAAACCGACAATGATATAAAAGTCAAACCACATCTTGCAAATCCATATTCAAGAGCCCATTTGATATTGAGCGATTCAAATTAAGCTAAAAGGATCAACCATCGACGAAGTATGGCAACTTGAGAAAACTGCTCGAGTTAGATCAGACTTTGCTAAAAGCGTAACATAAAAAAGGAAGAGAAGAAGGGCATCCTGAAGAATGATGTGTGCAACAGTAGGTTAGTATCAGTAACGCAGGAAGCAGATCTGTTCAGAATGGGCAAACGACGAGCTAATTGTCCTCATTTAGCAAAGCCAGTGATCTGAAGGCGAGCGGCAGCACCACCGCGCGGACCGCCTCTTCCTCGCTGCTGCCCTGGGCCAAATCGCCTTTGTCCCAGCTGAACACCACCTCGAGGGCCACGGCCACCTCTTCCTTGCTGCGGCTTTGAGCCAAAGGGCCTTTGTGCCAGCTGAATACGACGACCACCGCGAGGGCCACCTCTTCTTTGCTGCTGCCTTGAACCAAAGGGCCTGCGTACCAGCTCAACACTACCTCCGGGATTAATATTTTGGCTCCCAAAATTCATCCTCATCTCATTCATATTTGCAAAGAGTGCATCCAAAGTTTGAGGCCGCTGCTTGGCAAACACATATAAAATTGACATTAGGAAACAATGCTATCCTCCCCTTAATTGATCCTTACAGAGAGGCCAAGGGAAGTCATCAAATCAAAACATTAGGTGTATCAGTTTGTGCTCCTAAGAAATTTACCTTGCTAGTGGAGCCAGCATTAGCACTCCTTTGAAGGGTGGGTGTCACTAGCCTGCATAAGAAGCTCAATCTCAAAATTAGAGGATAAAACTAGTATAAGCAAAACATAATTTAGTCAGAGTATTTTCTTCCTGGTAGATAGAATACAAACAATAAATGCACTTGAGAACTTACCATTCCCTTACAAGAAAAGAATGAGTTTAATTAACTAGTCACGATAATATTGTAATGACAGGAAACTAGACACAGATTGGACAGCTCTGCCTCCATCACCATGCTCCAGATCTACAACATCCTTAAGAGGCAAATGTGGATATGTTTTGAGAAAGAGGTAGAAAGGATGTTGTTGCCAAACAAGTGCAACGTTTCTCATCACTATGAAGCAAAAATAGACCAGAGGAGTTGGTTGAAACAGCTTGTGATCCTTCCACTCACAACAGAACTTGGGCCTCCATAAAATAATCCTTCAGGTTCATCTATCAAGAACATTATAGAGCTCATCACATAAATCAAGCTTGTGCTTAGAAGATTCCATGCCCCTATTAAACCAGTGGGATTTGACTAAACCAGCAATGATATCAAGGTAAATAATCTCTAGCCACGGCGATCTGCAAAACTTTTCATTACACCCAGGGACAGCATGCAAGATCCCTGAAACAGGCAACGAGCAGCCAGCTTCCTTCTCAGCTTCCTCCTCTGTGCTTAAGCAATAGCATCCACCCCATCCAAACCCCAAATGACAGATTCCATTGCAGGTTCTCCCTCCATGCCAAAACAAAACCTAGCAGGTATTTGTAGCAGACTAATCTATTTGATGAAGAGAGTAAACAGTGTCATATCATGAAACTGATTTCATCTGAAGGGCAAATTATTGTTCTGCAATGGAACTGATATGAAAATCTTTGTTAGGAAGGTGTAATGGAAAGCTTCGCCCATTTAGAAGAAAACTCCAGGAACTTGTACAAATTAACATGCGCTTCCGTGTTAATTATACGTCAAACATACTACCTTAACCCAAATCTAACCAAGAAATGTATCATTTATTCCATTAATTTTCAATTGTTGGATAGATAGAAGCCAATCTTCTCGTAATCCAATAATAAAGAATACTCTTGATGCACAGTAATCCTTTAAGCCATGTTATCAATCCTAACCCAAAATGTAGATGCCTTTGAAATAACCAAGTGGTCAAAAACCAACATTGGATGGAACTTGCCCATCCTAAATCACCACAAAAATGTGACCAGAGCAGATTTTGGTAATCCGGTATTGAAGGTGCAGTTCAAAGTGCTTAACAGCTCAGGGTCCAGAAAACAACTGTGGATAGCTACAACAATATGATAGCACAAATGTGAAGTCTGTGTGTTTTAAATAAGAACCACATTTACCTGAAAGAAATTCAGATACAATAAAAGCTTCATAATCCGTGCGATAGTAAAAACAATAATGTAAGACGAAAGATAGAAAAGGGGAAAAAAAAGACTAAGAACCTTCTGCCATTCTGATTTATCACCCTGTTGTCGAAAGAAATGGCAGCAGCCTTCCTAGCCACCTCTGTGATTACTGGGAATTGATTACCATGAAAATTTGACCTTCTCTTTGCAAGCACGCCCTGAACATCGATAGTAAACAACAGATTAATAAATGTACAGCATAAATATCCTCTAGAAAAACACAGTATACAAGCTATTACCTGTCTAATTGATGATCTGGAATCCATGAATCCCTGTAGCATGGCATTGGCTTGGGAAGGATTCTTTTTCTGAAAACCTTGGTTTTTAATCTAAAGTCAAAGAATTTTGTCACTAACTGTTCAGTAATTTGAAAAGAAAAAACACTTTGCTGGCAAGAATATTGAACTCACAGGAGGCCTGGGAGGTCTTTGCCCTTTAGCAGTATTTTTCTTTGACATTTGAATAATATCATCTACAGTAAATATGTGAAGTCGTATTAGGATATTGAAAAACTTCAGATGCAATGGCAAAAGTTCCCGACATACCTAACGTCATGTTTATCTTCTTCTCAGTCATTGCAATTGCCTCATTTCTTAAAGCCTTTGTTGCCATCTGCACATCCATAACAATGAAATTAAGCAGCAATGCCTCTTCAAAATATCTAATACGCCACAAGAGTTATATGGGCAAAGTACAGATTTTTCAGAATCAACCAACAAAAGAAACTCGAACTAATTATTTCATCAACGAAACAATTGATAAATCAATTGACTCAAAGAAAAAGTCGACAGATTAAAAATCAAATCCTCAGGCATCGAACAACAAGAAAAGATACCAACATGACATCTTCTGCTCTATAACCTAACATGCCAAAGTTTTCGCCGTTCGCATCGGAAATTATCAACACCAAAACAAGCTAGGTCTCTAAGAATCAAACACAAAGCATAGTTCTGATGCGAAACATTAAAAAAAAACAACTTTTTGAGCCGAAAATAAAAACTAGGAGCCCCAAATACATCGCGATAAATCGAAGGAAGCGAAACGGAATTTAGGGTTTTCGAAATCAACTCTACCGTGCGTCAAACTTACAACATAAGGAAGCATAGGGGAAACAACATCGAGGAAAACGAAAACAAAAAGGAAACAGAAACACTCACCGGATCGCAGAAAGAGAGGATCTTCACACGAAAGATTGAAAGGGTATGGATGACGAGGAGGGAATTCTTGCAGATCCTCGTCGAATTGGGGATACGAGTTCTGCAAGCGAAAGGGAATACGGTGGAGACTCGAATCTCGCTGCACGGGAAGAACTTCTAGGGTTTGGTTCCTTCCCCAAAGCGATACGGGCATTTTATAGGAAGATGTTGTCGCGAGTAAGTTCCTATAAAACGGCATATTTAAAATCGGGTTCACCTCGTTTCCAAAAATTTCTGGTTTTTTAAGGAAATTTTTTTATTATTTCTTTCCTAATTAAGCCGAATAACTAGATATCGATTGTGATCTGGCAAGAATTTCTAAATATGAGACCACGACTTAGAAAGATAATTGATTTTTTTTCCAAAATTTTTAAAAAAAAATTACATATTACAATGGGATATGTTATATGTAATAAGAAACTATAAATCTTAGTTACAAATCATGTATAATTCTAAATTCAATAAAAAAAAAATCAAAATGTCAATATTTGTTATGAAATTTAAGAATTTAGAGTTCTATATGTATTTTAAAAAATTGATTATAAATATCAAAAGTATTGCATCAAACTGAACTAAATTAATTTAATCCATAAATCAAACAAACTGGAATTTTTAATGGGAGCGGCATTAACAAGTAGGAACAAGGGATGAGTGTCAAATAGTTTGTTGTGTAATTTCTTAAGAATACGAAGGTAGAGAACGCCAAGAACCCATTCACAGATTTATTTTCTGCATAAAGCACTCTGAAATGAAGCATATTTAAGATGGATGGAGCAATTTGTAGATGAGCAAACTCTGTAACACAACACTTTGAACAGAACTGGAGAAAGTTCATGAGTGCTAAACGGAGATTTTTGAACTTAGAAACGACTTCTTTAGTAGCATCAACTGAATCAGAATTGAGCAACAGGACTGAATGAAACGTATAAGACAGCATGCTTACACTGCATGACTGCGTATCAAATGCATCAGGCCTCCAATGTATCAGTTTGAGAAGCAAAATAAAATTAAATAAAACATAACAAGCACAAATGAATGCACTTATCTTTTGGAATATTTATCAATTATCTTGAGACAGCAAGTGACCACGTTTAGTTGAAAATTGCTATTAGTTTCTAGTACAGAACTCTGGAACTGAATGATATAGAATTGAGTAGTTCCTTACTTGGGATTCAACTAACTTCTTGAGGAGCTAATGGATGAAATCACGCATAAAGAAAATCAGAAGGAATTCCAATAGCTCGACCGTTACGAAATGGTAGATACAGAATGAGAGATTCATTACCTGATGGTCGTTCAAGGTGTGTCAATGTGCAACACCAAACTCATTTCCTTCTCTTTCTTTCAGATAAGTGAAAGGCAAGTGCATTATAGAACACACTTACAATGTAGCATTCATGCAATGACAGTCATGGCGTCCAAACATAATTTTCACACTACGGAAATAAGCCGGTGTGTTTTTTGTGTATGGTATTATTTGTCTGTATACTAAGAGGCCACTATGGGAACTAACTCGTACGATTTAGGTTCGATCTTTTTAAAAGGAGAAAGCCAAGCACCACCAAACCTCTGTTGAAGGAATATTAGCACTGAAAGAAGGATTCCTCCACAAGGAACAAGGATATCCCATACCAGTGAATAAAAACCCTCATATGGACTAGCATATATGTAGGATGAGTTCAGAGGAGGAACATAATAGCGACTTCTATAAGCATCATAAGCATGAGGCAATCCTCGGACAACAGTATTTCCAATATAGAAGGTAGGGGCAAGAGCCTTTTCTTTGGAGCCCGAGAATACGTTGAAGATAACTTGAGGAAGCAAAAAACCATCAAGTATCAAGCCAGCATAGGATATTAGACTACCCCAAAGAGAATCATGGAGCTGCTTACCATAAAGAGGTCTTCTTCCACGAGTTTGGCTATGAATGAAGTGGACCGACCAGGCAATCAGTCCTCCAACCAAATACAAAGGCAAGCATGCTCTGATAGTATTCTTTTCTGCTGACCATAAATCCCTACAGGCGTCATTGCCTGATCTTGCAGTCCATGAAAGTTGAAGGAAGTAAAATTGCAGTAGAAAAGCAACCATCGTTATGACCCTCACTATCACCTCATTTACCTCAAGCCATCCACCGCTCCATGAGAAAACATTCGGATTTGCACTTGTTCTAAACAAAGCCTGAAAGTTCAGCACCAAAGGAATCATATGCCCCAAAGTGAGAATGACAAGCATAACAATAGATATGGATGGAAGTACTTCTGGGTTCTTCTTCACATGGAAGAGCTGCAATCCAACAACAATACATGACAGTGTGAGAGAAATCATAACCATCATAATTTCTATATCCATTCTCCATATTGACTGAGTTGCCTGCTCTGTATAGATAGCTGATGATGTAATGTCAAACGGTTCAAAGAATAATGGGTCCACCTTGTCTCGTGTGCTCCTAATTGTGCCAGTTATTTTATCCCCTGCCCTGCGCTTCAGAGGAGCAAATTGGATGCTTACAATAATTTCACAGTCCATTATCTCACCTCTTTCCATTTGCTGCTTAGCAACCAACGAACCACAACCAACCAAGCAAAGAAGTCCAGTTTGAGCATTGTATGTTCCTTCAGCTGAGATCTTTATTGCTTCATTCATTAACTGTATCTCATAGCTTATGTTTTGGGGACTGTGACTTTCAACATCAAATGCCACAGGTAAAGATGCCCTGTATTGTCCAAATATGTTACCATAGACTGTCTGTCCTATTGAAACCGGGTTAAAATAACTCCTTGCCCTTTTTCCTCGAGAATTTGTAACAGATGCACCAAATCTAAAATCACGAAGAGATTTTCCATCAGGATACTTCTCTTTACCAGCACTTTTAGAGTTGTCACTTGCACAAGCCTTCCTTGCATCTTCCAATCTAGTGTAATTGTAATTCAAGCCTGGAAGAGTACCCATATAATTGTCAGTGCTCCAAAATGAAACTGGGTCAAAATTTCCTGAATATGTCTCATTGTTGTTGCTCCAAATTCGCCCAACAGCAGTTCTACGATTCTCAATCGACCATACAGCAGGGAACCACAAGCAAATCCTAATTGTGCAAGCATCAACAATAGATTCGGCCAGCAAATGTTCAGTGCTCTGTATACGGCAAGCAACAAGGCAAAGTTGGTGTTTTGTAAAATCCCAAAACCCTTCACTAACTAGCGCCTTCCCTGGGATCAAGCGAGTTCCCAAATAAAAGCCGCTCAAATTTGAGAACCCAACATAGCCATGCACCATTCCATCATCCGAGCATTGCATTTGATGGAAAGACATGGTGTACGGAGTAAAATTTGAACTCTGAGCAAACGGGCCACATGAGCTCGAGGAGCAATTCTTTTCATAATGCAACTCAAACTGCACCCTCGACAGGCTCCTCAGATAGTTGCATAAAGAGTGAGATTGAAGTCCTAGAGCCTCAGCATTCACTCGATTGCAAGAATTCTTTGTGTTAGAGATCTGTGTGTACTCATATTTATCAGGAGCATATGCCAAAACCGAAATTTGATCGAAATAATTCAAGCTACCAGAAGCATCTAGACTCTCCAAACTCCCCTTGATCAAGCTCGAAGTAATGTTCATAATCTTCGGGTAATCGAGCTTAAATACAGCAGAAAGTTGGAGATTGTTACCTTGAAATGACCTTCCATGGCCGTTCCCCACCATACAAAGCTTTCCGGTGGCCTCGGACCAATAGCCAGAGAGATCGAACCTTACCATCCCGCGTTGGAGGAAGGTGGTCCGCGGGAGCCGAGGTCGAACCTGGTGGAAGTGAACATCAGAACGTTCGATCACGTGCCTGCCACGGACGGGGGATAAGCCGACTCCCGACCGGAGAATGACAGCGGCGGCGATCTGGAGGATACCGGGGGTCTGTGTGGGGAGGACGAACCGAGGGCGGAAAAAGAAGGACGCAGGGAACACAGAGGAGTTTCCTCCGAGGAGGGCGTCTGCGCCGAAAACGATGCCCAAGGAAAGCTGGAAGGAGGCGGAGGGATCCAAGGCGCCGTCAGAGGGGGCGGATTCCGGGACGGATGATGAACAGTGATCTGAATAAGGTACATCCAAACAGGAAGTGGAGGAGGAGAGTACGAGGATGAGGATTGCGGCAAGGGGAGGAGAAGCCCTCATCGCCATTGACGAAGCTGAGAGCGCGATGGAAGGGTGAAAATAACGGAGGAGGAGAAAGCAGACGGCAACATTTAGCATATTTATAAACCGTTATATTGGATTATAACAAACAGTTTTATTCCACGAGTGTTTTTTCCGGCGGAACCGTTTTGATAAATATATGAAATTTTAGATTTATAATTAGTACGGGGCAAAAATAAAATATATATAAAAAAGTGTTTTTATTTTTCTAACGTCAAAAGGCATAATACTAAGGAAAATCGTTATTTCACCAAACAAGATGATGAAACCATACAAACAGCAGCTCACCAGTATCTAAAATATTATTTACATGGTAACTAAATTAGATCATTAACGCAAAAAAAAAAAAAAAAAAGGGTGAATTAGCCTAGATAGGTGCAAAATTTATACTCTCACTGCACTTAGTCCAGGAATTCATCACAATCAGCTCCTTTGTCAGTGAATTCCATCCGAAGAACCTCAAACAGAACCTTTAAAGACCTTTTGAATGCGTCCGGGAAGGAACTCTTGTTGGCATCCTCTGCGCCCTCACCTACAGTAGAACCAACTGGAGCACCCTTCGTGTAAGCTCTGCACGCCAACAAGATAGCACGCCCCCGGCAACGGAAATGTCCGGCCACAAAGTCACCAAAATGCTGTAAAATAAAAAGAAACAAAAAAAAAATTGTTATGGCACAAGGTGGGTGAGTGTGGGAAACCTAGGAACATATAATATGCCTTTGAGATGAAAAAGAAAAGAAAAAAAAAAAAGGTGAGCGATATGATTCATTACATAAATATATTGCAAATTGCATGACAAGCATGGACGATGCTAGTTGTTTTCCAGGAATAGGTTTTGTAAAAGCTACACGGCAGCATGGAAGATGATGAGAACGTACCATTGGTGGCTTCCTAAGGGAGTACAACATTGTCCTGCAGGATAGGAGGAATGCGTCTTCATTATAAGCGAGGGAATTAAGATTACCAAACTCTGTATTTTCAGTTTCCTCGTATCCTGGTTCATTAAAGAATGGCCTGTCGTTTAGAACTAGACCCTGAATGGAAACTAAGACCTGCAACATTGTCGAGTTTGATGGACTCCACATTTCGCATCCTGTGCCAAACCAAGTATTTAGAAGGCTAAGGCAAACCTTCCCAGAAGCATACAGGTTTGGGTTGATTCTGAGTCCTCCAGAATGAAAATGAACAATCTGCAAGATATTAGGAAAAAATTTAACAATTTGACTCGCCTGAAGAAAAATTTTAACAACTTCAATTCTTCAGTAGTAGAGTGAAACATGGTACGTACTGGAGGCACTTGGGGATAATTCGGTGGGAAGTGTGCATCAAAAAAGAAAAGACCATCATGGTATGGAGTTCCTGCTGGTCCAATAATGACAGCCCTCATAATATCCATCCTATTTTCGTAGATTCTAACATATATCATCTCTGTTCAGGATGTGAAAAAAAAAAGAAAGAAAGAAAGAAAGCCCGCATCAGATAAAATAAACAGGCAAAAATAATAATAATAAAAAAGAAATAATGAAGCTGAATACATGACAAGCATATATGTTTCAACTTTAATTGTCCAAAAATTGTGAGAACAGCTTATAAGAAAACATACAAAGATATGAATTCTTCCGCACACGCATGGTAAAATTGAAGCGGAAGTCATGCATACTGTAATGAATAATTTGAAGCAGCAGAATAGACCTGAATTTCCTGTGTGGTACTTAAAGAGTGTTTGGCGAATAGAAGCTCAGCACTTAAAGAGTCTCTTTGGCGAATGGTAGCTCAGGGAATAAACATAAGATTTTACTGTTTAATATTAAATTTATAGACGCATGCGAATAGTTAATAACCTTAAGTTTGTTCTTTTTGTTCCCATGATTAAGTACAAGGTAAAAATCTAATTGTAGCACTAATTTAAATAGATATATCCTGTAGATGCGTAGAATTCGGCCAAGCACAAGAAAAGAATTGGTAGTAACAGAGAGAAAAAGATGTCCCTGGTCAGTCAGAGGGAAAGTTAGAATTTTTTAGAATTAGTTGTTTATATTATTCATCTTTTAGATTTTGGGGGGGAAAAAATGATGTCTGAAAATTGTTCACAATAGTGTTTCTGCTCAATATTGGGCAGAAGCAAAAATGTGTGTGTTCTGTTGAAACAATTACGCAACACAATCCTTTTGTCCCACCATTTTTGGCTAAGGAAGCAACGAAGCATAGTTCCTGGAGAAGCCTTTCCCCAGGTGCATTTCCTTCTGCAGGTCGGTCATAGGAATTAAGTCCTTAAGATGCTATCTAGTATCACATAGGCTTGGTTGTAAAATATAACAGCTATTGGGATCAAAAAGTTGAGATCTGAAACAATGTCATACATGATTAGATATTTCACGTCAGTCTATTAACGTTTCTTTTTTCCTATAATCAAACAATGAGGAAAGTTCATTTGTCTCTTAAGTCTTAACTTTCCATTCTGGTTCTCTTCATCCCTATGGAAATCTTTTTTCTCACAACCTGAGGAATATGTCTTTCTAATCAATGTGGACACAAAGCAGTTAATGCCAACCTAACTAACTGAATAAAATCATTTAGGAATGAAAAATATAACTCGAGAAGTGTCAGTATTAATTAAATGCTTACCAGCAACTAGATGGACTTTATGACACAAGCATAGTGAAACAAATTGACAACAAACACAAGAATATGAAGTTGGAATGACATATTTGCAACAAACAATCATAAAAAAAAAATCAACAATTCACTAAAATGCAGAGTGATAAGCTACCAGGCAAATTTTTCTCTAGAACCTCCCACTCATGCTGAATCCTTTTTACCCACTCTTTTGAATGCTGTTTGTTAGTGACAAGAATAAGAAAATGAATTAGGGGATTAAACAATAAGATATTAATATTACAAGAAGTGAGAATATATTGATTGTACTTACATTGGTTTTCTCATTTGAATTGCTGAAATAGTGATCTGAGTGCCCTTGAACAGTGTCAAATTGCTTAAATGATTTATATTTCATATCAATCTCATCTTCAACAGTGATGCTCCTCTTGCTCTTCCTCGGCTCTTCAGTTCCAGCATTCTTCAAGCTTGGTAACATCATTTCAAATTCAGTTGGAAGGTTCATGTCATTAAGTTTGCTGGCCAAAATCAAATTGGCTTCCTTCTCATCCACGTCAGCAACATAATCACTATCACTGAAGTCATCTTCATCATCGCCATCAACATAACTGATATGCAATTCTGCATCATAATTTTGGCTCAAACCACTATTTGCACCAGAAGCAGCAGCATCAGTGGATAAAACATCCTAGATTCAGAGAGAAAAAAAAACTGAGAAGTGCTTTCATATCCAGATAATTAATGGTATAGAAAGAAAAGACAAGTATTGAGTATTTGTACTTTTACTTGATTTCGCCAGCCTGTATCATATCTCATAGGTTGTTTGTTCTTGTCGTCTAAAGCATCACCAATTATCATAGTATCATGGGGGCTGTCACCATCTTCATCAAGCTCAATTACATTATGAAGAACAACCTTAAATATAAACATGATGGGAAGGCTCAATAAGCATTAATGTTTTTCCATAGAAGATACCCTTGATTATACCAAAAGCTGATCAACAAACAAGAAGAAAAACTAATTGCATTCAAAATTGATATGCATGGTCACAGGGATGGTTTCTATCCAAGTCAGTTTTTATAAAGATTTTAAATGGAATTGGGTGATGTACTTTGTATAGCACACCAAAGAAATGTTAGCTCAAAACATTATACCTAGAAAGCGGAGAATGATGGCCAAATCATGAGAAAGTTAAAGGGAAGGCTAATTTGACTAAACTTAAATAGAAAGAAATAAAGTGACGACCACACAACTATTTTATCTGAAAAAAGAAGAGATAGATATCCACTGTGAAATCTAAATTCATATCTAGAAATTAAACTACAGTACTGCAATGCCAGCCTCATTTGTAGGCCTTGCATGGCAATCAGACTCAATGCTAGACAAGCCCGAAGCACTGCATCACAAGCTCTCAATACAACACAGTTTCCTATCAGCGTGAAGGTCACTGACAAAACCAAAAGAGTTCGACCATTAGAAATTAGAATATGCACCGCTAAACATACAAAATAATCCAAAAAGAGACATGATAGCTAGAACTATATCAAAACGTACCCTCTCATTCAAGAGTCAATCATACGACTTTCGAATCAAACATTACCATATATCTACCTATATCGATGTCTTTCATCTACAGTTCTCATTAGCATCAGAAATCAGGTTCATCGAAACAGAGATCAATCGCATTTATGCTTTTCAGGATCAACCCGATAACTGAACAAGGAATGACTACCGTCCAGAAGTTCAACAAGCAAGAAAGAGGGCACATCAAATGCACTTCTAAGTTCTCTAGGGCTTTAGTTATCTGGAGAACCAAATCCTAATCCACTCTAGCCAGATCACATAGCCTACGGAGAAACACATCAAATCAGCAATATCAATCGGTTCTCCTCATCCCATAAAACAAAAACACATTTACGCCAAAGCCTGCACGGCGAATACCTAAAATTTCATTTTGTGATTAAAAAAATGAGGGGAGGGAAATCTCACACCTGTTTCTGCTTGGACTCGCTGGTGGCCGACCCCGACGACGGCGAGGGCTCCCCGGAATCAAGGTACTGTTTCGACGAGCTGTCCCCGACGGCGCCGCCACGCCTACGACGAGGTTGAGAGACCGTAAGCAAACCGGTAAAATGGGAGAAGAAAAGGAGGGGGAGAGTGCGGCTCACAGTGGAACGATGAGGGCGGGAGGCGGCGTCGGTGTCCGTTCCATGGATAGCAGCAATGCGTAGGGCGGCGTCGGGGCGGAGAAGCGGCGGAGAAAGAAGCGAGAGTAAAGACCGGAGACGGGATAAATTTGTAGGAGGATACCGGATCGAAGATTGAATTGGTCGAGGGAATCAGAAGCGGCCGGCACGGAGAAAAAGTGTCGTACCGTTATACTGATTTAAATCTTTTAACATTTAATTAAAAATACATCCAAATATACTCTCTCTCTCTCTCTCTCTTTTTTTCATTATTTGAAAAGAAACAAAACGACTCTCGGAAGAAAAATTTATTTCTTCAAACACAATATCAACTTTCGTAATGACTTAACTTTTTATTTTACTAAAATTTAAAATGCGCTAGTCGTTTAAAAAAAAACTAAAAAATAAAAAGGCATTTATCATAATCTTCATTCCCAAATATTGTTATTTTGATAGTATTATTATAGCTTGAACATGCACAAAAAAAATAATAAATAATTTTAATCAATATTATTTTAATATTAATTAAAATTGTTTAAATTTAATCGAGATTATTGTGTAAATTAATTAATTATTTACATGCCACATATCAAATTTATAAGTTTTAGGTAGCAAATCACATCTGGATAAGGATCTGGATGAAAAAGATGAATCGAAGACATCGTGATCACGACACGTAGCTACGCTTCTATCCTCTTAATTACTTTTGACTATTTTGCTATAAAAGTATAAATTGTATTTATAAAATCATTCGAATTTCCAGCTATAATAATTATTTCTACGTTATCATTTTCTCACAGCTACCCGATTCGACCTATCGAAGTGACGATTTAGAAATCTTATCATTTGGATTTTCGATCGAATTTTGTAAGCGATAACTTGATACTGTTTCATGCGATCAAATCGAAGAAGAAAAACACGAGGGCGTTTTTTTTTTTCCTTTTTTTTTTTTTTTATTATGTTGTTTTCGGCAACAATTGCAAACTCCTGCGATCCATCTGTAAATTCTACTGTTGGCTTTGGTTCTTCCTGGGTGGATCCCTGGCGACGATGTTCTTCCAGAACCAGTGCTTCTCCCAGAGCTGCGACATCTCCTCGATCGGCACTTGTTTGGTTTCGGGAAGGAGCAGGATGATGAAGATGGACATGATGACGATCAGGCCGGCGAAGAGGATGAAGACGCCGTACCTCAGGTGGCAGAGCATGGCAAGGAAGCACTGGGCAATGGCGGCCGTGAAGAACATGTTGACGCAGACCACGACGCTTTGGCCGGCGGACCTCGTCTCCAGGGGGAAGATCTCGCTCGGAACCAGCCAGCCGAGGGGTCCCCAGGACCACCCGTAGGCCACGACGAAGGCGCAGATCGCGACCACCAGGATCGCGGCCAAGCCCTTGGGCAGCACCACGCCACGGCCGAACTCCAGAGCGAGAATTACGCCGACGACGACCATGGAGGTGATCATCTGAAACCCGGCCTCGATGAACAGGAACCGCCTCCCCAACCTGTCGACCACCGACATGGAGACCAGCGCTCCGACCACCAGCATGGAGCTGGTGATGATGGAAGAGTACAGGGAAGTGCCGGAGCCCATACCGAGGCTCTGGAAAATGACGGGCGCGTAGAACAGGATCGAGTTCATGCCGGAGAGCTGCTGGAACGCAGGGATGCCGAGGGCCCCTATCACGAGCTGCGGCCGGTTCCGCGGCCTGAGCAGGTTCCTGAACGGGTGCTTCACCGCCCGGGCTGCCTCGCTCGCATCCTTGAGGTCCTCGAACTCGGCGTCGACCTTCACCGTTCCTCGCACTCTCTCTAGAACCACCCTCGCTTCTTCCAGCCTGCCTTGCTCCACCAGGCTGTTTGGGGTCTCGGGAAGGAAGAGGCCGCCCACGAACATGAGAACCGCAGGGGCCATGGCCAGCCCCAGGGACAGTCTCCAGCCCCAGTTGTGGATTTTCTCGGTGAAGTAGTTGATCACGTCGGCGACCAGTATCCCCAAGCAGGTGGTCAGCTGAAACAGTTGGTTGACTGCGCCTCTGATCTTCGGCGGCGCTATCTCCGAAAGGTAGAGAGGAACTGCCTGTCCACGCCGAAGTTTAATTTCAAACCGTGAGAACAGGAATTCAGACTGTAAATCTTAGGGACGATAGATCATAGATAGCAGCGTACCTGGTTTCCGAATCCAATTCCTATGCCCAGAAAAATTCTTCCGACAATAAGCATGAAAATATTCTGAGCTCCGGCGTTGATGGCTCCCCCAAGGAAGAAGCTGACGGAGCCGCACAGAATGCTCATCCTCCTCCCGCGTTTCCTCGTCACCAGCGACGCTCCGAACGTCGAGAACAACGCGGCGAAGTAGAGGACCGAGGTGAAGAGAGTCAGCACCTGGTCGTCAAACTTGCAGTAATCCGTTTCGTTAAGGTGTGCCTGCTTCCTTCGGTAGATTTTAGGGAAGAATTTCTTCAAGAAATCATCCATGGAGGTCACGCCACCTGCAAGCCCCAATTCCACACATGGATCACATGGCAAACCCTAACAATATCCCTAGTTTCGATCGGCAACAGAACAAAACAGTACAGAGGAAGAAGACGACACAGGAGGAGCTGCGAAGGGTACCAGAGACGCCGAGGTCATAGCCAAAGAGGGAACCCCCCAGAGAACCCACCACGCAGGCCAATATGAAGTAGCTGGTGATCCTGCCCTCGTAGAGCTCCGCTCTCCTGCCCACTTCACCTCCGACGATCCCCCCTGCCATTTCTTAGTTCGTGGAAGAAAGAAATCCAAAAAAAAAAATGCCTGAATCTGAAGAGCGGCCAGAGGAGCAAGCAAGAACAGTCAGTCCTACGCCCACTTCAAGAGTCAAAATACTGACATCGGGAAGTAGACGATAAGCACAGATTTTTCAAGAACTGGACAAGGCGCATGGGTTGACGAAATGAATTAATTAGACAAGTTTAACTGCTAATAATTGGAGCGGTGCATGACAGCAAGTATATGAATAAAATATAAGTAATAAAATTATTATTATTTTTAAATTATAATATTATTTGATCAGAACTAATTGTTTAGGGTTAATTCATCATAATTAAATTAAAGGAAGATTACTTACTTCCTACCTTATCTTTTGTTATAATCTTCTTCATATTTAATTTATTAAAAATTATTAGCGATCCAGTTGGATGGATAAAATTTCTTAATTGGGGGCAGGTTTGATAATGGTGATATTTAGGACTTTTCGATTTGACAAAAAAATTGTAATTACCAATTATTTAGAGTTAAAATTAATTTTGAATACAAAAAAAAAAAGATACATGAATTTTGAAATAAAGTGGTAGGCATTATACCATTTAGTAAATTACCGAATTTATTTTAGTTTGTATTTTAATTTGAAGAAAAAAAAAAGCAAAATCAAGCTAAAAGGTAAAGTATTTAAAGATTAAGATAATGTTCATGGATGCAAATTTTCTCTCTCTATATATACATATATTTTTTATTCTATGCATCTTTTTCAGCATTTAGAATAAATGTAGCCTAAATAGACTTATTTTGTCATTTTGTGTATTTCTGGTCAACACTTTTTTTAGTGTTGACTTTGGCATTTAATGAACATCTATCATTGACTTATCTTTTTGGTCTGATCTAACTATGCGACGAAGCTTGAGTAACTCATCTGGTTAGTTCATAAAGGATATATTCATTTTATTTTTTAATAATTTAGATATTTACATCTCGGATATGATTATTCATAGAATCAATTCTATATAAATTTTTTATCGATAATAGGAGAAATGAGATTAACGAGTGATTCTAACGGTGAAAATGATTCAAATTATTTTGGAATTCAAATTCGAAAATGTTTAAAAGATGACTGCATATAAATCATTTTACTGTTCCTACCACTAGACAATAAAACAACCCTTGTATTGTAATGTATAATTGAGGTGTATTTATGATTTTCTTCTCATTATAATTTGTAAAATATAAAAAACAAGGGGGAAGAAAGTAAATTCTCCAGACGTCCAGCTTCGCAATCGGGCATGGCGCATGCACACGTTTCCTGCTTCTGCTTCTGCTTCGCTTTCCCTTTTCCTAGGGTTTCCCCACCCGCCGCTACGAAGCGGCCAGCCCACTCCGCCGCCAGCCATTTCCAATCGGGTTCGAAAATTTTCAGGTGTTGATCCCTTCCTTCAAAGGCGTAAGTGATCCTAAAGTTTGGGGTGTTAGATATTGGGTCATATAAAGATCAATATATGATTTTGAAAAGGAAATTTGATATGCCATCAATGAATGAAAGTCTAAATTAACTTCAAAATCGAAATCTACGTTTCGAGTAGATAAATCTAGACTATTAATTTGCTCAAACCGACATGATAAACGGTAAATTAATCATAAAGTCACTTTTAAAAAATTATTAGCGTAAGTAGTTCTTAACAATAAATTCCACATCAAATTTCATGGTGGTGATTTACTTCTTATGATGCTGATTGGACACGAGTTAATCGAGTTAACTCAAATAAAGATGATATCTCTCATCCGATGGCGGCGGTGCTGCACGCGCATGCGCGCCGGCGCTTTGTTGGCGCACTTTGCACTTCGCGTCGTCGCGAGGAGCTTAAATTTATGCTCCGGGTGACATGACAGTGCCTACGGAGCGTCGGATTGACTGGATCGCTGGATCCAGATCTAGCCGCTGAGATCAAAGGATGATTTGAAAGGTCACAATCATCCAGATCTAATAGCTGAGATTAAAATATTTGATGAAGGGTTACCCTCCCTCATTCGTGGTGAGATTAAACTCACGAAAGGGCACCTCTCTCTTCACTAGTATAAATAAATCCTAGAGAATGGAATAAATCACAACTCAGACTCATTTCACTCAAGTTCTCATCTCATCCATCCATCCTCTGCATCCGAATCCAAAAAGCCTACGAGTAGCAGCGATCTCGAATTTGTAATGCTACTATTAGACATCGTCGTTGTATATTGAAGCAATTCGCTATCCATAAGCTGGCGGGCGATATCATTTACGGAGATAGTGTTGAACACTAGCCTCGGCGAGCTCATATCAGTTATTTGTCTCCCGATTATTTGAAATCAGCGGATCAGCAATCGTAAGCGATAGTGGGTGCAATCTAATACGTGATCAATGCGTTTAACTATCGAGTCACAACCTCTGTTCCACCGGAGAGAAGGAGAAATTGCGGGCGATTTCAAACGATGGCGCAGAAGATGTTTATCGACAACGCTAAACCTTGTACGGTTTTTGCATGAAGACCCGCCACCGCTTAAGGAAGATGATTAGATGGTAAAGTGCTTGCGATCTTGTGGTCGCGGAGATTTCGTGTCGTAATTACATTCTCGATCGTTTGGACAATTTGTATAACGTGTATAGTCGATAGAGGCGAAATCTCTGTGGGAATCAGAGAAGAAATACAAAACCGAAAATGCGGTTTGAAGAAATTCATCGTCGGCGGTTTGGATTTGAAATGGTGGATTCGAAATGGTGGATTCGAGTGTGACATCTCGAGTCGAATATCTGTGATATTGCATGATCACGGATCCGAAGGCATGGAGAAGCTAAACGATCGTTGAAGTAGCCGCGATGTCGAAACTCCCGTCGTGGAAGGATTTCAAAAATTACAGGCGTAAGCAGGAGATGGGGCTTGAAGACTGATCCTGAGGCTACGAATAGAGGAGGATAATCGAAGATTCTCCGACTCTAAAGGAAGAGCGGACTATCGACGATGTCTAACTGGCCGAGCGAACACCCAGCGAAGCAATTCAAAAAGAAGGCTAGGCAAGAAATTGAGGGCTCGTGCTCTGCTGCGAAAGCGGGACCGTGTCCAAAGATTGGGCGCAAAGAAACCAACCAAGAGAAGGAAGTTACCAGTTGCAACGGTCGCGACTTACATGGAGCTAGATCTCCTGCGATCGTATTTGAAGCCAACACGGTGGTGGACATGACGGTGGTGGATAGAGAGCAACACGTCGTATCTCGTTACGATAAAGGCGATGTTCTTAGTATACTCCGATAAATGGAAGGAAGCTATATGGGCGATTCCGCAACATCGCCGATTATCGGACTCGTGCAAAGTTGTTACGAAAATGACGCGTCGGAAAGGAGCTAGCGCTTATTGATGTGCTCCGTATGTTCGACGTTAGAAAGAACCTAGTTTACGGATTGGCACTTGTTAAAGCCGGGTTCGGACTAGTGTTTCAATCGAATAATTTTGTACTTACGAAGACGGTGTATTCGTAGGTAAAGGTACTTAGAACAAAGTTTGTTGAAGATGGTTGTAATATTTGTACAAAGTGAATTTGATAGTAATAAAATAAAAACTTCCTATATTGTCAGTGTTTTAATTTATGGCATGATCGACTTGGACATATTAATAATAACACTCTAAAACGCCTCGTCAAATTAAATTTATTACCAAATGTCGATGTTGACAAAACACACAAATGTGAAGTGTGCGTGGAAGTAAAAATAACGAGACTACATTTTCATTCGGTGGAAAGGGGCGACTCTCTAGAGTTAATACATAGTGATCATGTGTGACTTAAAATTCGTCTGAGGCAGAAGAGGTAAAATTATTTTATTACCCTTATCGATGGTACGAGGTTACATATGTCTTTCTTTTAAGAAGTAAAGACGAAGCCTTCTGAGGCTTTTAGAACCTATAAAGCGAAGTTGAGAATCGACTTGATAAGCGAATTAAAATAATTCGTAGCGATAGAGGTGGAGAATATGGTGCCGTTTGATGAATTTTGTTGAGAATCGGCATTATCTATCGACAACGATGTCTTACTCACCTCAATCAATGGTGTTGCGAGCGTAAAAATCGGACACTCAAGGAAATGATGAATGCCTTGTTGATAAATTCGAGGCTCACCCAACTTGTGGGAAGCCTTATTATCGCGAAATCACATTCTCGATAAAATCCTCGCAAATAACGATAAAACACCGTATGAACTATGGAAGGCGCGAAGCCATCGTCTGAATACTTGAAAGTGTGGGGGTGCAAGAAGGTCGAATGCTAAGCCAAAAGCAAATAAAAATCGGACCTAAAGCGTTCGATGCAATATTTGTCGGATATGTCCAAATAAGATGGCATATCATTTCATATTTGAAGTCGACATTCACGATATTCATGTAGAACAACCATAGAATCTCGAATACGATATTCTTTGAAAATGTATTCCCAAATATAAGAAACATTCAAATTGATAGCAAATGAAGTTAATAATAATGGCGTCTACGAACTTAATTGCATTAAAGGACTATTGACTATCAAAACGAAGAGCCACGTCGGAGCAAATGAGCTAGAGTTGAGAAATCGTTCGGGCCGGACTTTATGACTTTTATGTCTGAAACGGATCCAAGAACATTGAGTGAAGCTCTCTCTAGTCCCGACGCCCCATTATGGAAAGAAGCAGTCAATAGTGAAATCGAGTCCATCATGAATAATCATACTTAGGAATTAGTGGACCTTCCTTCTGGTGCTAAACCATTAGGTTGTAAGTGGATACTAAAATGCAAGTATAAAGCTGATGGATCGATTGACAAGTATAAGGCTAGACTTGTAGCCAAAGGGTACAAGCAAAAAGAAGGCCTTGATTATTTCGACACCTACTCACCGGTGTGAGGATTACGTCCGTACAGTCTTGATAGCCATCGCGATTGTATGACCTTGAAATACATCGAATGGATGTTAAGACTACATTTTTAAATGGTGAGTTGGAAGAAGAAATCTATATGGAGCAACACGAGGGTTCGTAGTTCTAGGAAAAGAGGAAAAGGTGTGCGGACTTGTTAAGTCGTTATGCGGACTAAAACAAACGCTAAACATAGCGTAGAAATTTGACATGAAATAATCTTGTCACAAACGAATTTAAAATAAATAGAATGACAAATGCATTTTTATCGAAGACACACCTAAAGGTTATATAATCGTCTGCATCGTGAGCGATATGCTTATAATGGGTAGTAACCATGAGATAATCATGTAGTCTGAAAATGTTGACGAAATTTCGATATGAATGATATGGGTTGAAACAGATGTTATATTGGGAATTAAAATTCTCGGGACGTATGAGGGGATAGTTTTGAACGATCTCATCTGTAGAATCGGTGTTGAAAAAGTTGATGTATGCGATCTCTCAAAGAAAGACACTATGAATCTAAGTCAACACTTAGCGAAAAATCAAGGTGAGCCCGTATCACAATTAGAATATTCTGGATAATAGGTAGTTTGATGTATCTCAAATTGCGCGTGTAGGATATTATTGTGGTTAAACTAAGTCGTTTTCTACAAGTAATCAAGCGACACTCGTTGGAAAGCACTAATGCGAGTTCTTAGATATTTGAAATATACTATGAACTATGGATTATATTTGGAAAATATCCATTGTCTTAGGGGATATTGTGCTAATTGGATATCGATCAAAAAGATTCCAATCCACTAGTGGATATGTTTTATGATTAGTGGAGGCGGTATCTTGGAAATCCACTAAGCAGAGCGTGTATTGCTCAACTATGGAATCCGAGTTTATAGCACTAAACAAAGCGGTGAAGAAGGTGAATCATGGAATTTCTTGGAAGATATTAGAGCTAGACAAAACACTGTCTATGTAATACATTGTGATAGTCGAGCGATTGGAAGGGCACAGTAGTATGTATAATGGTAAAATCGACATATCGTATGACGCATAATACCATTAGCGATTGATCTCGAATGGAGTGATTGCGATCAGTATGTCAAGTCTAAAAATAATTTAGCTCCTCTTACGAAGGGGCTAAATCGAGATCAAGTATCTTGCATCAAGAGGAATGAGATTAAAAATCTCTGACTAAAATCAGCATGGCGATCTTGACCTTGTTATTTGGAGATCCCAAGATCTTAGGTTGATGGAACGATGAAATTCTGAAGTTGTGTTATAGCACACGAGATATATTATCTCTATCTCAGTCCTAGGATGAATATGTGTTGTCCTACCACATGTAGTGAGGCTAAGCTTATGCTTTTAATGATTTTTATACCTTTATAAAGTGGAGTATGGTAGGATACTCTTGATAGAAGTGTCACCTATGTGAGTGTGAAGACAGACCGCTTCAATGAAACACTCATGAATCCAAGATGATGTCTATGGCCAAAACGGAACCAAAAGTAGGTGAGATAAGTCTTTGTGTGGGTGTTATTGTACAAGTATACCTGAAACAAATTTGAGCGATTGACATCAGTCATGTATTGTGCGGCTAGTATGCTCGATAGCATTCCACTACGGAAGGTTCAAAGCCACAAGCTACCTCTCTCGATGCATTGACTTATCGATTGGACTCTTATAAAGTGTCAGCATGCATACACGCATTAATTTCCATTCATGTGGGGATGTTAAATATTGGGTCATATAAAGACCAATATACGGTTTTGAAAAGGAAATTCGATGTGTCATCAATCAATGAAAGTCTAAATTGACTTCAAAATCGAAATCTACGTTTCGAGTAGATGAATCTAGACTATTAATTTGCTCAAAACCGATTATGGGTGAATGAGAAATTAATTATTAAAGTCAGCTTAAAAAAAAAAGTTATTAAAGGAAGTAAGGGGAACAATAGTCCCACATTGAAAATTTCATAGAGGATTTACTTCCTTATATGTGTTGATGAGTTAATTGAGTTAACTCAAATAAAACACAGATACTCTCATCCAATGGACGAGCAGGTGCTCGCACCTGCAAGCCCGCCACCCGCCACGCGCGCACATGTGCAATGGGCGCTTTGTTGGCGCACTTTGCACTTCGCGTCGTCGCGAGGAGCATTAAGGAGCTTAAATTTATGCTTCGGGTGACATGACAGTGCCTACGTGGCACTCGGGTGATGTGTCATGTATACATGGCACTCGGTTGGGCATGGAGAGATGATTGGCTGCTGACTGGGCAATCGGATGGACACGTTGGAACGAAGAGAGTGAGTAGCACGATCTGGAGCGTTGATCGCGAAGAATCACGATCGGACCGCTGGTGATTAAGATTGATCCGGAGCGTCGGATTGACTGGATCGCTGGATCCAGATCTGGCCGCTGAGATCAAAGGATGATTTGAAATGTCACAATCATCCAGATCTAATGGCTGAGATTAAAAGGTTTGATGAAGGGTTACAACCCTCTACATCCAATGACTCAGATTAAACTCACCAAAGGGCACCTCATCTCTTCACCTAGTATAAATAGATCCCTAGAGAATGGAATAAATCACTCAACTCAAACTCATTTCACTCAAGTTCTCATCTCATTCATCCATCCTCTGCATCCAGAGTCCAAAAAGCCTACGAGTAGGTTCGCCGATCTCGGAATTTATAGTGCTACTATTCCGAGACATCGTCGTTGTATCTTGGAAACGAATTGCTGCTATCCGTAAGCACCTGAGCGGAGCAATATCGTTTTACGGAGATAGTGTTGAACACTAGCCTCGACGAGCTCATATCAGATTGTTGTCTCCCCGATTATTTCGGAAATCAACAGATCAACATGGGGTTCTGCCGCACGTCAAGTAAGCTCGTCTCTTTTGTTGATTTTTTTTTTCAGATACAGTTTATTTTTCAATATTTAGAGCTCGTGCCTAGGTTTATCTGGTTTTAGTGGATTTTATGCTGTGTTGTTTAGAGCAATTTGGCAAATTTGAGGTTGGAGATTTTGTAGCTCATGTAACTATATTTAGATTTAGCTTGCATGCGCCTAAAGTTAATTTTTTAGGTACTTCACCAAACTGATTTATCGTTTACTATACTTTTCAATGATTTTTTGGGTAATATTCACTGAATGGCTTTGTGATCAATATGTTGTCATATTCAATTAGGTCTGCTGATTATTTAGTTTGCTGTAAATTAAATTGAAAATCTTTACTTGTTTCGTGTAATTTGTATTAACTGAATAAAAAATGTTAATCACTGTTTCATTTTGTACTTGCATAGTATAGGATATGAAGGTTTGGCAGCGCTAAGTGTAATTTTGAATTATGCTTTTGAATGAGATCTGAATTCGTGAAATGCACTCTCTCTTTTAGATGATCTATGGCACTTATCGATGAATTGATGAGTGGATCATGAGTTACACTTATCTGAATTTGACTTTTTAAATTCTAATGTAGATAAAAAAGAGTCTTGAATTATGTCAAATTGAATGGGATTTGATTTCCAATGATCTGACTTCCTAGTTTTAAATTGTTTACCTTTGATGAATTTGTCTTGCTCAAGACCGTTGAATTCCATCATTTACTTCAACATTCTTTTTAATACTTGTCTACCTTCTTTTGTTTTTATTTAACAAAAAGTGTAGTCTGCCAATTGTTTTCCTGTTTGAGGGAATCTAGGTATGTCCAGTGTTTAGAAATATTCAAACAAGAACTGTAACCTTTATGTTCTATCTACTTTCCTTATTGCAGAAGGATAAATCTTAATCCATTATTGATCACATGTTGAGCAATAAGTCAACTAGCAACAAAATTCTTGACAAGGTTGTTGGTTCTGCGAAATCTATTTTAGGTGGAGCTAGCTCTTCTGCTATCTGCACTGTAGCATGCACCCTTATCTTTAAAGGTATCTTTCACAAATTTTACCATTTTAAGGATTTTGCAATTGATGTTCTTATTCAAGAATTGAATGGTAGGCTATTTTTGTAGGCAATCTTTAGTTTGTTTCTATTTGAGAATTTAAGATGGTAGGATGTAATGCTTGCTAAAGTCTAAATCTAAGATTATATATAGCTACTGTCTGTGCAGTAGCTTTCACATTAATCTAGGGTTAATTGTGTGACAAATCTTTGCATATTTCATTGCATGGATTTTGAGATTCTTTCAAGATCTCTTATGTAAAATAATACATGATTTTATTCGTCCTCCAATTTTGTCTGAAAAGACCGTCTTTGCTTACTCTTTTTCTGTTTCCTTCTACCATTTGCAGAGTGCAATGGAGGTCACTCAGATTCTGTTGAATGCACAGGCAGTGGATGCTGCTGTGCGGAAACATGCAGAAGAAAGTCTGAAACAGTTCGAGCAACAAAATCTTCCTGTTTTTTTGCTCTCTCTCTCTGATGAGTTAGCAAACAATGAGAACCCTGTTGATAGCCGAAAGTTGGCAGGATTGATACTTAAAAATGCTTTGCATTCAAAGGAACAGCTTAGGAAAGCTGAGCTTGTTCAGAGATGGTTGTCTTTAGATGTATCTGTCAAATCCCAGGTCAAGTCCTGCTTGCTGCAGACCCTTTCTTCTCCAGTAGCTGATGCTTGGTCTACTGCTTCCCAAGTTATTGCTAAGATTGCTGGTATTGAACAACCTCAGAAACAATGGCCTGAACTTATAACGTCTCTGCTCTCGAACATACATCAGCTTCAGCCACATGTTAATCAGGCTACGTTGGAAACACTTGGCTATATATGCAAGGAAGTTTCTCCACGAGTAGTTTATCAAGACCAGGTCAACAAGATACTTACGGCTGTAGTTCAGGGAATGAATGCTTCAGAGGGGAGTGCAGATGTGAGGCTTGCTGCTACAAGAGCATTGTATAATGCTTTGGGATTTGCACAAGCAAATTTCTCAAATGACATGGAACGTGACTATATTATGAGAGTGGTCTGTGAAGCCACTTTGTCTCCAGATGTGAAGATTCGGCAAGCTGCATTTGAGTGTTTAGTAGCCATCTCGTCTACCTACTATGACAAACTTGCATCATATATGCAGGGCATATTCAATATCACCTCAAAGGCTGTGAGAGAAGACGACGAACCTGTTGGTCTCCAAGCAATAGAGTTCTGGAGCTCCATCTGTGATGAGGAAATCGACATTTTAGATGAGTATGGGGGTGATTATACTGCTGATTCTGATGTCCCTTGCTATTATTTTATCAAGCAAGCTCTGCCTGGTTTGGCTCCCTTGTTACTAGAGACACTTCTTAAACAAGAAGAAGGTCAAGACCAGGATGAAGGGGCTTGGAACCTCGCAATGGCTGGAGGGACTTGTTTGGGTTTGGTTGTTGTGATGCCTTTCATTCAGGAAAACATAACAAAACCAGAGCGGAGGCAGAGAGGAGCTGCAACTTATGCCTTTGGTTCAATTCTGAAGGGTCCATCGCCAGACAAGCTCATTCCCGTTGTCAATGTTGCTCTAAAGTTTATGCTCACTGCCTTGATGAAAGATCCAAATAACCATGTGAAAGACACTACTGCTTGGACGCTGGGAAGGATATTTGAATTTCTACATGGATCCACTTTAGAGACTTCTGTCATAACTAATGAGAATTGCCAGCAGATACTTACTGTCCTCCTTCAGAGCATGAAAAATGTTCCTAATGTTGCTGAAAAAGCCTGCAGTGCACTTTACTTTCTTGCCCAAGGTTATGAAGATAATCCAGGATCACCGCTGTCCTCTTTCTTCCAAGAGATCATTCAGTCTCTCCTTAATGTCACACACAGGGATGATGCTGGGGAATCCTGCTTGAGGACAGCAGCTTACGAGACCCTGAATGAAGTTGTGAGAATGTGAGCCGATGAGACTGCCCCAATTGTGACTCAGTTCCTCCCAGTTATAATGTTGGAGCTCCACCAAACTCTTGAGACCCAGAAGCTGTCTTCAGATAGGCGAGAGAAGCAGAATGAACTGCTCTTTGTGGATGCTTGCAGGCTATAATCCAGAAGTTGGGAGCATCTGAGAAAACAAAGTATGATTTTATGCAGTATGCTGACCAGATAATGAAACTTTTTTTCCGGGTGCTTGCTTGCCGAAATGCTACAGTACACGAAGAGGCTATGCTTGCAATTGGTGCAGTTGCATATGCTATCGGGGGAAGTTTCATAAAGTACAAGCAAGGTTTTTATCCGTATTTGGAAGTGGGTCTTCAAAATTTTCAGGAGTATCAGGTGTGTGCTATCACCATACTGTGATGGAATCATGACACAATTACTGAAGAATCTGTCTAGTAGTCAGCTGCACAGATCTGTTGAGCCTCCAATATTTTTGTGCCTGGGTGATATTGCATTAGCAATTGGGGAGAACTATGAGAGATACTTGATCTATGCCATTCCTATGCTACTGAGTGCAGCAGAATTGTCATTGCGCGCTGCTGCAACTGATGACGAAATGCTGGATTACGCCAATCAACTTAGAAACGGGATCCTGGAAGCGTACTCTGGTATATTGCAAGGCTTTAAAAACTGTCCAAAGACCCAACACCTGATGCTTTATGCGCCTCACATCCTTCATTTCCTAGATACACTATACAATGAAAAAGACACGTACGTGGTCATGTTATGTTTTTGTAATCGTGTGTTGATTTTGAGTGATTCATGTTTCTTCTTGTTGACTCAGTGATGCTGTTATGAAGACTGCGGTATGGGTCATTGGTGATTTAGCAGACACCATCGATAGCCATGCCAGTACTTTGATGAACCAATCTGTTGCGAGCAGAGAGTTCCTGGAAGAATGTTTATCCTCAGATGATCCATCCATAAAAGAGTTTGCTGAATGGGATAAGATGGCTATTGGTCGAGCAGTCTCTATTTAATCATAAGTTATGGCGTTTTATGAGTCTGCATACTCATAGTGGTCATGTAAAGTCTCGTCTAGGGTTGCATAGATGTCTCAGTCGTGACCAGTTTGCACAAAGGAATTCTTCATCGGCACAGTCGCGTGGGCTATTCTTCGGCAACTTGCACTCCAAATCATCCAACTTCGCCTATCATGGAGGAGAACTGAAGCCCTTTTGGAAAATCCACAGGGAATGATAGTTGAATTGCCATTTCAGTTTGCCATTGCCATCCTTGTTGCGGCATGCAAGGCAGTCAAATTTGTAGCCTCATGGTTTCAGAGCTTCTTCCACATGTTTCAAGTCAATATTTAGAAAGTCAACTGTGCCGGATCATTTGACCTTTTCCCCTTTCGTTTTTTTTTTTTTGGTTTCCTCAAGGGGATTTTGTCGAGTTATTTTGTATATAGGACTGTAAATGGATTAAACGTTTAGGAACAAATTTGATGTTCGATTATAGCTCGTTTTATGTTCATTCAATATGTATCAAAGTCAATTAATAAATAAGTTTAAATAATTTGATAAATTAAATAAATAAATTTGATGTTCGGTTTATTAATGTTTGTGAATAGTATTCGTGAATAAATTTATTTATGAATTTATTTATACTAATTTATAAATAAAAATTTAAATAAACAAATAAATTTGATTTAAGAGTTTAATAATATTTAAATAAATCAAACTTAAATAAATTTAAATGGAGCGCGATTTAAAGTTTGATATTCATTAAATAAGTTAAGTTCAATTAAAAAAAAAAATTAAATCAAACTTGATAAATTTTTTAATAACTTAATTAATTATAAATTTAGTTTGACTATTATTTTATTAAATAAATTTGAACATTAGCTTGGTTTATTTACGGCCTATTTATATATTTGTTGTCCTTCCTTATAGAAGTTACATTACTGCCATACGAAATTCTCATATATTGCTCAGCAAATTCGTCAAGTACACCTGTCTTCTCATTCATGTGCAGTGTTATTGAATAGCTTCTTTATTGGTCGCACTTTGGAGTTCATTGTCGTATCTTTTTTATGTATTTTTAATTTGTTTCCTGTTTAATTCATTACTGTTTTATGTGCTTGGTGCATTATTGGAAGTTTTTAATGCTATTTTAATATTAAATTTCTATCATAATTTAATGTTAAAAGTAATTTAGTATTTCTAATATATAATTATAGCATTATAATCCTTTGCATTTAACTAAGTTATATTATAAATGCTTATTAGATGTATTCCATTTTTACTTGATAAAAATTTTAGTCTGGTGTTTCATTTTTGCACAATGGTTAAAAGACTGAGGGTGTTTTTTGAAAAAGAGAAAACTGCGAGAGTTATCAATGAAAAAGGGGGCAGTTGCCTAATCGTAAATCTTTAAAAAAAAAATGGGGGCAATAAGTAAAATCTCTAAAATTCCGGCTTCGCGATTGGGCGTGCGTATGCACACGTTTTCTGCTTCGCTTTCCCTCCTTCCTCCTTTTCCTAGGGTTTCCCCACCCGCCACTGCAACGCGGCCAGCCAACTCCGCTGCCTTCCATTCGATTTCCGATCGGGAGGTGCTGATACCTTGCGACGAAGGACGTACGTGATATCAAAGACCCTTCTTTTCCCCTTCTCCCTCTTGGCCGAGTCAGGGATTCTTCTGCGTCGTCGCCTCTCGAAGTGACGAAGTAAGTTTGACTTTTTCGTCGAATTTTATTTTCAGATCCAGTTTTTTGATTTGTGAGCTAGCGTTTGTTCCTGATTTTATATGCTTTTAGCGGATTTATGCTGTGCTGTTGCATGTAATTTGGCAGATTTGAGATTGGAATTTTTGTTGTTTGATGTGACTATGGTTAAAGGGTCGCCTGTTTGAGCTAAAGTTTATCTTTTGGGCACTTCACCAGATGATTATCGTTTATTAGTCTTTTTGATGATTTATTGGGTAATAATTTACTTGATCGCGTTGTCATAAATTTCTTCTCATATTCAATAGGTCTAGTTATGCTTTTGTGCGCCATCAATTAAATTGATAAATTTTCTTTGTTCATGCAATTTGTATTAATTGATTCGAAATGATTCTTGCCATTTCATTTTGTGCTTGCTTAAGGTAGCATATGAACGATTCGTATGTTTATGGGTGTAGTAATTTTGAATTATTCTCTCACATGAGACCTGAATCTGGGAAATGGGCTCTCTCTTTTAGATGATCTGTGGTGCATGCCAATTATTTATGGAGAGGATCATGATTTATCCTATCTGAAGTGAATTTGACTTCTTGAGTTCTAAATTTCCCATTCATCGAGATCTAATCTAGGTAAATATAACAGTCTTGAATTATATCAAATTGAATGGCTCTGATATTCAGAGATCTGACTTTCTATTTTATAAGTGTTCAGGTGATGAATTGTATCGCCCAACACTGCTGAAATTGTCATCATACTTTGATTTTCCATTTCATAGTTGTTTACTTTTTTTTCTTTCTATAGTTAGAGATAGTGTGCCATATGCCAATCATTTTTTTGTTTGAGGGAATTTAGGTGAGTCCAGAGTTTAGAAAAAGTCAAGCAAGAATCATAAGTTTTTTGCCCTACCTACTTGGCTTACTGCTGCAGGTTGCATCTTCATTCATGGTTGATCATATTTTGATCTATGAATCAAATAGCAATCAAATTCTTGATGAGGTTGTTGGTTCTTTGATAGTTGATTTAGGTGATGGATGGATTGAGAGAGAGAATACAAGTAGGATGGTTGAAATGAAAGAAAGCGTCGGGTATTTTATGTGATCGTAAAGTACCTCTAAAACTTAAAGGGAAATTCTACAAAATGACGATTAGACCTGGTATATTATATGGTGCTGAATGTTGGGCTACGACTCGAACACATCAGCAAAAGATGAGAGTTGCAGAGATGAGGATGTTAAGGTGGATGTGTGAACATACGAGAATAGACAGAATAAGAAATGAGAGCATTAGAGAAAAAGTCGGAGTTGCATCTATTGAAGAAAAGCTTCGAGAGACATGTTTAAGGTGGTACGGACATGTACTTAGACAACCAATAAATGTTTCAGTTAGGGCGATGTGAAACGATAACAAATATACATATCAAACGAGGAAGAGGAAGACCAAAAAAGACTTGGTTAGCAACAATAAAACAAGATAAAATTTATTTAAGTATAGATGATGATATAGTAGGAGATAGATCCCAATAGCGTAGAAGGATCCATGTAGTTGACCCCACCTAGACCTAGTGGGATAAGGTTTGGTTATTATTGTTGTTGTTGTTGTTGTAGCTCTCTCTACTTTGTGAAATTTAAATTTAACAATGTTAGATATAATGAGACAATTGTTACGTTAGAAGATAATGAGTTGTTTGTAATTGAAAGTTTTAAATATTTAAGATTGATTTTGCAAAAGAATAGAAGGGTTGAGAGAGATGTCTTATATAGAATACAAGCAAGATAATTGAAATGGAAGAGAAAGGTTCCTTTAAAACTTAAAAGAAAAATTTTGCAAAATGACAATTAGATTTGCTATGTTATATGGAGTTGAATGTTGGGATATGACTCGAGCACATGAGCAAAAGATGAGGGTTGCAGAGATGAGGATGTTAGGATGAATGTGTGATACAATAAGAAATGAGAACATTAAAGCGAAAGTTGGGGTTGCACCTATTGAGAGAACTTCAAAAAACACGTTTAAGATGATACGAATATGTACTTAGACGATCGATAGATGCTTCAGTTAGGAGATGTGAAATTATTACAAATATGCAAATCGAACGAGAAAGAAAAAGATCAGAGAAGATTTGGTTAGCAACGATAAAGTAAAATAAAATTTATTTAAATATAAATGATGATATAGTAGGCGATAGAGTCTAATGGCGTAGGAGGATCTATATAGCTGACCTCACCTAGTGAGATAAGAGTTGTTTGTTGTTGTTGTAGCTCTCTCTAATGTGTGCAATGTAGCATGCACATTTATCTGTAAGGTTACATGATTTTATCTGTTCTCTATTCTGTTATAAATGCTGTCCTTGTTGGCTCTCTAACTGTCTGCTTCTTACTATCATTTACAGAGTTTAAATGGAGGTCACTCAGATTCTGTTGAATGCACAAGCAGTGGATGCTACTGTGCGGAAACATGCAGAAGAAAATCTAAAACAGTTCCAGGAACAAAATCTTCCTGCTTTTTTGCTCTCTCTCTCTAATGAGTTAGCAAACAATGAAAAGCCTGTTGATAGCCGAAAGTTGGCAGGATTGATACTTAAAAATGCTCTGGATTCAAAGGAACAGCTTAGGAAAGCTGAACTTGTTCAAAGGTGGTTGTCTTTAGATGTATCTGTCAAATCCCAGGTCAAGTCTTGCTTGCTGCAGACCCTTTCTTCCCCAGTGCCTGATGCTAGGTCTACTGCATCCCAAGTTATTGCTAAGATTGCTGGTATTGAACTACCTCAGAAACAATGGCCTGAACTTATAACTTCTCTACTCTCGAACATACATCAGCTTCAACCCCATGTTAAGCAGGCTACATTGGAAACGCTTGGCTATATATGTGAGGAAGTTTCTCCACAAGTAGTTGATCAAGACCAGGTCAACAAGATACTTACGGCTGTAGTTCAGGGAATGAATGCTTCAGAGGGGAGTGCAGATGTGAGGCTTGCTGCTACAAGAGCATTGTATAATGCTTTGGGATTTGCACAAGCAAATTTCTCAAATGACATGGAACGTGACTATATTATGAGAGTGGTCTGTGAAGCCACTTTGTCTCCAGATGTGAAGATTCGGCAAGCTGCATTTGAGTGTTTAGTAGCCATCTCGTCTACCTACTATGACAAACTTGCATCATATATGCAGGACATATTCAATATCACCTCAAAGGCTGTGAGAGAAGACGAGGAGCCTGTTGGTCTCCAAGCAATAGAGTTCTGGAGCTCCATCTGTGATGAGGAAATCGACATCTTAGATGAGTATGGGGGTGATTATACTGCTGATTCTGATGTGCCTTGCTATTATTTTATCAAGCAAGCTCTGCCTGCTTTGGTTCCCATGTTACTAGAGACACTTCTTAAACAAGAAGAGGATCAAGACCAGGATGAAGGGGCTTGGAACCTCGCAATGGCCGGAGGAACTTGTTTGGGTTTGGTTGCACGCACAGTTGGGGATGGCATAGTGCCTCTTGTGATGCCTTTCATTCAGGAAAACATAACAAAACCAGAGTGGAGGCAGAGAGAGGCTGCAACTTATGCCTTTGGTTCAATTCTGGAGGGTCCATCACCGGACAAGCTCATTCCCGTTGTCAATGTTGCTCTAAACTTTATGCTCACTGCCTTGATGAAAGATCCAAATAACCATGTGAAAGACACTACTGCTTGGACGCTGGGAAGAATATTTGAATTTCTACATGGATCCACTTTAGAGACTTCTGTCATAACTAATGAGAATTGCCAGCAGATACTTACTGTCCTCCTTCAGAGCATGAAGGATGTTCCTAATGTTGCTGAAAAAGCCTGTGGTGCACTTTACTTTCTTGCCCAAGGTTATGAAGATAATCCAGGATCACCGCTGTCCCCTTTCTTCCAAGAGATCATTCAGTCTCTCCTTAATGTCACACACAGGGATGATGCTGGGGAATCCCGCTTGAGGACAGCTGCTTACGAGACCCTGAATGAAGTTGTGAGAACGTCAGCCGATGAGACTGCCCCAGTTGTGACTCAGTTGCTCCCAGTTATAATGTTGGAGCTCCACCAAACTCTTGAGACCCAGAAGCTGTCTTCAGATGAGCGAGAGAAGCAGAATGAACTGCAGGGCCTTCTTTGTGGATGCTTGCAGGTTATAATCCAGAAGTTGGGAGCATCTGAGAAAACAAAGTATGCTTTTATGCAGTATGCTGACCAGATAATGGAACTTTTCCTCCGGGTTCTTGCTTGCCGGAATGCTACAGTACACGAAGAGGCTATGCTTGCAATTGGTGCAGTTGCATATGCTGTTGGGGGAAATTTCATAAAGTACATGCAAGGCTTTTATCCGTATTTGGAAATGGGTCTTCAAAACTTTCAGGAGTATCAGGTGTGTGCTATCACCGTTGGAGTGGTCGGAGATCTATGCAGGGCACTGGAGGAGAAGATACTACCATACTGTGATGGAATCATGACACAATTACTGAAGAATCTGTCTAGTAGTCAGTTGCACAGATCTGTTAAGCCCCCAATATTTTCATGCCTGGGCGATATTGCATTAGCAATTGGGGAGAACTTTGAGAAGTACTTGATCTATTCAATGCCTATGCTACAGAGTGCAGCAGAACTGTCGTCGCATGCTGTTGCAACTGATGACGAAATGCTGGATTACGCCAATCAACTTAGAAATGGGATCCTGGAAGCATACTCCGGGATACTACAAGGTTTTAAAAACTGTCCAAAGGCCCAACTCCTGGTGCCTTACGTGCCTCACATCCTTCAATTCCTTGATAAACTATACAATGAAAAGGACATGTATGTATTCATGTTATTCTTTTGTAATCGTGTGTTAATTTTGAGTGATTCATGTTTCTTCTCGCTGACTCGGTGGCTATTACATTCTCTTATTAGGGACGATGCTGTTATGAAGACTGCAGTAGGTGTCCTTGGTGATTTAGCTGACACCCTCGGTAGCCATGCTAGTACATTGATGAACCTGTCTGTTGCGAGCAGAGAGTTCCTGGAAGAATGTTTATCCTCAGATGATCCATCCATAAAAGAGTCTGCTGAGTGGGCTAAGATGGCTATCAGTCGAGCAGTCTCTGTTTAATCATAAGTTATGGCGTTTTATGAGTCTACATATGCATAGTGGTCATGTCAAGTCTGGTCTGGGGTTGCATACATGTGTCAGTCATCACCAGTTTGCACAGAGATTTTTTTTATAGCGTGCAGAGTCGCATGGGCCATTTTTGTACTATAGACATGAGCATCATGTATCGTTGTCTTCCCAATTTCATAGGGAACATGCATTAAAACGAACCAACATATGCCTATCCTTTGGGAAAGCTGAAGCTCTTGTGCAAAATCCACAGGGTCCTTTTAAGTATGGTGTACTGGGAGACTGGATCCAAATTGTTATTGCTTTATGCCAATGCCATCATCCTTTTGAAGCAGCATTCGAGCAAGTATATAATTTATAGTCTCTTGGTCTATCGGGCATGCTCTGCTCTGCTCTGCATTCTCGCTTCGATATCGAATCGACTGGTTCCGAGCATTTGGTCTTTTCCTTTCTGGTGTTTTTGATTTCATTATGGGGATTTTTGTCTTGGTCATTTTGTTTGTATCTTGGACAGATATTTCTCGTCCTCCCTTGGAGCAATTGTAGAAGCTACATTATGCTATTGCTTCACACGAAATTGTCATATATTTATTATTGCTCAGTAATTGCCCTCCCTTTTTATTTGATTTTTTTGCCTGTTTAAATTCACTGTGTAGTATTTTTTGTGCATGGTCTGGTTGTTTTGTTTCTGGATCACATAATGAGTATTGTTTGCTGGACAACTTTGTCTGTTTTTAATTAATGTATATTTTAAAAAAAAAATGTAGTGTTTGTATGTGGTATTTAATATATTAGTTATTTTTAAAAAAAATTGTATATATATATATATAGGCACTGGAAATAATTTCACGTACAATCGTAAATTTTTAACTGAAAAGATCGAGAAGCGATATGCAAAGCGTGAACCGGTTCCCCTACTGCTATAAATACTTCGACCGCCGCTGCACTCGTTCTCGGACCAGCATCTTCTCCACGCAGCGGCAGCGACACTCGGTGTCGATGGAGAAGGGCGACGAGAGTGTGTTGGACGCCGTATTTCAGGAGGTCGACCTCGCTGGAGAGGAAACCCTAGATGATCTTGATGTAGGCGACGTTGAGATGCTCGACGCGCAAGAAGGCCTAGGAGGCGGTGGCGGCCGATCACCCTCTAGCTCGATCGGAGGCGGCGATCAGACGGAGGAGGGAGGCAGGAAAAAGGCCCGTAAGAGGAGCCGTAAAAGGAAGAAGAATCGGTCGGCAGGGAATGGCGGCGCCGATTCCAGCATCGCCGACATCAATAGGTTGGGACAGATTTTTTTGTTCATGGGTTGATCGGGCTTTTTAATTTATTCTTTCGACCTGCACAAATCTAGTGTTTCTCTGTCTTAGTAGATTGGAGTACTTGAATTATTAATGCTGTACTTCATTCTAAATCAATTTTCATTTCGTTTAAAAACTGTTGACAGCGTTAAAATCTGTGTTTTCCTTTTGAAATTTTACAGGTTTGTGATACATACATGTCGGCATTTAAAAGAACATAAGTCCTACTTGCTCTGGAGTGCAGTTGGTTGTCTCGGTATTTCTGTTGTCAAAGATCTTGTCAAGGAGGTACGCATTTGTAAAAAATCATTTTTCCTGAGGCGTGTTTTGTCTTGTTTTCTTCTGATGCATGATGTTGCAAAGAATGCCATTGCTTATTTGTCTTTGGTTTGAGTTGATGCATTATAGCAAATATCTTCTCTGCATTTTCGAATTTGCTGGTGCTAGGTTTCTATTCTATCCAGTTAAATCTCAAATGAAGCTAAGTCTATCTAAATTATAAAAAAAATTTGCAAATACGAACAATCTCAATCTTGGTGTGAGTATTCCATTCGGACTCTCCTTCAAAGTGCAACCACAAAAAGTACAATCACCAGCAGATTCTAGAACTTTGCTAAAATTAATCAATTAACCATGGCAGCTACTGAGGTCTAACTCCATAACATTACATGATTATAGTAGAGGCTATACTTTATCTTTTGAACAAAGGACTAATTCCAACACTTCTTCAGTCTCTTGGTCATAGGAGATTACTCTCTTAGTCATATTTTTTTAGTCTACAGAACTGTCCCACAATTTGAAACTTCCATTTTTATCCTACAAATGCAATCTGAGCATTTAGTTTCTAGGAGGCCCTGAGATACCTGTCCCACAATTTGAAACTTTCATTTTGATCTTACAAATGCAGTCTGAGCATTTAGTTTCTAGGAAGGCCCTGAGATACATCTTTCATTGCTTAACAATAAATTTTGGTTTTTGCTAATCTTTCTCTTGCTCAAGTGCAAATATGATTGTCATGATATCTCAATATGTCTTTTGTATATATGGGAGTTTGTGGTAAGCACATTTGTGTTGTTAGTCTGGTGTATTTGCTTACTAATTGTCACAACAGTGTCTAGATGCAAAAGAGAGCTGATGATAAACTGAGGGAAAATGTGAGATTGAAATCTGAGTACAATAGTAGGTTGGTGACAATAAGATCCTTGGTGTCTAATATAAGTGGATGCCCTTTATGATGCTGCTGTGTCTATAAAGTAGTGTCCTGGTTTCTTCTAGTGTACTAGTCCCTTTCACAAACAGGTGCTTTGTGATGAAAAGTTCTCTTCTGACAATTGATTTTGTAGTTGCTTAGTACTGGTAGTGTGGGATTACTCCTGGCAAACAATCGGATTGTTAGAATCATAGACCTCTTATCATGCCATTGAAGCAACAGGGTGACACACAAACAGGTGCAGAGCCAAGTAGATGCTTGAGGTCAGTTGACCCCATAAAACATTTAACAATCCCTGAAAACTAATTAAGGATTAATATAAAAAAATACCCATTCTTACACCGCATTTGCTAACTACAAGAACAATGGATTTACATGAATATTAAGATTATACCCTTTAAACATTATTTCTACCCCAGCCAATGATACTAATTGCTTGGCTTGGTTAACTAAGCATGATTTGTTTTTCTTTTCCCTTACTTTTTCAATATTGTGTAGGCAAGGGGATTTTTAAATTTTTTTTACTCTGTTCCAATGCAGGTTGATGCTATCCAGAAATGTGGCGGCCAGAAGACTAATGATGGTCGGCGATACCGCACCGGTGGTGGTATTCTGTTCAATATTTTAAAAACTCGTGAACCAAAAGCTTACAAAGAAATTATGGCCAGGGGAAGGGAATTTGAGGTACAGGATCACACATTTTTAGCTATGCTTTCGTTTAGTAAAATGACCTTTGAAGCTGGTGGATTTAGCCATTGGGAATTACATTAGTACCTGCTTATGAGCTATAACATAGAACACCTTGCGGAAATAGTTAACC